>QEPC01004381.1:579913-590061 GCA_003113815.1 Sphenodon punctatus | reverse complement strand
TTCAGACGTTATGAGATCACGGTGAACCACGGTGAATACCCACCTGTGGTCACCGTGTCTCGAACATCTGTTTGCGGCACGCCAGATGTTGACCACGGTGAATCCCCACATGGGGTCAATTTGAACCACGCTTCCCGGGCTAGCCGGGGGAAGGTCCCGGGAAGCGTGGTCAAATGGACCCCGGGCCGTGACCAAGGAAAAGTCACATCTGGCCACGCGCCATGGCCTGGGATCCCCGGCGGGATCCCGGGCCATGGCACATTCGGCCGGACGCGGCAGCCGCATTGGCCCCGCCGCCCGCCCGTCTCCTCGGAGGGCGGGCGGCGGGGTGCGTGGAGGGGGCGGGGCCGTGCGGCCGCACGTTGCGCCGTGCGGCCCCGGCCCCTCCCACTTTCCCTGCCAGGATCCCCCCGGCACGTCTGTTGTGCCGTTATGGGGTGACCCCGGCAGGGAACGAAGCCGGTGGTGCTGGTATGGGGCCAAAGGCCCACGTAACGTCTGAAAATACCCTCTGATTCCCCCCTGCGATTCACAGGGGTGAATACCCAGCATCACACTAAACAGATGTGACGTTGACATGCTCAACCACAGAAAAACCCCGTGGTTGAGCGTGTCAGCGTCACGTCTGACCGCTGACCACAGCCTGGAATCGGCGGTGAGCATGACCGTCAATTCCAGGCCATAGTCAATGTCCCAGGGCGGGCGCGCGTGGCAGCCGCATTGGCCACAGCGCCTGCCCGTCTCCGGGAGGGTGGGCTGCTGGGGGAGCATGGGGGGGTGGGGCCGTGCGGCCGCACATTGCATCGTGGGGCCCCACCCCCTCCGCAGATTCCCCGCTGGGATTGGGCAGCACGTCTGTTGGACGTGCCGCTTTGATCCTGGCGGGGAATCCCGAAGGTTGTTTCCGTGACAGGGCCAGTCGGTCCCGTCATGTCTGAAAATACTCAATGTCTGTTCTTCTGGCCCCAGATGTTCACCACGGTCAATCCCCAGCAGGGGTCAAAAATAACCACGCTTCCAGAGCTCCGGCCTGGACCATCTCCCAAAGTGTGGTCAATGCGATTCCCAACAGGAAACAATAAAAAGTAACATCTGAATGGCAACCACCGGCCGGAATCAAGCAAAATGATTCCCAGCCAGGAAAAAAGCACGCAGCATCACAGCCAGGCAACCAGCAACAACACAGGCTGAGGAGGGAGATTTAAAGGGCACGCAGTGGCAGGGGGATGTGGCGGGATGGAGCGAGGCAGAAGGGAGAGGAGAGTGGTGGGAGAGAGAGCAAGGCAGGAGGAGGAGGAGGCGGAGGAGGAGGTGGTGGAGGTGCAGGCAGAGGAGGTGGTCGTGCCACACCTGGAAGTGGTGGAGGGACAGCAGCAGCAGCAGCAGCAGCAGCTGCGACAGGCCGAACCGACACCTGCTGCCGGCCCGGGGGACGAGGCACACTGGAAATGGGTAAGGGGACCAAAGGGGGTGGGACAGCGGCGCAGGGGCTCCAAGGTGGGTGGGCGGGCCGGCAGGGGGGAACAGGGGAGGGACACGGGGCTGTGGCAACCCGGTAACCAACCAACCCCCCTCACGACCTGCAGACACGGAAACGGGCCCGGGAGCCAGAGCCTCCGGAGGAGATGGAGGAGGGGGAAGACCATGACCTGGACGGCGCCTGCGGGAGATGGCCGTACCATCGAGGTGGGTAATGGGGGCACAGGGAAACCCAGGACTTCATCTGGATCTAGGGGACCCTGGAGCACCAGCTGGAGCTGACAGTCAACCAACAGAATGAGCACGTCTTCAAGGAGATCGTGTGGGAAATGGAGGCAGCAGCGCTTCACAGGACAGTGGCCCAGTGCCAGTTGAAGGCCAAGGAGCTCAAGAGGGGGTACAAGGCCATTAAGGACAACAACCGGTGGTCCGACCACGGAGCCCGGACCACCCCCTACAATGAAGCCCTGGACCGCATCCTACACATGAAGGGCTCAATTGTCACCCCATGCCTCGTGTGGAGCGCAGTGGTCCAGGGCAGGGAATGGGCTGAGGTACCCCCTCCCCTCACCACCCCCAGTGAAGACACAGGCTACAGGAGCCCCTCCCCTCCCAAACGAATTCCCCGGGACCTCAGGGACCAGCAGGCCCCTTTCACTCGCCAGCCCCGAGAGCCCCTGGCTGAGGTCCAAAGCTGGAGGATCCGAGGCTGGCACCCTGGTCATCATCAACCAGTGGACACAGGGGGACCTCAGCCACACTGAGGGGCTGGCCTTGGAGGGCTCCGAGACTGACATAGAGGGTAAGCAGGCAGCGGTGGGTGGGATGGGACACGGAATGGGGGGAAGGGGGTGCACGGGCCATGGGCCTGCCTTCAGAAACCCCCCGAAGCCCCAGACCCAGAGGGAGGGGCCCGGAGGATGCCGGGGGACACAGACTGCCACCCCCCCACCCTTCCTCATTCCCGCACAGGTCGCAGCATGCCCCGGCACCAGCAACAGCCCAGAAAGGGGGATGGAGGCGAGCAGCCCCAGGAGCAACCAGAGGCCCCAGGTGAGGCAACATGACATGGGGGGGAGGGGAGGGGAGGCCCGGCGAGCCTGGCTGTGGAAGGTGGACCCTGGGTTGAGGCTGGCTGCAGGGGGCAGCTGGGGGAGGGCACCAGCTGCCATCCTGATGGGGGGGCCAGGGACCCCCATCCATGGTCCGGGATGGGGTTCAGGAGGCTGGGGTGGCTAACCATGCCCTACCATGCACCCCAACAGGGCAAACCGCCACGGACCAGCAAGGTGGACCTGTGCCCCCGGCACAATGGATGAGGGAGCACCGGGCACGGGTATGGCACCGCAGGGAGGAACAGGCAGAGGACATTGTCCACTCCACCACAGAGCAGGACGAGCGGATGATCGCGGCCATCGACCGCATGGAGGCAGCCACTGAAAGGGCCGTGCAGCAGGCAGAGGCCAGGGACCAGAGGCTCCAGGCAGAGGTGCACCTCAAATGGAGGCAGGAGCGCCGGAAGCACAGCAGGCAGGTGGAGGCGTTCAGGTGGCTGGAACAGGCCATAGACCGGATGGTCAGGGAGAACACTGCAAAGATAGACCAGTCCCATGACATAGGCACCTTGCTGCTCCTACACGCGGGTACTATGAGTGCCTATGTCATGGCAGCCACCCCACCAGGCAACCTACCTGCCCCAGCCCCAATGCCAGGCCTCTCGGTGCCCCCACCTCCACCACCCCAGCTGCCGGCGTGTTCGCTAGGGCCGCGCTTCCGCCTACTGGTCCCTGTAGGCCTCCAGAGGGAGCTGCTGTCCAGGGGTCCCCCTCCGGCCCTGGGCCCATGTGCCCTCCCACCACAGCCTGACACTCAGGACACCGAGGCCTCCCAGGACACCGTTGGGGACACAGACAGCGGGGGGTAAGGGAGCTCCCAGAGCTCCATGGTGCCCATCGGGCATCCGTGAGGGAGGCCCCGGAGACAGGGGGAAGGGGGGGATGGGGGAAGGGGAAAGGTGACCTGAGGGGGGGAACCACAGGGAGGTGGGGAGAGGGCAAGGTGGCAGGAGCACGTGTAGAAAGCTGAAACAATAAATGCATGGGAACCACAGTCACCTCCGTGTGTCTGTTAGTGGGCCCGGGGTCGGTGGCACAGAGGTGAGTAGAGTCACAGCCAGGGTGCTGCTGGGGGCCTCGGAGTGATGGTGGTGGTGGGGTGTGCATGGCCTCAGTCCTCGGCCTCCCGACTGATCCGCCTCGCCAGGGCGGCACGGATGCGCTTTGTGTATAGGTACTCCTATGGGTTCTCTGAATTCACATACAGAGGCACGGGGCCTGGAGGGCACTGGGGCATGGGGTAGTCGAGGGCAGCCCCCTTGGTCTCGCACATCTTGTGCAGCACACAGCAGGCTCTGATCACAAGGGAGGAGGTCTCCACCGTGTAGTCCAGGCGGCCCCCTAAGCTCCTCCAACGCTGCTTGAGGGCCCTGAAGGCTCTCTCGACCAGGGTTCTGTTTTCACACAGACGAGTATTGAAGAGCACCTCCACAGGGTTCCTGGCAACCGGGTATGCCTTCATCAGCCAGCGGGTAAATGGGTAGGCTGGGTCTCCCATGATGCAGGTGGGCATCATCACCCCCTTTATCTGGGTTATCCCCACATCCGCGAAGTCTCCGCGGTACATCCAGGCATAGGAGGGAGAGATGGTCATGATCCCATCATTGTGGCTGCGACCAGAGTGGCCCATGTAGATTTCTATGAACCGACCACGGTGGTCCACTACTGCCTTCAGCTGCAAGGAGTGGTACCTGTGTTGGTTGACATATTCTGAGGCCTCCACAGTGGATGGGCACAGGATCTCTATGTGGGTGCCATCCACGGTGCCCACGCAGTTGGGGAATCCACCTGCCGCGAAGCTGGCCGTCATTGCCTCCTGGTCCACCAGCTGGATCATTCGGTCCAGGAGCATGCCCTCCACCGCCTCGCAGACGTCTCGCAGGATCCCGGCGACGGTGCTCACCCCAACACCAAAGTGCTGCGAGACGGAGCGGCAGGAGTTCAGTGTTGCAAGGGCCCAGACCCCGATGGTGACCCGTTGGACCATGGGTATGGGGGCCCACATGGGGGTGGCCTGCCGCTCCAGCCAGGGCGTTAACAGCTCACTGAGTCACAGGAGGACGCGCATGTCCATCCGAAAGTGCGCTCTCCAGGTGGCCTCGTCCTATTGGGCTAGTGCCCTGGCCCACCACCGCTGTGCCCACTCCATGACCCATACACACCAGTCAATAGGCATTGCGAGCAGAGCAGCGTGCCCCATGGTTTCCCTCCGCCACTGGAGCTACCTGGCCGCCTTGCAGAGCGCTGCAGCCTGGCCCTGGGTGCGGAGGAGGGCCTGTCGGGCTGCCCCGGACACCAGCTGGGCCCTGAGGTGGGCCAGGGAGTACCTGCACCCGTGGTGAGCTCTCTGGGCTCTGACAGTGCTCCTGGCCATGTACACGTGCAGTCGGGCGGCCAGATGCACCTCAGCACCTATATTACCTATATGCACCTAAATGACAAGCCAAGGCAGGAGTATTTGCAGACCATCATGGAACGGCATCCTGGGAGGTCAGATGCTGCTCTTTTGTTCCTTCTTTTGGACCGTTCGGACCACAGAGATGTGAAAAATATAGCAGCTTTTTTCTGCAGGCTTTTCAATTGAGGAAGTCCTTTCTGAACTTTCTACCTCCTCCATCCTAAATTGGGTCCATTTTATGTCTTGATACGAGAGATCTGAGTTTATGTCTTTGCAGATATGTTGTCCTTACGACTCTCTCTTGTGAGCAGAGTGTACAGACTAATTTGGGTTTTGTAACTTTTGGCTTGTTTGTGGATTATTGATAATAATAATTGTATTAGTTTTAATATTGTGTTAAAGGTCTTATTCTTGTCTTTTTGTATTTCCTTTTGTATTACTGCAGTGGTCTGTGGTCACGCAATAAAAAGTATTGTATCATATCATCTGGATGCACAGGAGGTCTGTGTGGGAGCGGTACCACTCCGTGCACACGGCTAGGTGCATCACGCAGATGCCCAACCGGCCCAGCTCCATGGTAACCAGCACCCCGGGTGGGTTGGGGCCGCCCCTGTTGTAGGTTGGGACCGGTGGTGCCCCACCCCCCAGTCGCACCCTGGCAACTGGGATCGGGGCCCCGGGTCGCCCTGGCTGCCCCCTTGGCTGGCAGGCCCGGCTCCTGCAGGGAGAGTGGGCCAGGGAGTCCGCAAATGGCCCCATGCGTGCACATGCCTTCCCGGCAGGGGGCATGGTGCTTGGTTATGCCCTCGGTTGGGCGTGTGCGGGCAGCAGCTGCATTCCTGCTGCCATCACCTCCCACCTCTCTGTGTCAACTGCCTGCTATCCTGAGTGCCCTGATTAGTGTGTAGGATGCCCTGTCTGTGTGCTCTGTTCCAGCATCTGGGCTGGGTCCGCACCCCATGCCTCGTTCTGTATCAGTACAATGTTACAACCTGTGGCCTTATCGCTTGGCCTTGGAGCTCCCTGGCTTCCTCTCCCATCCCTCCAGGGATTGTGGGGCCCCTCTTGCATTGTGGTAGTATCAGGTGCTTGCTGGACCATGGCTGGCCGCACTTCCCCCAGGCTTGCGGGCCCCAGCACCCCAGGCGTGCCGCGTAGCTGGACCTTCATGAGACCATGGCCTTGTGTGACCTGTGGCATTCCCCAGCTGTGCAATTGCTCCTGAGCTGCCCGGACAGCCTCATCAGTGCTTACAAGAGTATGAGCTCTGGACTGCGGGACTATGGCCATGTTGCGAGCGCCTGTGATTGCTGGCTGCATGCGGAGGTGCTGAGCCTGTGTCCCTTTCCCGATGGGCGTATACCGGAGATGAGGTGCTCGCATGTGGGGTGGTCAGCGGTGGAGACCGTATCCACCCTCTCTGTGTGCAGCCTGTCTGGCTACACGGCCTGTCTGTTGGAGGGGGGACCTGCCCTGGCTGTGTTCTTCTTTGGCTGTGTTCATGGGGCCTGAGGTACCTGCGGTCTCGCGGGGTGATCTATCACCACCTGTTGGAGCTGGGTCACCTTCCATGGCCCCCACCTGCAGACTATAGCTTGTTGGAGTCCTCTGAAGCGGAGGTGGCGGCGCTGGCCAGTGTGTGGTCCCAATCCAATGTGCAAGTGGGGCTCTCCTTCCAGGATCCCTTTGAGGCTTACTACCTGGTTGCCCACCACATGTCTGAGCTAGACGTCAATCAGGGCATGCTTCAGTGGCCGCACTTCATGCACCTGGTGGGCCACCTGGCCCCGGTCCCCTTTGTGGCCACCTGCAGCTGGCTGTGACCCCCCCCCCAGCTTCCGGGCCCTGAATACCGGCCCTGGTGTGCGCTCCCACCTCCACCCTGGTGTGGTGGGTCTCTGCCCCTTCCCTCCCTGCTGTTCCTGGCTCGCTGCTGTGCCTTGGGGTTCTCTGTTTCTTGGGGTTCCGCTGCCCCTGCCTGTGGCTCTGGCCCCTGTCCACGGGCCCCCTTGTATGCCTCTGCAACAGGTGTTCCCCTCCGTGACTGCCTTCTCCTGCGGCTGTATCCTGAACTGTTTTCCGGCCCCCGGCGGCCTGGGTGCCACTGTCCTTCATGCTCCAGCCTCGCTCCCTCCTGTGCCCCCCCTGGGTGCCTGGGTGACTGTGGGGTTCTGAGGACCCTGGACTGGGACTCCGGGTGCCCTTCTGGGGGGGAGGTGTTGCTGGCCTGGCTGCCCTGCTCCTCGTCTCCGTCTTGCCTCCTTCCCATCCATCGCACCCTAGCCATTGCGTGGGATCCCTGTCTGCCTCCTGGACTGTTCCCGGGCTGCTCCACGGTCCGTGTGGCCTCCCCCTGTGACTGTGCTGTGCCCCTGGGGTTCCCCATGTTCCTGGACTGGCAATGTTGCTGTGGGGGTGCCCGTGTGGGCTGTGCTGTTGTGGGGGTTCTGTTTGCCGTTCCCCTTCTCCTGCCCTGGCCCCTGGGCCACCCCCCCTGCTCCCTGTCCCCACCCCCTTCTCTCCCCCCTGTGCCCATTGTGCCGTGTGTGTTGTCTGTCCCGCCATGTCCCCCCTTCCCTTCCTTTCCCATACAGGTGTGCGTGCGCCCGGCCGTGTGTTTGTGCTGTGTGTTCCACTGTGACCTCGCTTTCCCTGTGCTTGTTCTGTGCACTGCCCTAGGGGTTCTTCTCCCTCGTTCCCCTCCCTTCCCATTTCCCTTCTGTGGGTGTTCCCTATGGGCGCTTTTGGCTTCATTTGCCCTCTTTTGGCCATGTCTGTCTCCCACCCCTAACCGGTGCTTTCTGGGTGTTTTGACCATGCCCGGGGATCGGTGTCACATTTGTTGTGCTGCCCCAGTCCGTGATCTCATGGCCCAATTCCCTGCTGTGGTCACGGTCCTGTTACATCTGTTCTGGGCCTTCTTTGACCATGGGGGGTGGTTGGGAAGCTCGCCACCGCTGGAGATCCACTGTGGTGACTCAGAATCGCGTAACGTCTGAAATCACCCAATGTAATCTTTGTGGAAAACTCAAGCGGCAGTGTGATGACTCTCGAAGGTCCAGGTGAAGGAGAACAATCAACCATGGATGAAACCATTGAAAGGGAGCAATCCTCTGAACAAATAGTCAAAATCAACACAAAGGTAACAGAAGTGCAGGAACAGACACAACCGGCTGCTGATGCTGAGCCAAGGCAGTCGACAAGGTCTAACAAAGGCATTCCCCCCATTCAAATGTCCTACAAAGTCAGCACCAGTAAATTGTCAGAGCCAGCATCCTGGGAGGACATCTCGCAGATGTCAGAAGGGGAAGCAGAAAAATGAGTAAGAGCGGCTGAAGAAGAAGTCAAGTCCATGCAGGACAATGTGACGTGGACACTTACTCCACTGCCCACAGGGAGAAAGACTATAGGTTGTAAATGGACATTTAAAATAAAGTACAATGTGCAGGGAAATATCCAATTCCATCCAATTCCAATTTAATTTATATCCCGCCTCTCTCCCGAAGGACTCGACGCGGCTTACAACACAAAATACAAAATACATTCTGGGTCTTTGTTCCACACAGGGGGACCCAAGTCATCAGCCACATTTTAACATAATATACTAACATAATATACAATATAATAACATTTTAAATACAGCATTATCAACAACCAATGAAACAAACCCCCTTATGCCTCACTAATGTCCCACTCTATGACCTCCCCCACAAACATGGGGGAGGTCCCATATTCTATCCAATCATCCCCTGCTGCCACCAGTGAAAACCTGACCACCTCCATCCCTCTCTCACCAGGAGGAGGTGGCCCCACCAAACCTACATCAGCGAGCATAACATATTCATCACATTCCTCCCACTCTCCTCTTTTTTCCCCCAAACCCACCCAAGGCACACTGTCAAAATGCAATCCCCCTCCACCCTCCTCCATGCATGTCAACAGTCCCTTTCCCATATCTTCCCTATTCCCCCTTCCGGAGAGGGTATCGGAATCTACCTGAGGTATCACCTCCCTCTGCTCCCCCTCCTCCACATCCATCTCCATCTCCCCCCTTCCCCCACCAACTACGTTTCCCCCCTCCTCCCCCTCCATGCCCCGAAGGGCCCCAAAGGGCCACACCCTTTGGCCATGCCCTTCGACTCACGGCCGCCAGCTGCGGCCGCTGGCGCAGCTGCCGGCAGTTCTTTTAAATGCCCTCGGCACTTCCGGTCCCCGGAGCAACGCGAGGGGGGGGGAAATGTCCAAACCCCTCACTCACAGCCCCTTCTCTCCCACAGGTGCCCTAGACAGTGGGATGACAGCGGCAGCAGGAGACAGCCTCGGGGATGCCCAGCAGATGGTAAGTAATGCTACACTGTACCCAGCGCAGCCGCTGGCAGTTCTTTTAAATGCCCTCGGCACTTCCGGTTCCTGGAGCGACACGAGGGGGGGAGAGGGGGGAGAAAATGTCCAAACCCCTCACTCACAGCCCCTTCTCTCCCACAGGTGCCCTGGACAGCGGGACGACAGCGGCAGCAGGAGACAGCCTCGCACACACCAGCCAAGTAAGTAATACTACACTGTAAATATTGAATGGTACAAGGCCCAACTTGTCGCAAAAGGATACTCCCAGAAGTACGGAGAAGACTACAATGAAACATTTGCACCTGTAGTTAAGCACACTACAATCAGAACATTGTCAAGTATAGCTGCCAGAAGAGGAATGCAAGTCAAGCTTATGGACGTGAAAACAGCCTTCCTAAATGGTGAGTTGAAGGAAGATATTTACATGGACCAACCACTGGGGTTTACAGATGTTGAAAGGCCATATCTTGTATGCAAACTGCACAAAAGCAAATATGGGCTTAAGCAGGCCATCAGAGCATAGAACACTACACAAGGTGCTCATGATGGAAAATTTTACCAGGAGCAAAGCAGATCCCTGCTTATACACAAAGAGACTAAGGAGCAGGTGGATCTTTGTATTAATTTATGTTGATGACCTTATTGTATGCCTTGAGCAAGAAGGGGACGAGTGCGAAATAATGAGAGCTCTAAATCAGGACTTTGAAACTAAGGACCTGGGTAACATAACGCACTACCTTGGAATACAAATTGAAAGAGAAGATGACAGAAGCTATCTTCTCAACCAAAGACAGGCAATAGAAGAGATGATA
>QEPC01004381.1:527037-538329 GCA_003113815.1 Sphenodon punctatus | reverse complement strand
TGGAGTTTATGTTTTGTTGCAATGTATGAAGTGGAAGGTGTTTTGAATTGTAATTGTACTGAATTGTGTTTTTGTGTGTATTTTAAGAAAACTCTTGTACATTTAAGTGTCTTTTTAAACTGTTAAGTTTTTTGTTTTAGTGAATGTTCTTAGACCCCAAACTTATGGAACTTATAGTTCTGACTTACTACATGCTTGGGAAAGGACCCTGTGTGGCCCCAAAGCTTACATATTGTTGTGGATCACCTTGGGTTTGCATCCTTTTTAAGAAAGAGAATGGAAGCTTCTGGTGTGTTGTGGCGGGCCCCCTACGTGTGTGCCCCACCGGCTTCCAAACTCTGGGCCGGTGGGGTAGGGAAGCCCCCTTTCTCTCCGGAGTCTCCCTGCGAGGAGCTGGGACTGCACCTGGTCCTCCAGATGGGATGCCCTCCGCAGGCCGAGGCATGAGCCTCCCCTCCCTGACCCTGGCTTCCAGGGTTGAGACCCTCCTCAGGTGGACACTGCATTACAGCATGGGCGTTCCCTGCTTAAAGATCCCACCCCCCAGTCAGGAGAGCATGGGTACTTCCCTGTGGCCATCCCCGACGCCTCCAGTCCTGCCTGTTCTCTCCCTGGCATCTCCAGCTTTTCAGGTCTCAGCCTCTGTTCCCTGCTGTGTCATGCATGCCCGCCCACGAGCAGGTCCCCTCCTGATGATGTCAGCAACTTCGCTGTTGGTGGCTTCCCGCACTTTGGGCTCCGCGCCAGCACTATGGCTGGAGCTGCCACTGCGGGCTCCCTGCTCCCCCAGGTATCTTCCGGGGTTCAGGGGTGTGTGGCCGTCGGGCCCATCACACACACACACACGCCAAGAGGTCGGCCCGGGAGGTGGGGGAGAAATCCTGCCGCGGGCCCGATTCACCCTGTTGGGATAAAAAGTCAGCATTACAATGGAGGTGCCCTGCGCGATAGTGGATCTCAAACTTATAGGGCTGTAAGGCTAAGTACCACCGTAGTAACCGGGCATTGGTGTCCTTCATGGAGGTCAACCACTGGAGGGGGGCGTGGTTGGTCACAAGGGTAAAGGTGGTACCAGCCAGGTAATACCGGAGGGATACTATGGCCCAGCATACGGCCAAGGCCTCCTTTTCGATAGTAGCATACATCCGTTCTTGAGGGTCTAGCTTGCGACTGAAGTACGCTATGGGGTGTTCTCCCCCCCCCCACAAGTTGAGATAACATGGCCCCCACCCCCACGTCCAATGCATCAGTCTGTAGGAGGAATGGGTGGGAGAAGTCGGGTGTGTAGAGGACAGGGGTGTTGCAGAGCTGCTCCTTCAAGGTGTTAAATGTGAACGCCAGGGTGGGTGTCCAGCGTATGGGGTTGGGTTGCCTCTTGTCGGTCAAGTCCGACAAGGGGGCTGCAATCATTGCGAACTGGGGCACGTGTTGTCTGTAATAGACCGCGAGGCCGAGGAACTGCTGGACTTGCTTTTTCGTGGTCGGTGGGGGCCAATCCTTTACTACTTTAACCGTTTCTCAGATGGGCCGGATTTGGCCCTTATCCACCCAATACCCCAAGTAAACAACTTCTTGTAGACCCAATCGACATTTCTTGGGATTTTCTGTGAGCCCCACGTCCTCCAGGGCCTGGCCCACCCTGCGCAGATGCTTGATATGTTCGGACCACGTTGAGCTGAATATGATGATATTGTTGATATACATGGCAGCGTATGCTCTGTGGCGGGCGAGTAGCTTGTCCATCAGCCATTGGAAGGTAGCTGCGGCTCCATGCAGTCCGAACAGCATCTGCACGAATTGGAAAAGGCCTAAGGATGTGGAGAAAGCCGTCTTCTCCTGAGCTGCTGGAGCTAGGGGAATCTGCCAGTACCCTTTGGTAAGGTCCAGGGTAGAGAGATACCGGGCAGTACCCAATTGTTCGAGCAGGGTGTCGATGCATAGGGTAGGCATCGAAGCAGAAGATAGCATTCACTTTCCTGAAGTTGCTGCAAAAGTGAGTGGACTTGTACGGTTTACCCACCAATACCGGCTGACTATGCCAGGGACTGTTCGACTCCATAATGACCCCAAGCTCTAGCATGCTTCGTACCTCCTCTTCCATCACCTGCCAGAGATGGCGGGGGTTACGACGCGGCGGCTCCTGCACCACCTTCCCCTTTTCGATCACAATGTCATGCTGGATTATGGTCATGACGACTGCAGCTGGGTCCTCTGGGAGACATCTAGCTCCTTCCCGACTAGGACATCCTGTCCTGCAACAGTAAGAGGCCCCTTTCCTGCGAGGTCTCCTCCCAATGCCTCCATAGGCCCTGGCGCTCATTCCCTCCATTCCTTCAGGAGATTAATGTGGTAGGTCTGAAGCTCGGGCCACTTTCTGGGCTGGTGTACCACATAATCCATTTCTCTGGTTTGTTTAACCACCTCATACAGGCCTTGCCACGTGGCCAAGAGCTTGGATTCCAAGGTGGGTAATAAAACCAATACTCGTTGGCCTGGTTGTAACTGATGGGGTTTCACCCGCCGATCAAACCAGGTTTTCTGTCTTTGTTGAGCCTCAAGTCCGTTCTTCTCTGCCCACTCCTAAACCTTCTGCAGTTTGTCCCGCAGTCGGGTTACATATAGGACCACGTTAAACTTGGGTGTTTGAGCCTCTTCCCACCCCTCTTTCACTAAATATAGCAAACCCCTGGGTCGTCTCCCATACAAGAACTCAAAGGGGGAAAACCACAGGGAGGCCTGGGGGACCTCGCGGTACATGAACAGCAATGCTGGGAGGAGGGAGGGCAACATTCGTGGTTCCCACCCTTAGAGGGTAATCAGAGAGGGCTACATTACCAGGGTGGTGGGGACCAGAGCACATCTTTCCAAGAGTCAAAACACTATTCTCACAAACAGAAATTGGTACAAGAAAAGATCTCATCTGAACTACTTTGTCTCCATCTCTTACATTTGGGACCAACACAGCAACCCTCTCTCTCTCAATTGAATAATGGGGGAGTCTGCATAGGGAATACTCTTAATTTTCCAGCTTTAATTCTTCTTTTATGTACTCTCTGCTTAGAAGTAGTGTGTGTGTGTGTGTGTGTGTGTGTGTGTGTGTGTGTGTGTGTTTAACAAAAAACCAAGGTTATTTGCCATTAAAAGGCTACATTTAGAGCTGCTAACTAAAACCTAGGTTTGGCAGGGCAGGGTTGTCTCGCTTTCCAGGGAGAGCTGACAAAGTCCTTTTGGCTCAGGAAGCTTGTGTGGCAGTCAATAACAGCAGAGCACTGGGAATTTATCCCAGGATGATGAATAACTCTGATACATCTATGGCCTATTTGAATGATATTAGTAGAAGCCAGTGCAGAAGACTGTTTCTTTTGGCAAGAGTTAATTCCTTCCCCTCAGCGCTGTGTGAGGGGAGGTATAGAAATGCTCCCATGGCTGAGCGTTTATGTAAATGTAACTTGGGTTTGGTGGAAACAATGGACCATATTTTGTTGGTCTGCCCTTTTTATTCTGATCTCCGGAAGAAGTTTATCAGCCCATTAATTGCTGGTTTCCCCGGGAGATCTATGGATGTATATGTGTGTTTTTTACTTGGGGATAGCTGTAAAGATGTAACAAGGACTGTGGCCCTTTTTCTGTGGCTGGTTCATAATGTTAAAGTGAAATCTGCTATGTAGGTGTATGTCTCAATGGGGAGTATATTGCTCCTCCATGACGGTTTATATATGACTCTGTATATTTTATTTTCCTTTGGTCCTTTTTATTTTATTATTTTACTATTATTATTGTTATTATTGTAGTTTTTCTTTTTATATATGGTTTTTTTTTATATGGATGATGATGATAATTGATTTTGCTTGTTTCTTTCAGTGCAATGACCATATTGGTTTTGCAATAAAGTATATTAATTAATTATTAATTATTATTATTATTAAGTCCTTTGGGGGAATTCTAGCTCACCAGCCTCACCACACCAAAATTTTCCACACTCAGAGCCCTCACCCATACCCCAATCCTGAGTTAAGTAACTTAGCCTGAGACCCCTAGGTGAGAAACCTGAGCCAGTCTGAGTCCTGGGAACTGGCCTGTTTAGGTTTGAAAGGTCTGGCCTCCAACATTTCTTTTCTAGCCACAGGTGGTGCATGCTTGAACAGAGTTCCCTCTAGTAGAAACCAAACAGTCCCACCTGGGTTTCCTCAGGGTTTGTGGTCTTCAGTTCTTGATTTTCTCTCATTGGACTCTCTGTGCCTCCAACTAAAACTCCAAAGGATCTCCTCTTCCAGAATTTCCAGATTTAGCTCCTCACTGCAGATAGTTACCGCTCTGAATGAGGGCTGAGCTCCTTATATTTCCCAGAGTCCTTAGGGCTTCCTCAGCTTATGTGTTAGATGCTGTCTTCCAATTGGTTTAGCACCTGCACCTTCTTTGCACCGGATTGTGTGTGATCCTTTAGCCTTTATCAGCACCTGCATATACATTGGTGCTAAACCATATCCTGCTAGACTAGCATTTAAATATAACCAAGATACTAACATTTTGCTTCAGGAAATGCAACCACCTTGATTTAAACTGCCTGGCTGTTGCACAAGCTTTCTGAAGCAGCATGAAACCAAAACAAGCAACAACAGACTATCTCAGATTACAGCAGGGGTGCATGTACTGATTATTTCTAAAGAAAAGTGTGATAGGTCGTCAGGCAAATATCTATTTATTTCTTTGGAATGTCATGCAGCATACACAGGGCTGTCAGACAGGAAAAGATGCTTCCTGAACAGAAGTATGGTGTGTATAGAAAACACCTTTTAAGGTGTTTAGGAACAGGGGATTCATCTAGTAGGATCTGTACAAGTTCTGAGGTTTTAGGATGAAACCAACATTTTTATTTATAAAAGTTAGAAAGTTAGAAAACAATGGGTCAAAAGAAAGATAAACTTTTATAGTGAAATATAATATTAATTCTACATCAGTTTGGTGTCTTGGGATGGGAGGCAGGTATGAGGCACTGCAGTGATCAGGACAATCCCTGCACCTTATGCAGGAGAGACTGGACCAGTGCAGCATGCAGGCACAGCACAACCACATTACTAGGTCCTATGCTAGGAGGGAATCGGCCATGGACCAGTAGACCCACTGTAACAGGGTGCCCTGAGAGGGGCCCTGTATCTTTAAGAAACATCAGGCATGACAGGGTGCCGGCCCTTTAAATGAGCATAGCCATCGGGTGGGAGACAGCTGAGAAAGAGGTCAGCTGTGGGTGCAGATGAGACAGAGGTTCACCTGCAGGGTGGAAGGTGGGCCCTTAGCCTGGGTGGGGTGGCTGGTGATCAACAGCAGTGAGTTGTGAGGGAGAACAGCTGGAAAGCGGAAAGCACTGGTTGAGAGCAGAGCAGCCTGGAGCTGAAACTGACACGTAGTCAAGAAAAGAGAAGTGGAGCAGCTTGGAGCAGATACAGGGCTTGCCTGGGAGACTGGAGCTTGGCTGGGAACCAGGGGGCTCACCGCAGGAGGACTCTGACACTGCTCAAGAAATAAGAGGTACTGAGAGAGGCCCAAGTGGCTGGAAAAGCCAATGGACTGGGCTAGATTAAAGAGATTGGTGTGCTTCCCTGTTACAGCTGGTGGAGAATGTGGGCACCCTGTGGGACCCTGCCAAAGGTCTGCATCCCCAGATGGATAACCCACAAAGAAGGGGGTTGTTGCTTGTGGGGCTGAAAACCCTGAATAGACTGGGCTGAGACCCCTGAGTAAGGATGGGGTTGAGAGCCCCCTAATGGGTGCGGGGAGTGGGAGGACAGATGATCCAACATCTATGGGCTGGACTGAAAGCCCTAGAAGAGAGACTGAACTGGGAGCTCACTAATGGATGCAGGTGTGTGGATGAACCTGAGAGGGTAAGTAAGTAAGTAAAATTTTATTCCAGCATTAGCTTTCGCCATAGCCAGAGGCAAGGACCAAGGGCAAGGAACGAGGAACCAGAGCTAGGGGAGCAACAGAGGACCAGAGGTAGGAGGTTAGGGAACAACAGGGGACTAAAGGCAAGGAGTTAGGGGAGCAAGGGGTCTCCAGAGACAGGGAGCAAGGGACCAAGGACAAGGAACAGGGAGCTGGAAGCAGGAGCAACGGGCCGGAGACAGGGAACCAGAAGCGAGGGGGCAAGGGCAAGGGAACAGGGAGCCAGAGCCTAGGGAGCCAGAGGTGAGGCAATGGGGAGTCACAGGGGCAAAGGGAAGTGGCAAGGGGCTAGAGGCAAAGGACAGGGGACCAAAGCTGGAGGAGCCACGGTCCAGGGGACAACTACAGGGCTAAAGAACCAGCAGCATAAGGCTGGAGGGTCAGGGAACAAGTTCATGTGGGACCAGTGCCCAAAGGAGAGGGGTAGCAAGGTTATAAGAGGCAGGAGACAAACACAGAACAGGGCCTTTCCAGCCAACACACAAACAAGTAGACAACAGAACACACAATATTCTATGGGGGCATTCAAGGGAATAGAGAAACACATCCACATAGACACAGGGCAGGATATCAATACAAGGGGAGGGGAAAAGGTATAACACACTAGGACAACAGAGGAAACACAACACAGACTCAAACAAAGGTACAAACAAAGAGCAGCAAGAGAATGCGAGTAGAGCAAGGGGCATGAGCCGAGTAAGGGGCATGGAGGGATGACCTGAAGCTCCACACTTGCCACAGCCCTCAACAGCCTAAAATACTTCAAGGAGCCAATCAGGTTGTGGCAGGTGGGTCCCCCAAATCTCCCAGCCTTCCCAGAAGGGGGAAGATTAGTATATGTGAGCCCCCATTCTGCTGGGTGAAATGATCAACTGCTAGATGTACTGCTCGCAGCTCAAGCCAATTTTTACTGTGTGTTAACTCCCTGCGGGACCAGGTCCTGTGTGCATAACTGCCCTCCATGTGGGCTCCCCAGCCATGGAGACTTGCATCAGTTGTAATAATCACCTTCTCCAGTTCGAAAAGGGGAACCCCCGCTAGATACTGATGTTTGTCTGTCCACCAATGAAGGGACTCAAGTATTGCAGGAGGCAAATTGATGGAAGTCCTCATACCCTCCATGATTTGCTTCTGCCATGGTCAGAGGAACCACTGAAGGGGCTGGAGATGAAGGCGAGCCCAGGAGAGGTGCTGTATACGAGACCATTAATCCCAGAAGACTGGCTAGCTGTTGAAGAGAAACTGCTGTTTGGGATTGCACCTCCCTGATTAGCAGTCTAATTTTCTGTTGCCTCTGAGTAGGGATGAATGCTTGGTCTACTACTGTATCGATCAGAGCCACCAGGTGCTCAGGAGACTGGGTAGGAATGAGGTGGCTCTTCTCCCTGTTTATTACAAAACTCTGGATTTCCATGTATTGTATGGTCATCTCTGCTCCTTGTTGAGCCTGCTTGAAAGAGGGAGCTCTGATCATGATGTTGTTGAGATAGGGGTGAATTATAATTCCCTTGAACCTGAAGTTGGATATCAATGGTGAAGGTGTGGAGTGTAGTTGCTAATCTGAACTGGAGCACCCTGTATTGCCAATGGGCCCCATTGTAAAATAATCTAAGCCATCTTCTGAGGTTTGAGGTAGGAAAGGAGGGAAAGATAGGGGGACACGAGCCTTGCACACCCACACACCTACCTGGGAAGGCAGCGACACCAGCCTGTAAATGGTCCCTCAGGATCTTATTTCTAGGGTCTATGCCCACAGCCTTGATCATCACGGGGAGGTGGAGAAGAGAGCAATGCCTTGGGAAGCTGGTGGCCACCCACAGGCACGAATACTCCACCCCCACCCCCCCGCCCCGTTCAAACAAGGGTCGGAGGGTTGGGATGTGATACAGAAGGGGAATAGGGGTGTAGACTCCCAGGGAGAGGGCAAGGGGAAAGGGGCTCGCTTGCAGGAGGGGACTAGGGGGGTGAACGGAAGAGGTCAGGGACACTTTCACCTACACAAGATACACAACCAACCTACACACTTACTCAACTCATGTAGTACAGTCTCTCTATAGCCAACACATGTCACTTGAAGTAAACACACAATCGTAAGGGTGGGGGGGGGGGCAGTCTCTCAGCCACAAAGCACTGATCACCGGCAAGAGCTCTGGGCTCGAGTGCTGCTGTTATCCCCTACTGAGGTCAAGGAACGCTGACGCAGGCGCTCTGAGCGTCGTGGCTGGGGCGTAGGGGGTGTGGTGGAGCGAAGCACTGAATCAAGCTGCGGGCTCCCAGCTGGGCTGTGCAGCTCCAGGGCTGCTTGTTTCTGGGCCTGAGGAGCCTCTGTACCTTCCCGGAGGCCCCCGAAGGGGTCCCTGTCAGGTGAGTCCCGCACCCGACTCCTCCCCCGACCCCACAGCCCCCGATATAGGGGCCTGACACATCTCCTGTGAGTGGGCCTTATGGGAACATGAAGATATGCCTCTCATAAGTCCAGGGACGCTAACCAGTCCCCTTTTGAAATGGTGAGGCAAAACAAATGTATTGTCTCCATTTTGAACTTCTGGGCTGAATAGATCTGTTCAAATCCAAGACTGTCCTCCACTCTCCTGACTTTTTCCTGACCAAAGATAAAATGGAATAAAGTTCTGTGCCTATCACTGGAGGAGGAACTGGTTCTATTGCTCTGATGAGAACGAGTCTTGATATTTCTAGGGACATAGCTCTGTATTTCTCTTTGTTGTTTGACTTTGGGGATATGCGAAAGAAATCGAGAGGGATTCGGTTGAATTCTATCATATCCCTGAGCTATGGTCTCTCTTACCCACAAGTCCTTGGTTGAGTTTTCCCACTTGTGGGTGAAAAACATCAGTCTTCCCCCAATAGGTGTGTGTGTGAGTGAGGCTGGAGGTGTACCTGAAGAGTCAGGAGACTTGCTTTCCCTCGTTGCTGCCAGAGCCAGATTTGGGTTGCTGGTTTCTATAGGCTCCGTCCTGGCAAGGCTAGCGCCCTTGGGAGTCACAACCTCTGGGCTGATAGTTGGAGGATCCCCCTCCTGCTGAAAATATCTGTTGTAGGGACAAAAAGTCTTGACATTATGAAACTACTGCAAGGTTTGTTTCTTGTTCTTGTTTGCAGCATCCACCAGGACCTTATCTAAAGAAACCCCACACAGTTTTTCCCCTTGGAAGGGGCCTAAAATAAATAGGTTCTTGGCATGTGGGTCAGTCTGCCAAGAGCACAGCCATAGCCTCCTGCGAGCTGATCAGGTGATCACAATAACAGATGCATCTGCCAGGAAGGACATAGCCAAGGTTATATTGGTGGGTAATCTTTTGGTGAATTTCTTGGGTATTCCTGGCATTCTGCCTAGATTAAACCATTTCATAATGGCTCTGATCAGGTAGGAAGACACTGTGGGAATGCATAGGACTGCTGCTACAGCATCAAAATTCCTGTGCAAGCCCGACTCAATACCCCAGTCAGCCGAGTCTTTGGGATACAGATTTCCCTCGGCTGGGAAGACCAATTGAGGAGCCAGAGACACGGCTGCCACATCAATTTTGGGGGTCTGAAACATAGGAGATTTACATTTGGAGAAGACATTCAGAGCCTCTTGGGTATTGGAATGTCTCAAAGCCTTTCCAGGTTGTTTCCATTCCATTCTAATGATGCACTCGAAAGCCCTGTCAAGGGCAGACCCTTCGTCCTACCAGGGGCCTCTGGAATATACCCTCTATCAAATTCTTCATCTGAAGAGTCTGAATCCTTCATTTTGCTAGCCTTTTCTTTCAGATCAAGAGCCCTCTAGACTCTTCTCAAGATTTTGTCCTTGCAAGACAGAGGGAACACGCGTTCTTGTTCTATAGCCGCATAGACTGGGACTGCCTCAGGGTCTGTAGGTAACTACCCCAAGTCCTCAGAGGCCTCTGTCTCCTCTTCCTGAGAGTCTCCTGCTTCTTCCTCCTCTGTGAGAAGAGTGATCTGTCGGGCCTTCTTTTTAGGCTGGTGAGGAGGAGGGGTACGATCCTCTCCTGAGGAATTCCCCTCCTCTTCTACCTCAATCTTCCCTTGCTGAGAGCTGGGCCCTATATCACATCCTCCTCTGAGGAGGATCTCACTCAGTCTCTCAAATCAACCTCCTGAGGAAGGCTTTTCCTGGGCTGTTGGGCGTGGACAGCTTCCCCTTGCCAGCTTCCTTAGACCTGCCCTTAAAGTCATGTTTCCCTCCCCAGTCCTTAGCGGGGGGAGCCCGGAGTCTCTTTTTTGGTCTCCTGAGGTTCTTATCAACCTGGAGGTGCTCCAGAGAAGTCAGGATCTTATTGAGTGCCTTCATCTGCATCATCTCTATGGGGGATAGAATGGTGGCCCCTCTTACTGTCTCATGAGTCAGCACCCCTCCACTCCCTCCTGAATGGCCTTGTCCTGGGGCTCCTCCTCGCAGCAGGACCTCCACAACACCATTTTGTTTGGCACGCTTTCAGTTTCACTTTTAGCATGCTGTTCCCTTCAGCAGCTATCCCAGAGCCACTCTGGAAGGAAAGCTGTCAACTTGAGGAGGCAGAAAGCCTGGCAGCTGCATGCTAAAGTAGTGAGGAAGAGAAACCCAAGTGGGAACTTTCTCACACCCACCCTTCTCTCCAAACTGCGCCTGCAGTGACAGCATGGGCGGCTGGCCCCCGAGGATATTTGGGGCACTGCCCCCCCAAGCACCGAGGGCCCGCCGGCGCCACCGCTGTTGCATTATAGGAAAAAAAAAACAACAAAAAACAAAAACCCAGCGCCTCCGCTGCCGCCGCTTCTGACAGCGCCGCAGCAGCCTCTGACTTTGCTTCAGCCTCTGACTTTTTATTTTAAATTGCCCGTGAGTCCTGCCTCTGTGGAGAGCAGGACATGCGGGCAATTAAAAAAACCAAACCCTAAAGTCCTCCCCAGCCCCCGCCTGCAGCCAGCCCGGGACGAAGACCGCTGGAGCCAGCAGGTAAGATAGCTTGATTCCCAATCCCTCCCATCCCCACCTTGCACCCTCCCCACACCCCATCCCCATAGGCTCCCAGCCTCCCCCCCTGCATCCACCCCCTAGGCTGTTCCCCCCCCCCTACCCCGCACACACCCCTAGGTGTCAGCAGGAGGGGGGGAAGGGAAGGGAAGGAAAGGGGTAGATAGGGAAAAAGGGATCGAGAGAGGGGGGCGGCTTCAAAATGGGATGGCACTCTATTTAGGATATAAAGATCCCTCAGGGTGTAGGGTGGGCTTTCCCTCAAACTTGGAGAGCAACCCTTTTCATCATTGGGATCGAGAATCAGAAGCCAAGTGCCCCAAGAGGGAAAGTACACAAAGGACAATACCAGTTGCTCGAGGGAATAT
>QEPC01004381.1:449922-526264 GCA_003113815.1 Sphenodon punctatus | reverse complement strand
GTTCCCCCCCCACCCTGCATCCTCCCCCTAGGTTGTTGATCTTAGGAAGTTAGGTGTGTTCACAATGCTGGAAATGTTGTGCTTTTGGGTTTATACATTATTTATTTTAAGCTTGATGTGCATGTAGACTGTGTTTTCTTCCATCCGATGTTAACCTTGGGAACTCCTTGCTGCTGTGTTTTGCCAGTGTTTTCTGTGTTTTGGTTCATAAAGTATTTATTTTAAGCTTGATGGGCATGTAGACTGTTTTCCTCCATCTGATGTTAACTCTGGGAACTCCTTGCTGCTGTGTTTTGCTAGTGTTTTCTGTGTTTCCCTGTGTTTCGGGTTTATACATTATTTATTTTAAGCTTGAAGTGCATGTAGACTGTGTTTTCCTCCATCAGATGTTAACCCTGGGAACTCCTTGCTGCTGTGTTTTGCTAGTGTTTTCTGTGTTTCCCTGTGTTTTGGGTTTATAAATTATTTATTTTAAGCTTGATGTGCATGTAGGCTGTGTTTTCTTCCATCCGATGTTAACCCTGGGAACTCCTTGCTGCTGGATTATGCCATGCCACTGGCCTACTGTCCCCCTGGCTCTGCCTACCGTCCCCCTGGCTCCGCCCTTAGGCCTGCCGGTCTTCTGCCCCAGTGCCCCTCCAACATCAAACCCCACCAGCCGCCCCTGAGTGACAGTCAGCAGGGGGAGGCAAGAAACCTCTGTGGAGATGGCTTTCAGTGCTCCTAAGAAAAAAACGACAGCCTCTGTGGCTTCCCTGAAGACATCCCAGATAGCAGCAAATGTTAAAACGCTACCTGGGGAAGGAAAACTGCCTGGATGTGCAGAGCACAATTCTCTACTTCCTACCAGTTTTGAGGCAGAAATCCAACTGGGAAATGGAGGGCGATCTCCTCAGAGCATGCCCAGACTTCATTCTGCTTCCTACTGGTGGTGTCAGAGATCACTCCCCAATGTCTGGAATACCTGTGCCAATGTCTGTGAAGACTAAGAGAAGTCAACTTTCCTGGGCATCCAGTACGCAAATTGGGTTGCTATCAGGTACCAATCAGTAGGTGATTATTTTTAGTTGATTTGAGTACTGGAAATTTGCTGGGTCTACTCTTTTTTGAGGGTACTTGTTTCAGCTCTATCTAGAACCCTTTGGAGGGTGGGGGAGTGGAATCATATCCTGCAAAATGTGAAATGAAGATAAATTGCTAGGAAGGATTGAAAAAGAAAAACCTTCATGGAGTGGGTACAAACATCTCCAACACAAGATGATTATAAAAACATCTGTAAACTGGGATATCTATATATGCCTGTCCTTATCCTAAAGAAGAGCCCTACGGTAAAGTGGATGTGGGGAGGAGGAAGATGATCCTTAAACTAGGGTAAGTATAAAAAAAATCCCTAAGAAAAGGTGAATATTAAAAAAATGAAATCTCTAGTTGCATATGGGGAAAATATTGAGGTTTCCAGAATGCGTCTTTAAAGAGGCCATGGGAGGCCGCGTGTAGCGCTGATTTCTATGGTGAGCAGCCACTTCCGGTGCATGTAAACGCACCCCACGCTGCTTCTCCTAGCGATGTGTTGCAGAACGCGTTTCCCTGGCCACTCGTCTAAAAGCGCCCACAGTAAGCTCATTTCCAGTTCTCCATTCCTCATAATTTCACCCCATCTCCTGTCAAATGTACTCTTTCGCTCCCTGTGCCTCATCCCACTCTTTCCCTAGATCCACTCTGTGTTTTGGATGCAGTAGGCTTTATTTGTATACAGCCCATCCAAGTCTATTGGCATTCGTATAGCCCCATTATTTCCAATGGGCATTCTCACGACTCCCAGTGATTTCAATGGGCATTCGCTATAATTCCTTTTGATATGTTGTCCCGGTGCCCACAAGTTGCAGCGCACAGGGATTGCGCCAATGTGGGAGGGCGGGAGGGCTGGCTGGCTCCCCACAGCGGCGAAGGGGTTAAGTACTGCCTTTTGCCCAAGCCCCAACGGGCAGGATGATGTAACCCCCTCCTCACTCACCATGTGACACGTAATGAATCCAGGAGCCGCCAGCACAACAACAGCACAACACGCGGCAGCCGGAATCTAGCGCAGCCATGTGCCCGTGCGCGCTGCACGGCAGCCCCCCCGCGGCCTGCCCCTGCACCTCGGTCCGGCGCTCCGGCAGCGGGGAGCTCCCGCCCGGCTACTTCGGGGCTCGGCTCACCGCCGCCCGCCTCAAGTTGGTCGGGGATGAGCTGCAGGAGAGGACGGCATGGAGGAAAGCGCGGGGCGGGGGGGCTCCGGCGCGCAGCAGCCTGGCCACCTACCTGGGTCTCCTGTGCGCTGACACCCAGCTGGCCGCCCTGGCCTGGCTGATCCGCAGGGGGGGCTGGTAGGGGCAGCGGCTCCGGCGGGAGCGGAGTGCAGGCGGCGCAAGCAACAGGTAAGAGGCTGACGAGATGGGTGGGGTCTGGGCAAAGCCGGCACCCGGAGTAATTCTGGGGGAAAGGGGCAGCAGTTCCCGCTCGGCTGGGTTTTGGGGATTCTGTGGTAGCTGCCTGCTTGGCGGCGGCCGGGGGGAAGGGTGATGCTGCTGATGAGTTGGAGAGCGCCCGGGAGGGAGCCCAGCTGGTGCGCGCTCAGCCCCGAGCACTCGCCCACGATTGGGACACCGGGAAACGATCCTTCTAGCCCCATTCTACAGAGGCAGGAAAGAGCTTGCTTGGCCCAACGATATCAGTCCGAGTGGCCCCCGGGCGCGCCGCGTCTTGCAGCACCTGAGAGAGGCTCGGGAGGGACTGCCTCGCGGTGCTTAGGAGAGGCACTGTTTGCCTGTTCGTTCCCGTTGATATAATAAACTGGAGCGGGAGGGCTGGACATTTGGGTAGCCAAGTCCGTACATCCAAGGGGACGCTTCCGGCCGGACTGTGGCACAACTTCAGGCAAAACTTCAGCGCGAGCCGAAGCAGTCCCGGAACGGAGTGTCTACCTGAGAAGAAATCCTCACTTCACTCCAGCCAAGTCCCCCACATCGATCTCTTTGGGATCGGGATTTCACCCTGAATCTATAATTTTTCTCCCGAAAACCTCTGCTTTACAACGCTTACTCTAGCTGCACCAACATAAAGTTCCATGTACTATCCTCTCAACACTTTAGCTGTGTGAGCATTAGGGAGCTACCAGGAGCTGCTCTCTACACTGCTGCACCTTTCTTGGCACCTTGAAGCATCCAGCTGCCCAACATCAACTTTCTGTTTTGACTTCCACTTAGACTTAGTTTTGTTTTGATTTTTCAAATCATAACTATTACTATTGATTTTGACAGATGCAAGTTTCTCTTTCTAAACAGGAATGGGGCTTGGCCTGAAATCTTAGCTATCTGCTACAGTGGTGGAATTAGTTGTTGCGTGTGTGTCCATGTGTAGATTTCAGTGCTGGTTCAAAACAAATTTATAAATTTCTTGAAGCACATGACAGTTCACTTGGAAGATGTTCTGAGCAGTGGAATAATAATAGTCAAAACTGAGGGAGATCCCTGGTGGGTGGTATCTCATAAAAACATGGGTGGGTAGAGAAATGGCACATCCTCCTCCCTGAATTTGCATGTATTTATTTATTTAAAACATTTTTTACCACTGCAGGGGACAGCCTCCTCGTGAATTTTGTCCCCCCATGGCCATACAATGGTATGTGAACGTGAACACTTTACCACCAGATTTTGCACTCTTGGCTGTGAGAATGCTAAGAGGTTGGGGGTGTTTAGAGTGCTTCTAATTTAAGCAGCTCTGCCAAGTACAAAGTGCTGCTTTTGTTATATATATATTTTCACAGGTTGCATCAGATATTTGCAAGAGCCAAAAAAAGGATGATGAGCATTAACAAGTGGTTTCTAAGAGCCAAGAGATGGTGTAAAGTGCATTAAATAGCATCAGACAACTCTAGCTCTAGCGTCATGTCCAAACTATGTTCTGCAGAGAATGCAATCAGGAAGCACCTATCCTGAGCCCCTGAGGAAATCTGAATAGGCTTCTTGGGCAGAGTTCCCCACCTGACAAATTCCCAAACAAAATGTGTGTGAGGAGGTTTGATCCTGTTCTTTCTATCCCTTGTACAAAGCAGGAAGTGCCATCCCATTCCCTATGCAACTTGTAGTCTGGATCCAGGGCTGGAAAGCCGTGCAGCTACCTGCTTGTATGGATATGCTCACTGGTTGGTTTATAACAGTGACCAGCATAGTGACTACTTTAAAAGCCCTGACCGCTGCCAGGCTGCTTATAGATTTGCCTGCTGCATAAATTTGCCCCCGTTGCTTTCCTTCAGGTTTCAGTACTAAAAATGTTCTCAGATTTCTTGTTCCACATAGAAATGATGCACCAGTTACTGCCCTGTAGGCAGGGAGAGGCTAGAGTGGAACTGTGTGCCCTCGGAAACTATTATCTTCTAGTGTTTTGGTTTTTTGCCCACTATCATCCTGTCGGCTACTACTAATCATTTCTGTAATATTACTAGGTGTACACATCGCTTTACAGACACTGATTTTGGAGACAGGTCCCTGCCCAGTGGGTGTACAATCTAAGGTGGACAAGGATGAGGGGAACACAGGGAGAGTCAGACACATTCCCATTTTTACAGATGGGGAACTGAGGCTGAGACTTGCCCAGGGCCATCCAATGAGTTCATGGCGAGGGCAGGACTCAAATCCTAGCTTCCCATGATCAAGCTTATCCACTACACCTCACTGTCTGTGTATTAATAAGGTGCTCTACACGCTTGGCTGAGTGGTGTCTCCTGGTGCCAGAAGCATTGTCTCGTCTGACCACAAAAATACACCCTTGTCCTGCTAGCTTCCGTGCTGTAAATCCTAAAAGGTTGCTGTAGTTCAGCCCCTGACCCCCAACATTCCTCGTACAGAGCCCACCCAGCACCATGCAGACTGATACTTTTTGAGAAGGAAAGATTTGTGGGGACAGTTCTTTAATTTGTACAGTGTAAGCTGACTGTTGAGCTTGCTCTGGAATATTAATTGATTTTGATTATTTCCCTTCCTCTTCCTTCATCACCCCCTTCCTACCTCCCTTCACTTGCTTTGACATAAAAGTGTGGTTTCTGTGTTGGTCCCAAATGTAAGGGATGGAGACAAAATAGTTCTGATATCTTTTATTGAACCATCTGTTGTTGGTGAGAGTATGCAAGTTTGGGGGCAACTCAAGGCATGTGACAAGTCAGAACTATATGGTAGATTGAGCAAAAACTATAGATATTTTAAAAACCACTTGGGAGGAGCTGTAGGAAAACGATCATGGGTGTTTGAAACATTTTAAGCACAATGAAGTTAAAAACCATTGATGATAAAAACCAAGAATCAATTGATAAAGTAAAATGGCAAGCTTTAAGGGAGGGTGAAGTGGGAAACAACTTTCCAGGGGGAGAGGTTGTTTGCATTTCAAAGGAATTGGATGTTATGTTGCTTGCATATTCTCACCAACAGTAGTTGGTCCAATAAAAGAGGACAATTTGTCTCTATCTGTATACTTTTAAAGACAGAGATCATGTCTTAACTTGGCTGCAGGCGCCTACCACCTTGTAAGCCATCATGTGAAACTGAATAATGATGCAATGACTTGGGAGGCTTAGGCTCTCATCTAGTGAGTGGTTATGCCATCTTCTTTTTTTAAGACCTGTCTGGACAAGCATCTGTCTACAATGCTGTAGGCAGAGGATATCCTGCCTTGGAACAGGAGATTGTACTAGATGACTCTTGAGGTCCCTTCCAACCCTACAATTCTGATTCTATTAAAAAAAGGTTGAGATGTTTTTGTATGGATGCATAGAACGCATAGAATTTGGTTCTAGTGGGTTTGAAGTTAATTGCAAACATCTGCATAGTGTTAATTAGGCAGCCTGCATTCTCTTCTTGGCTCTGCCACCGACTCGCTGTATGGCTCTTTGTGAACCTTAACTTTGCCCTTTGTAAAGTGGGTCTAATGCAGAGGTTTCCAACTCTGTTTTGGGACACCAAGTGGGGTTAAGCCATATGTGGAAGGGATCGCTATATTAATTGATATTTAATACATTTTTTGGTTGCTGTCTGTAGTTATAGGATTGTGTTTAAGATACAAAATAGGGTCACAGGCAAAAAGTTTTGGAACCATTGGTCTAATGATTCTCCCTACCTTGCAGGGGTGTTGGGAACCTTCATTAGTTCATTACTTAGGACATGCTTTGATCTCCTCTGATGAGAGAGACTATAGAAAGGTGATGCACTAAACTCAGAGTGGAACAGACACAGGTTCTGGGTGTTTTCAGATGTGAAAGTGTCCTGCTTCACTCCACATTGGCCCAGTTTAACCTGTGGGCCACCGTCATGTCCATTCCCAGGCACTAGTTGTTAGTATGAGATAGATCCTGGCCGTGGTGGTGGCTAGTGTGGGCTGTGACTCGGGAAAGTTGCAGTCCACACTAGCTGCCACCATGGCCAGGATCTGACCAGGAGCACGAGATCCAGTCCGAAGTGCCCATTGGTTCCAGGTACCATGGTGGCTGTCATTGGCTGCCATGGTTACTCGTTGGGGGAGGGGGCACTGGGGGCAGGGAGGACACATGTCCGTGTGTCTTCCTGCCCTCCCTGATGTCCTGGCTCCCATCACTAGTTCGGGGCCCTGTCCCGGTGCCATCCGTAATGGCGGTCCACCTCCAGACCAGGTATGTCCATGATGGAGGCTTGCCACTGTCATGTATGAAAACACCCTCTATTTTTATAGTATGGGTTTGTTCACATTACTCCATGGTACGTTGCCACTCCAGTAACGACGTCTGCTCAGAGTATTCACATAGTTCCAGGTTGTTGGTTTGTGTTTGAGGCACAAGGTTGGGGTTTATTTCTTATTCCAAACAGGTTTGTTACTCTGGAGTAACTAGGAAGTTACAAAGTTTTAACTTTGATTTTTTTTTAATAAAATAGTGTGTGGTCCTGATTTTAATCTGTAGCGAGAAGAGGTTGGTCTGGATTAAATCTGCCATGTGAACAAAGGCTATCTCTTTACCTTCTCTTTGACTCTTGGGGCCTGAAGATGTTGAGCTTATTCAAGAAGAAAGGAAAAGTGCTCTTGCATTTCAAGGACAAAAATAGATATGTCTGTCTGGAAACAGACTTTAGCCGTTTTTAAACGAGACACAACTACCCATGTCCACCCATCAACCACCCACCCGAACATGTGTGTGAAGGTGGTGTGGGTGGTTGTGCGCTCCTGTGACCCATGCAGCACCCACTCTTGACCACTCCTGGAGCATTGGCGAAAAAGCTGAAGTGCACCATGCTGGGATGGCCAAAAAAGTGGTGAGAGCCAGTGCCCACTATCCCCAGCCTGTTTGAACAGCAGCAGCCAACCATGTCAGCTGAGTGGTCCACCATTCAGAGGCACTGTGGGCAGGGAAACAGCTTTTGCAAGGCACAGGAACCGGCCGGGAATTCTGGGGAGCACGGGTTTCCCAGCGCTTGGCTGGGACATGATGGTTTCACAAGCCGGCCCTGCCCGCTTCCCCCTCCCCCATGGTCTGTGGCAGGGGGAGTGCATGGGGGCTGCTGCAGTACCCACCCAGGGAGTCGCCCATTAGACTCCCTCTCCATGCACTCCACCTGAGTGGGTGCTCCGTGACTGTTCCACACGGACACCCCCCCCAGCTGTGCTTGTTTTAAAAACAGCCTTTGTGTGTGTGTCATTGAGACATAGTCATAGGGTTCAGAAGGATCACAAGTCATCTAGTTTAGCCCCCTTGCACAATCCAGGATTCACCAAACTGCGTGCACTGAAAACGTTGGGAATGACCAAAGTGCACCAATGCCTGAAATAACAAGACAGTCTTATATATAAAAAAACAGATGTCTCAAACAAGAAAGCCACACCCATACTTGCAGAGGAAGGCAAAGGACATGCCCAGCCCTCCGTCAAATGCCAATCTGACCTGGAGGGTAATTCCTTCCTGATCCCAAATATGGCAGTCATTTAGACCCGGAGTATGTGTTCAGGCTCCACCAGTCAGGCAACTGACATATAATTATAATAATTCCCCTAGGCACCAGAACACCCTATCAGTCCCACCTCCAGTTGCAGACATCTTCAGTGCTTCAGGAAGAAACAGGGGTGGCGGGGGAGGGACAGCCTAGGTTACGGGTAAAAAAAGGGGTGAAATAGAAACTACGTGTTTGTTTTGAAATAACTTCAGGGATGAGCCTAACTGTCCAGATGTGAGGTATCAGCTAGGCTAACAACACAATCTCTTGGCTGTCTCATGAAGTCATCTGTCTCCTAGTGAGCTTCTGTCTCACAAGTGACCGAGCTGGGGATGCAAATCTAACCCAACAAGGGGATAATTAAGTATACCATCAGCAACTTACCTTCTGCATTCTTTATCCCAATCCCTTCTGCATCCCAACTTGTGCTTTTGTGCCATCTTTCTTTGCTAATTCTGGCTGAAAAGCAGTTGCCTTGAACTAATACAATCCGGATAGGGTATCTAAATCAATAGGTAGCACAGTGATTCTTTTTGCCTGTGTTCTCATTTTGAGACTTAAGTATAATTCAATGACTTCAGACAGTACCAAAGGGTGCTTTCTGACGTGATGGCTCCTGCCACCACCATGGACTGCTCTGGGTAATGGTGGGAGCTGTCACTCCGGCTGAGACTCAGCCTGGCTACTGAACAAACATTACGGCAGCCGGGCTGGGGAGATGCACAGACGTATGTCCACCTGGTCGCGCCTTGGCGCTACGTGGAGCAGCCCCTCCCCCCAGTTGAGTGGCAGCCAAATACAGTCGCTATGACACCTAGCTCCCCCTGCCACTGGACCATGGTAAGTACAGCAGGCTATCAAACATGATAGCTCGCTTTATTTCAGGTCCGGCGGCTGGCACCCGACCAACCGTGGTGAAGTTTAGTCCAGGATATAACTTCCCCGAGTCACAGCCTGAGCTAGCCCCCACCATGTTTGGGAGACAGACCATGCTAACCTCTGGCAGGCACATTTAGGTGTAATGGTGGCCCCCGGGTTAATCTGCGCTAAAGCGGATTAAACTCTGCCACTGTCCCATCTGAAAACACCCAAAGACATGTAAAGTTGATGAGGATCATGACCCCACATGGGATCTCGATCCATAGTTTTGTGAATCTCTGATATATCCCAAGCAGTAGAGATGCTACAGTGATGTGCATGGTAGGTACCAGTTCTGAGAAGAGAAGTGTAAAAATAATTCTGTTTGGTCTGTAGAGTTAGCTTGGATTTTAGCAAAAGCATGTATGTATTTCCCATTGCCTTGATCAATGGAGTCATTCTTTGATATAAACTTGTGCATTAAGACATAAAACCCAGATATGATCAAAAGGGATTTCATCGTATTATGGATGAAATAACACTGAGGAATGCTGACTAGGGACAAATTTTGGTCAGTTACTTACATGCCAGGATAGAATTTTTGAATGTTTCTAAGACCACATTCTGATGAACAGCGTAAACTGAAGTAACTACTTTGATTTAAATGTAAGTAATTACTCCTTTTCGGTAGTGTACAGACAGACTGCATAAACTGAATTAGTAATGCATCAATGCCATAGTCACAGTGATCAATGAACAGACGTTTCTACTCTCACACTGATACGTGTTCAAACAAACAGTTACTCCAAAATACAAACCAAAGGAGAGTATGTACCCTTTACATTTGAGGCCTAGTGACTTCATTGGAAGCAGGATTGGGCCTACAGCACATAACTAGTTTGCAGAATCTGTTGTGCACCCAGATCTTTGGATGAAGAGAATGCTGTGAATAGCAGCTTTCAGACATATAATCTGACATCACCTTGAAAAATCCAGCCAGGGTGTGAAGTGTAACAAGCCTGTGCCAGTTTGGCACTCAGTGTCAGTTTTATTTTGCTCTATCAGTCTAGATGTGGCAGTGTATTAAATTAAACCCTACCTCTCCCTGCCAGTTCCACCAGCCAGTGATGTTGCCAGTAATTTCCCCTACTGTCTGCTGCTTGGTTCATGCAGAGCTGCTCTGTTGAAAGTCTCAGTGCAGTTAATTATCTGTATTAAAATTGGACTGATAGGATTTTTGGAGGTGCCACACTGAGCTGTGCAAAAGTCCAAAAATTGAGTGGGGAGCGGAGACAGAATTGCAGGTTATGAGTCTAGGCCAGCTGACTCGGCAGTGGGCCACAGTTCTGTATGATGAACAATAGAATCTACTTCGAGTATGTCATATCCCATATATCTTGTATGCATGCCCATTCTCAGGCCTGGCACTAAGATTTAAAAGCTCTGCTGCTTCTTGAACTGAAAAGTAGGGCATGAGGAATCCATTGCATTCAGAAACTCCAACCCCCCCCCACTGCTTCACTCAATGATGGAGCTGCACAAAAGAAACTCCTTGGCCCTAAACCCCATTGTAAGCTGGCACCAGGTAAGCATGTTATTGGAATGCCAAGAATTAGAAATGCTTCTTCATACTAAACATGAACCAGGACCAGAGGTGTAAAAACAGGGATTGGGGTGGGGAAAGGAAGTATCATGGTCCCTTTTAAGTTTGGGATGCAGAGAGCAGGCCTCTTTTAATTTTTGTTCCCCATGCCCCTGTGGTGGCAACTCTGATGCTACACTGAAGCTTGCAAGAGATAAAAATAAAAGAAGGTACTACCCCACTTTACAACTCTGCTGCCCACTGTCGTGAATTTCCTGGCAACTAAAAGAGAGGTGGAGCTACCACCATTTTGTGGGGAAGCTTAAAGGAAGTCAGGGGAGCAGAGCTGCTCCTGCACCGCCCCCCCCTGCCCTTTGGACTGCTGTTGCTCCACTGCCTAGAGCTGAGGTTCCCAAACAGATGGGTTTACAATAGAGATTAATTCATGTAGGCTACAAATTTGAGCTTAGGAGCAGTACCAGAGCATCAAGCCCCATCAAAGGCATTTCCTCATTCCTTCCCATTATTCTTCAAGCAGACTCCTCCCCATCATCTCCCCACAAAATGACTCCTCTTCTTGTTTCCTCAATCCTAATACTGGCTTTTCTTCTCCCAAGTATGTTATTTTCTCATAAACCAGCACATGCAGATTCAGATGAAGCCCTAGCACAGACGGCAATCCTGTGGAATTCAGTGGGACTCTCACTCACTTATGCCTGAGTTTGGCTTGACATTGGATTTGTCATTAATTCAGTGTTATAAGCAGCCTGCAGGATTCTGCCCCCGTCACTTTCCAGAATAAACCCCTTTCTCAATATTCTTCTTTGCTATTTTATTTATTATTAATCACTGACTACATGCAAAATAATCTGTAGGTATATGTGGGTGTAATTACACACAACTGTGAAGGATGTGTCCTCTCATCCTGCTAATTCATTGCAGAATGAGGCCCACCCTCATCCTTCCACTCACTGTTCTCCCCAATAAAGTAGTCGGCACTAACACAAGGGCATCTCCATCTGGTTTATTGTCACTGCCTGCACATAGAATTTATACATTGAAATAGCCTTCCCAGTTCTTGGCACACATTCCCCTTCTTCCCCTTGCTGTTTGGAATGGGGTTCATACCTCTGGACTTTCTTTACTCTTGGGAGCTGGCTTGTTCGACCAACTCCTATCTTGCTTGGGCCCTCACCTTCAGGACCCTGGCTAGCTCCCAGCAGGAATTCCCCCCCCCCTTTTCTGTCCTTCTAGCAGCTTACCACAGACTGCCTCACAATCCTGACTTTCCTCCTATATCTCTCTGGAGGGCAGGGTTACAGTGATGGGCAGGCGGGCCTTAAAGGACCATAGCCTGCTCCTCACTCCAACTCACTGGAGTTGCAGTGGGTGGCAAGTTCTGGACAGGATGTAAATGAAGGCAGCCTCTCCCATGGCTTTATAAATCCTGGAATTGGTGTAAGCAGTGCTGGGGATCAGGCTTGAGGTTGGAGTGGCAGAGAGAAGTCTTAAACCAAACCGTTATATGGCCAGCTTTATTCAAAGGACCGTTCTCCTACCTTGGTGAAACACCATCCAGCTAAGCAATGCTTTGAACAAGGGTGTTGATGTGTCAGAAAACATAAGGCTTTATGGTTGAAATTTCCAAATTATCTAAGGGACACCCTCATACTGACAGTGTCCCTAAACCCCTGGCTGCCAGAAGCTGTAAGTAGAGAACAAGGGATCACCCCATCTATGGTCCACCCCACTCCTGTGCATCTCCCCATAAGCATCCAGTGTTGGTCATTGCTAAAGACAGGATAGTGAGCTAAATGGACCATTGGTCTGACCGGGTATAGAAGTTCCTGCCTAATTCCTCTTAAAATGTATGGGAACTAGTTAATCATCTTTCCTCTGTGTTTTTGCAAATCTCATCCATTCTCACATGCTTGGCCCTCTTGCATTTATCAGGGAAGCATTAAGAGAGAAAAATTCAGAGGAGAGTTTCTGCATCCCTAAAGGGCAGCCTGACAGGCTACGATCTTGGCATCCACTCCAGTATTATACAAGATAGAATTTGGCATTTTGGCAACACCTCTTATGTCTAAAAGGCCAAGTTCTGACCATTATGCTTACAGTAATATTCTTCTCATTTCCATAGTGCAAGACCACCTCACAATGTTTAGAGTAGTCATCCTCGTCACACCCCTGTGAGATGGTATTTATAGGAAGAGACGCTCTTTTAAAACAGGCCATGCTGGGAGCAGGGTGTATGTCAGTGTGTGCACTGGTGCGGGAGGGCGGGTGTACGCAGGCGTACACTGGCACACACGTATCCCTACACATGGAGCAACACAACCAGTGTTGTCACCGGTTGCTCCGTGCGTGGGTGATGAGTGGAGGTGGGTGGGCATGCGTGTTTCGTGGGAGCGTTGTCACTGCTGTACACACGGGACTCACTCATGCAGATCCCTGCGTGGGCATGTGTGGGTGCGTCTTGTGTAAAAAGGGCTAGAGAGACTAGCAGTACGATCCTCCACCCGCATTATGAGTGTTAATGCAAGTCCCATGCACTTCGTTGGAATGTTCATTGGTGCTAAGGGCTAGCACCAGCATGAAGCAGGTAGACAATTGCACCCTGACATGCCCAAGGTAACAAAGGAATTTTTATTTTATTTCATTTATTCATTATTCATATTTTTGGCAGAGCAAGGAACTGAATTTGCCTATCTTGAGTTCTAGATTAACTTCCTAATCCCACTTTGTTAGGCTGCTGTCTGTTAAGTACTTCTTGTGGTAAAATAGGAGTAACTCAAGGTCAATGGAGATGCACTGGATTTACAGTGCCATCAATGTGATCAGGAAGCACAGTCCATTAATGAGTCGGTTACTGGCAAACACACTCAATAGCATCTTTAACGCAGCTTTAAATAGTCAAATTAATTTATTGAGAGGGAGGCAGTACATCAGAATCCATTGCTATATGGCCACAATCCATGGTCATATAAATTGAGTTCAGTGGGACCACTTCATAGCAAGTGGTTTTAGGACTGCAGTGAAATTAACCCTCAGGGTAAATACCAGCATCAGTCTTATCCATCCAACATAGAATTTGGTTCTCATCCAAATGGAAGGAGCATGACCCTTGTTCTCATTGACCTATGTCCAAGCAAAGGGAGTTAAAGTCCCAGTTGATTTAATTTGACTTTAGCTCCTCTCGTTTTGTTCCCAGTTGCTCTGGATCTTGTGCTTTTACACTGAGAGAGGGAGTAGATATAAAATAGTAGTGATAAGGCACAGCTGCTTTTAGCTCAGTACAACAGGTTGAGGTGGGAGGATAGGGGTTATCGTGACTGCTATATCTGGGTAAAAAAACCCTCTGTGTCTTGTCCTCAATATGGTTTTACAGCCAGAAAACAGTTAACTTAAGTTGGCCACATTGAAGTAATAACTTTCTTTTTTACTAACACAGTCAAGCCTGTGGATACCTCAGTCTGAGAGCAGGCTTGATGCACGGGGAGAGGTAGAACAGGCAGTAATTGCTGCAGTGCTCCTTAAGTGAGGAGCCTTGGGACTGAATGAAAATTGCTGTGTTTACACTGAAATGGTGCAATGGCTTGTTGCTTTCAGGCTGCTCACTGGAGTCCTTTACAGCATCAAAGGGTATTTTCAGACGTGATGGGGCCCAATTCACCCTGCCACAGAAACACCCTACTGATTACCCGCCGGGGCCAACATATAACGGCCAACAGATGTGTTGGCTGCTTTCGGGGGGCGGGGCCGCGCAGCACAACGTGCAGCCGCACAGCCCCGCCCCCCACGCTCCCTAGGTCACCCTCCCTCTTGGGAGATGGGCGGGCGCCGCGGTCAATGCGCCCGCAGCACCCGCCTGCATTGACCATGGCCCGGAATCCCGCTGCTGATTCCGGGCCGTGGTAGGGGGACAGATGTTACGGTCCCCTTAATCACGGGGGGTGGGGTGGGTGGGGAATCACATTCAACATGCAAACGGAGATGGTCCGGCCAGGACCTCCGTTTGTGTGTTGAATGTGATTTCCCCCCCGTGATTCACGGGGGTGAACATCTGGGGGGGAGCTTCCGTTCCCCCCAACAGACATGATGGGATCACGATCACCATGTGGGGATTCACTGTGGTTGAGCGTGATCTCGTAACATCTGAAAATACCCAAAGTTGGATCAGGAGCCTCCCAGAGGTCTCAAAAAACAAGGACCAGCTTTCAACCATAGCCACGTCAGTATAAATGCAGAGTACCACCACCGAAGGTAGTGGATTCACACCAGATTTTACACTGCTATAACAACTCAGAATTTGGCCCCTAGTTTGGTCTGGAGACCTAACTATCTGACCAATAGCCGATGTTAGTGGGCATTCTACAAGAACCATGTAAGTAATTGTAGTGAAAAGATTGCGATAAGACCTTTGTACACTGGCTGAGCCAGATAGTGGACACTTATATATCTTAATTTGGCCTGCATATGCTGTAGAATCCATCTTGATTGACTGATGTGTAAAAACATGTGTAACGTAAAAGTTGAGAATTGGAAACTCATTTCATGCAATGGATGTATCTTATGTAAGCCTCTTTGGCCACATTCCTGTATCCCAGGGTAACTGTTGTTTAGAATGTCAAGGCCAAGTAACTAAATGGTATGAGAAGCGCTTATCAGTGCTCAGAGAAAGGCTAATTGGGAAGCTGAAAATGACTCAGGCTAAGGAAAGATACAGTTCCACTAGCTAGAATTGGTCACACATATGCAGGATTTGTAGAGTGAGTGTGTACATTAGAATCTTATAAGACCCAGCAGCCAGGGTCCCATCTTGGAACTTCATTGCTGGCTACTTTGCAGACGTGTGGAGGGGCGCAGCAGAACCTCGGGACCGCTTGGGGATCATCTCGCAGCCAGTGTAGGAGTTCCCCGGCGCGCATATAGGGATGTGTGAGAAGTCTCTTTTACTTTTTGTATTCATAATGTTATTGTTTTTATCTTTATGCTTTATTATATTTAATAAAAAAGCTTTTTGGCACCCATTGTTAGAGCTATTACTGAAAGTGATCTAAACGAAAAATACTTGCGAGACAGTAATTCACCCATGCACACCAAGTTTCTTGCTCAGGGTTTTAAGGGTATCATTCTGGTATCTGAGCATTATGGGCTATTTAAGCCCTAATAAGATTTAAAGAGTGTTGACTTCTTGTTTGGGAAGTTGCTTGATGGAAGAGTGAAGCAGCAGATACACGCTAGAAGGACTTGTTATTTTAAGCACATATTGAGTTTGCTTTTGAGATATAGGATTTACAGCTGCAAGTACCAGACGTGTGCATTTGAAACATGGGCATTTTGTGGCATGTGCCTTGGGAGCTCATCTGCTTATTTGTATATAAATTGCGCCTTTTGTCTGAAGATTCCTCAACCACTTTGCAAATATTAATTAACCCTCACAACGTATCTATAAGGCAAGTGAGATGTTACCGTCCAAAATTGGAAATGAAGATGCAGAGGTATGAAGTGATTTGCCCAAGGCCATTGGGCAGTCAGTGCCAGAACTAGGAACAGAACCATGGCAGCTTTCCAAGTCCCTGCAATAATCATATGGTTTGCAAGAATGAGTTTTTCCTGTAAATATTAACCTTGCTTTACCCAAAAGTATATACTCAGAGAGGCACTCTATTTAAATTTCTGTTTTTATTTATTTATTGTATTTATTTTAATTTATACTCTGCCCTTTCCTGAAGGCTCAGGACAGCTTACAACAAACAAATATATAAAAATATAAAACCAGTAAAAAATAAAACATCCCATTAAAGCCATTCCTCCCCGTTCGTCCGTGTGACCCCAAACCCTGTTCCGACCACTAACAGCTTTACATTGCCTCGGAAAATGCTCCAGCTTGGGCTTTAGTGAACCTCCAGGGGAAAGGAGTTCCACAACTGTGGAGCAGCCACCGAGAACACCTCTGTGCCTGTGGTGTCTGAACCCGGTGCAATGATGGAACTTGCAAGAGGGCACCCCTGGCTGACCTGAGGGGTGCGACAGAACATAAGGGAGATGGCGTTCCTTTAGATATGTAGGCCAATACTGCAGACAAATCCATGGTAGCATTAGAAACAAAAGCCAGAACTCTTGACTTTCAGGGCCTAATCCTCCACCTATTGCCAAATGCACATTGACTTTAATGGTGGAAAATTGTCCTGCCAGGTTTGTATTTTAACAAGAGAGCCACCTTCAAACACACTCCTAGGAAGGAAATCACTGAAAGGTTCCTGCATAAATATAGAAGAATCTTTTTTGTATTGTAACTAAGTCAGTGTTATAATTTCAAGCAAGCCTTCTCTTTTACTTTCTCAGGCTGGAGGAAACCCTGGGTCCTTGGAAAAGTTTGTTTCCCTTTGTCCTGCAGGGAACCTGGAGCTCAAGCAGCAGCAACCGTGAAAAGTGGGAATAAAGAAAGGAAGGAGGATGGAAGAGCGCTGGGCAACACAGATGGAGATTTGCACTGGAGGAGCTGTCCAGCAGCAATACAGAGACACAGACACACTTTATATATAGGAGAAGAATGCAAACCTCCCTGCATGCATACGTTAATACGTGCATGCTTTGCTGAGAACGTAAGCAGCATACCTTTTAGGTGACAGCTTACTTTGTGCTCATGCAGTTTGAGGGTTAGTGCACCCTTGCTGTAATGCTGGCACATACTTCCCCCCCACCCCAGGCATTGCCTATGCTGTGGGATGCATCTGCCCATTTATTGTAGCAGCACAGGGAGTAAACCTTTCCTGCCACATCCAGGGTTCCGTAACACCTGGAGAGAAACCAGCTGCAAATGGGCATCTGATCTGCCAGTCTTGGGATGGGAGGAAAGGAGCGTGTAGCGGTCTTGACGAGAGCGAGCTTGTGTTTGTATATATATGACATCAGGCAAGATCAGCTTTTTCAATGCCTTTAGTTTCTCTGGTGCTATATTTACTATTTGCCTGGGGTTAACCTGCCTCTTTGTGGTGCTATGGTTTTACCAAGACACTGTTCTAGGATGTGGAACAGAAATATATTTTGGTTATTGATATTTATAAACAAGCAAAAAAAAAAGAAGGATGGGGAAGGTGCTTTTGGCTCTTTCCCTACCTTTCTACATGTAAATATGTTTAAGAAACCCTAGAGACCACTTGCTGTGGGGCCGTGTGTGGGTTCCTAGGAGAGAGCATGGAAGGTGCCAGGTGGGGAGGTAGCAAATGTGCAAAACAGGATACTCCTTTCACCATTATATTATATTCTTCGCAAAAAAGGCAAGAAGAATTTGGCCCACAGTCTCCTATGGACAGAACCTTCACTAGGGAGCTTCCAGAAGTGAGTGATCAAACTAGTTAAAGAGTTAAAACTTCTTTTCTTGAAGATAGATGCCTTTTCAAAGGCATACACAGCTATTCTAATCTCTCGCACCAGGCTCCCTATTCATGATGTTTCATTACAAGCCACAGCTTTCAGAAGTTTCATACTGTACAATTTTGTCTGGGCTAGGTCATCTCACCCAAACTAGTTATTTTAATTCATTCCAGTTTGCAATGATTTTTAAGATTGGGCCAGGTCCATTGCCATTAAGCAAGTGGATCCTGTTGTGTCTGAGTTGTTACCTGAATACATAAAAATTGAGCATGTGAAACATGAACCTAGTAGAGATCATTCAGATTATTACCAATGTGACCGCACATTCACAGCACCCATGGTGCCTTCCAAAGGACTCACGCTGGGTAGAAACCATGCATAGAAATTTATTCTAGTTTGCAAGCAACACCTTGTTCCTTTCTTCTGACTTTCTCGGGAGGGGGGCAAAGGAAGTGGCTGTAGTGCAGTGGCTGCAGGTAGTGCAGTTTTTTCATAGAGAATCCATTCTGAGTTTGTTACTGCACCTGTTAACAGGCACCGGGCTACTTTCATCCAGTCAAGAAACAGTCAAGTGTACCCAGCCATGTGTACTCATCTCCAGTCAGAACTACTGCATTTAAATGCGGTAGAGTGTAAATACCCTGAGTAATCCACATTCCTCATAGTTACAGTTGCAGAGCACATGTTTATGTAAATCCTAGATAATTTGCAAGGGGTGGGGAAGGGCAAAATTCACAGAATATGCTGCTCACTGTGAATAGTTTGTCCAATCTCCAATCAAAATACTTCTGTGGGAAGAATAATAAGGTTGAAAATCACCTGGTCTATTGAGAACCGAGGAGGAGGTGGGGGATATTCCTGATGCTAAAGGTGTTAAAGATACTATAGCACACCAGTTCCCAACCTTTTTGGACCAATGGGCCACTGCCCACTCTCAACATTTCTCTCGGACTCCCATGCCTTGCCAGAGATGGCTGCAGCCTAGTGCATGCTAATTGTGGACTGGCTTTGGCTGTACAAGATGCCATCTCAAATGAGGTGAGCTTGAAGGATGGCCATAATGTACATGAGCTGGCTATGGGGAAGCCGTGCCCAGTACATGTGCTTTAGACATTCCTAGACTCCCCCCCCCCCGAAGAGATGGTCATGATGCTAGTAGAGATTTGTGTCTGCTTTGCTGTAGTCACAGCTGGTTCCATGAACTAGGCACAAGCCACTTTCTTCCATGACCTCTGCAACACACTAGTAGAGCTTTTTCCCTGCCCCATTTCAGGCCTGGTCCTAGTGGATACCAGAACATCCATAGTGCTCCCTGGGCCTCATTTTAGTGCTACTGAAGCAAGTGGGAGATTTTGTAATGCCTCTCATTGGGACAGGATCAGGCCCCTCAGCTTCAACGGGAACACTCTTCCAGATCAGATCTAGTCTTACAAAAATGCATAAATGAAGATACTGTAAATCTCAATGGCAATTTGCCAAACTTAGAAAAACTTTGGTGCTAGGTCTCAATGTCTGTTGTGCCCATGCACAGCAGGGGGGTTTCTTTCCATATCTTCCCTTCATTCCATGGGCCCAGCCTTCCATTATGATATGTCTGAATCTGTCCATAGTCCACATGGACTGTGGAGAGAAGAGCAGCTCAAGTGGCATAAGATTTGTTTATTTGTTCAAGAATTAGAATATTTTCTTCCCCCTTAAATGATCAGCTCTCTGACTCTGAGCATTCAGTAACTTCCCAGCCAGGGTGGTGCATTTGACTTGTCTGCCTTTGCACGAGTTTGTGGCCGTTTTGCTAAGTGTATTGCTGTACCTAAATATACCATGATCTGCAGCTTTGAGAGCTCGTATGGCTTCTTCCTCATGGGGGATTTCACAGATGTGCTGTATTCTTTCCAGTGTGACGAGACAGCAGATTAAAGCTAAATGGGCCAAATTCTGCTCTCCATGTCGTGCTTAAATCAAGGCATTGAAGGTCCTTTGCTTTGAGTTTTTGTTATTAATAGATAGTCACACAGAGTCAGGAAATTCCCATGTCTTTTGCTAGCACACACAGGCCTTGGTGCTGAACCAGAAAGGGTTTTTTGGGGGGGCAGTCTCTTCAGTTGCATCAAAGGGCTTGTTTACACAGCAAGTCATTCCATATATCAGTTAAACTGGATCATTTAATCCATATTGAAAGCCCATGTAGATAGTTGTTTTGGATTGACAGCTCAGGGGTTTTCACCCAGGAGGCAAAGCATGAACAGGTTTCAGGGAGCTTATACCCACCCCTGATTTATTCCCTATTGCTTACCTTTTCATATAATGAGAAATCCTGTTTCTAGCCCTTATGGTTCTAGAAAGAACCTTGAAAATGTAAGCCAAACACAAATCCTCTCAGCAATCCCTGCCACAATCTGCAGACAGCCTCCAGCTGAGCCAAGACCACAAATTCTGGGCCCGGAGTTACTGAATCTGTTTCCCCATTATGCCCCGAATGGGACCCCAGCCTGAGTCTTGGGGATGTGTCATGGGTAGGGCTGAAACAAGAAGCAATTTTTTAGAATCGAAAATTGTCACTGAGATCTTGATACAATCTGGGTAACAGACCGAGATCTCAGTCAAGAAATTTTTCTCGAAATACCATTTACCGTTATCGTCTACCACAGTTTACTGCTTTACTGTACCACTTACTGTGATCCATCTTCATCCGGGTAATGCGCATGCACATTTCCGGGATGAAGGTGGCACACAGTAAATCAGTATACAGTAATTAATAAATTGTGGTAAACAGTAATGGTAAATGGAATTTTGAAAAAAAAATCTTGACAGAAATGTTGAGAATTGGTATTTTTCTCGATTATCATTTCTTGCTTTAAACTAGTTGAGAACTGATTCTCGACGATAACCGAGAAAAACTCAAGATTGAATTTCAGCCCTAGTCATGAGCTCTTGGAGCACAAGAAGGCCTGTATGGAAACGAGTCTCCTGGCAGCAGAGGGGGGTGAGGTTCTGTTATAGAAAAGAGGGTGTCTGATATAGGAATAGCCTAGAACCACTGTTCCTTGCAAAATTAAATGAATTCATAATAAACTCATCCACCTTTAATCCAAAACAAGGATTGTTCACATGGGAATTAGAGGTTCATTAATCCACATTCAGTTCAGTTCAAAGCTATGTTATTGGCATAGTTAGCAATACAGTTATTGCCAAAGTATGAAGGCAGGACAGATCCCTAAAACATCTGCATCGGGTAGGTGGGAGTGACAGGCTTCACCCACCTAGGAGTGGAATGAGTCTCTTGACTTGCTTTACTGTTTATCCTTATCCAGTAGCAGGTTGCTATGCAGCCAGAGGCCAATTCTGCCTTCTTTGCTTTTCCCGAGGGCCAAGCACAATTCCTTCTTATCACTTCTAGGTTTAACCTTCTGTTAATCCCCTGTGGGCAACTTTTGTGGCCAGCAATACAAAGGGACTATCCCCAGGACATTATACCTTTTCACACCCACAATAGCCCAGTGCATTTAATGATGTTTTATAGGCTTAAAGGAGAACAGAATTGAGGCTAGGGATTTCTGCTTTTATCTGACTTTCCTAGCGTTTGCAGGTTTATGTCAGATATTTTGTGGGAACTGAATGTCAGGTTTTATAGTGACTTCAGTTTCTAGTGGCTAAGTCAAGTGAGCTAGACTAGAGAAGCCTCTTGACAGGATTTACAAACCAGCATTTACTGTATATAAATCCACAATGTACTAGAAGGCGTTTATTTGTCTAAACCGTACATTTTCTGGTATAATTGCTATTCTTGGATGCTTCCACTTGTTTAACAAGGAGGGGTGCCTTTATGCTTTTTTAAAATCCAAGATTCAACTCCAGTCCAAATTTGTAATAGAAAATGTTGCATACTGTCTACTCCTCCACTATCTTGTGTTACAACATGAAGATGGAGGGGGGAGGTTATACCTTCATAGTGGGTACAGAGCCAGCACCATCTCCTCTTTCTTCCCCCTTGTTTTTCACAGCAGCCAAGAAACCATTGATTTTCATTAGCCTCGTGGCCTGGCCTCTGCAAAGACTGGGGAGTGCTCTCTAAATGAAAAAAGCCCTCATCTTGGATTTCAGCAGACGATGTGTGTCCAAGACAGTAGAGGAGATTATGAGATCATAGTCTGCATGGAACAAATGCTTCATAATGTGACTGAGGAAAGTCCTTATTAATTTTTAAAGCAGTGCTTCAATGACCGTGTAGCATATTGCAACTTCAAGTTGCCAGTGAAAATGCACCACAGCATGGAACAGTGAGCCTGATACTAAGGCAGTAGGTGAACTTTATCCCAGGTGTAGCTCCGTGGGTTGAAGTGAGCCCAATTTCCACAAGTTTCCACTCCTCCCTGGAAAGATTTTTCCCTTGCCGGAAGCCCCTTACACCTTTTGTATATTAAAGAGATGTTAGCACCAACATTGGATGCTTTCTGATGTTACAAAGCATGCACCATTTGCCTCAGAGGAAAACTCGGAGAGGCAAATACTGCACGACTTTTTAAATGTGGAAAAACAAAGCCACACAGCTTTGTTTTTCCACGTGAAAAAAGCCATGCAGTATTTGCCTCTTGGGGTTTCTTGCAGAGGCAAACAGTGCATGTTTTGTAACACTTATTTTAGTGCACATAGCACCACAGAGATGTGGGGGATGTGGGTCCTAATGTCCTGGGTCAACCTTCACTCACTTCTATAACAGGCTAATTCCAACTCTCAAACTCAGACTCCTCAAACCATGGGCTATTTTTGATCTGGTCCCTCATTTTATGGTGCAGCTCTGCCTCTAGCCAGAGCTTTGCAGGACTGTTCATTATACGCACTCCTGGTGCAGAAGCATCATAGACAGTGGCTGATTTATTGTGACCATGTTAATCAAAATCAAAACCACTTCACTTATAGCATCTGCCTCAAGCCATGACTAATAGGTGACTTCACCTCCCTTAGGAAAATGCCTGGATACCAGGCACTGAGAGGAGAAACTGCGCTGCATTCCCGCTTTGCCTTCATTTCATTTATAACCCCTAATTCTCTTTCTCATAGCACAGAGCAGCCTGCCTCACCCAGTAGCAGGTGCTTCCATTCATTTCAAAGTTAACCCTTCTTGTTCTGACTTGAGCAATGCTCTCTCTGTACCGGAGGTGATCACCACCGCTACCTAACCCAGAGTCACTTCCAAACCCAGCATCTTCCACTAGTGACTGTTCAGCTCTCATGGCAGTCCTGGTGAGCTCTCATAGTACAAAATGCTGGGTGCAGTTTCTTAAAATCTAAGCACACGGGGATAGTTTCCCTGGGAGTGTTCACTGAAATGCAAAAATGGACTTGGGATCAACACCCCCTCTGTGTTACCTTCAGTGAGCGTTAAAGCTCTAGTACTCAGCCTGTGCAAGTATAGTAGGAACTGCCTTGTCTGGATTCTTTCTTATTACAGACATGTCTGATGTGACCTGCAGTGCTCAAACGCACACAGTTATTACTGTAATCCGGACAGAAAGCATGTCTTTCAAAGTGTCTGGATAAGAAAACAAAAAGTGAACTTTCAACCGACGTGGTTAAGTACTCAAAGGGGGAAAACAGACATGACGCTAACCACCCTTTAACCACCCTTTGTGGTAATTTATGCATGTTTCAGGGCTGTATCGGTGCCCTATGCAGCCCTGAAACATGCATAAATGACCACCAAGGGTGTTTAAAGGGTGGTTAGCATCATGTCTGTTTTCACCCAAAATGGAGACTTCAGATTGTACACCCAACTCAACTCACAGCATAAACAGTACCACATGACTTGTGAATATTTGCAACAAACTGCAGACAGTGACTTATTTTCTGACAAAATTCCCCCCGTTTCAAATTGCCTCCATTTCAGAATTTCCCAATCAGCTCTCAGGCACTTTCGAAGCAGCAAAAAAGGTGCAATGTATTTACTCTTGTGCAGTGGGTAGTGCTGGCTCTGTCCTACACTTCCACAGAAGCCTTTTGGGAGCCTCTGTGCTTAGAGCGCATGCTTGTTGCAGACGCAGTAAGCTTAGGATGGCTCCTGTTTGTAGTTTGATATGGATTCTCTCTCTTTTGTAACAGGAATTTCATATGCTGAAGACTTTGTACATATTTATAATGACTTTATTAAAAAAATCCAACCCAACTGCTTATTGGAAAGGTCTTCATTTGTATTTCCACTCTACATACTCTAGGAGCTTTGACTAGTGGGCAGTTGACTCTGAGCCTTAGGGGAAGGATGGAGTATACATTTAAATAAATAAAATGGGAGGTGCTCCAGTGCCTTTACTGGGAGCAAGCTCTTGTTACTTTCTGCCAATCCATATGTAACATGGTATAGAAGAAGCTGGGGAGACCAAGAGCTCATTTATACAATACCCTTCCCCCTTGAACACTCACATTAATCTGTTTGCTTTGTCCTGTAAGAGTGTATTCACACAACTAGTGATTCCCCTGCTTTTAAAGGCACCACTCCCTCCCTACTTCCTTGTATTTCCAACTATGCAAAGAGCATGGAGGAGTGTCCTAGTACTATCCCTACATGCAATGTTCCAGGGAGTCACTGCTCAAGGACACTGGCCACATCCCTCACTCAGAGGTAGGAACTGACCAACAGGAAATAATGCATCAGGAGGATCTGAAGCTTATGCCAAGAAAGACCATTCACACACCACCACTGCTACTTGGTAGAATTGGATCCTTGCAAGGAAACCCTTTGCATCAGGTGTTGGAGAACACATCATCATCAAGGAACACAGGAACAATTTCACACAACACTCAGAATTATTATTATTATTAGCAAACATTTATATAGCGCAAGCAATGTACCTTGCGCTTTACAAAGTAATTGAATAGACACGGTCCCTGCCCTAGGGCTTACAATCTGAGAGGGGGTGGGACGACGACTAAGGAAGGGGAACACAGGGAGAGACGAGTGTAACATTCATGAGGATGCGAGGTCCCAGGTGCATGCGCTTGGCTTGGTTACATGCCAAGAATGGGGGTTTGTGCCATTACCCACTGTAAAGGTGTGTGTGTATGAGTCCTAAGACTCTTCAGTCTCTTGGGTAGGTGGGATGTGAGGGAGGAACCAAAATACATACGGTAGGGAGGGGATAGCTCTTTGAATTGTGAATGGAATGTATAGCTGATCATCTCAGCTGGGTCAAAAATGAGAGTGTTTACTAAACTATCAAAAGGCAAGGTCTAACTAGTCACATGCTAGTGTCCATTTTGCCAGCTTCTGCATATAGGTATAAGCAAACTTTGTTAAGAGGAATGACCAACTCAACGGAATGCTGTCCAGTGCTTAGATAACACTGGTTCTCAAACTGAGTGGGAGGAGAGGCTGAAAAGGGATACAGCTGCCAAACCTCTAGTTCTGCTTTGACTGAACAAGGAGAAATTTCCAAAATGGGGAGTAGCCTTGGATGGTTCAGTAACATTAATCCTGATTGATGCTGCACCCATCAATTGAAATTCATGACCTAGAAATAGGCAAACCAGCACCATTCTGGAAATCTCCCCAGCTCAGCTGCGGAGCTAGGGGAGCTGCAGTAGCAATAGCGGTGGGATGGGGGTATAGAAAAAAGGGGGGGAGGCAAGAGGGAGAGAGGGGAGATGCTTGGTGTGTGCATTACAAGGGTGTCAAGTAGCACACTAAGGGAAGGGGCAGTCTAAAAGTCCATATACTACCTACTTAAGCCATTCCTACAGATTATATCTGTTTGGGGCCCTGTGTGAAATCAGATTAATCTGTCCAGTTCCCACTAAAGCCACCCTCCCCCATCACTGGCTCTAAGAGATACCGTACAGGCATTCTTAAGAGTGCATTAGAAGAGGAACATTGAAAGGTCTATTCAGGGACGGAATTGTCCTTGAGGTGGCCATGTCACATACCATCAGGGTTGCGGCCACTTAGCAAGAATCAGCATGGGGAAAGATACTGCTAGAGACCTTTGTCTCTAGGGCAGAGGTTCCCAAACTGTGAGTCTCAACCTCAGGTGGAGTTGCACCATCCACAGATGGGGTCATGATATCTATTGATATTTGACAGACTTTGCTTGTTGCTGTCTGAGGTTGCAGGATTATAATTCAGTCTCATACTTAGGTCACACAGCAAAAGGTTTCGTAACCACTAGTCTAGGGGTGTTAACTCAACACCTTTGTCTGGGTTTTTGCAAATGATGCAACAGTGAAAGCTTAGAACAACCTGCATTCTCACAGCTGGCCAGATGCATTAGGGTAGGAGACAGCAAAATGATGTGTATGGAACTGAAGCCACAATGCTGACAGAAGGGGAAAATGATCAATTGAAGGCAGTAGAGTGCTATGAAGTGACATGAGAAGGACCTCAGCTTTCAAGGCAGAACACTACAGCAGGTGGAGAAATGGAAGGAGAGCCTTAGCGAATCTTAGGGACTTACTCTCAGAAGTGCCATTTTTTTCTGTATGCTTGGTAACGGAGTATTTAAAGTCCACAAAAACAATGTCCCCTCCCGCAGCCCCTCTTGCTCCCAGCTGGGAGTGTTACAAAAAAAATCAAAAGAAGAAAAGAACTACGAGAGCTGGGAATTCTGGGACAGAAATCACCACATTTATTGGTTTGGGAAACATTAAACACAGACAGACTCATCTACTACCTACATATCAAACACCAGATTTAATTTCTTACTTTGACATATTGGGCCATGATCCACAAACCATTTGCTCCAGAACAGTCCCATTGAAGCCCTCTGGCAAGCCACAGCTGCACCAAAGTAAGTGGTTTGTGGATGGCAGCCCTGGCACATTTGCCATCACTCTCATAAGGTTTATTTTGAAGTAGCAACTACAAGCAAACATGAAGTGGAAAGGAAATTTCAGAACTGCTTTGCCCCTCAAGGAAGGTGAGGCTGCCCATCCATGGATCAGTCTTACGCAGCAGCATTGACAATGGAAGATTAACTCATTTGGCATTGCCAGACACCTTTGCTGCTTTCCAATGTCAGCAATTTTCAGGTCAAAATATTATGCCACCTGGTTATTTCTGTTCCAGGGACCTTACATAAAAGCGACCCAATCCTTTTTATGAACCCAGCTATACTTCCTTTAGACACAACCAGAGAATTCTTAGCTTAGTTCGTCTGTTTCTAAACAGGCACCTGGCAAAGTCATGTCACTCTGTCTTGTGAACCAAGGGGGTGGGGGGGGCTTGCCAGGGCTCAGCCCCAGCAGTTAAATTTAAGGGAGGCTGAGCCCTGGGAAATGTTCCCAGTAGGAGTGTGCACCCCAAAATGTGAAAGGAATAAAAAGCTGATATTGGCCATTTTGAGGTTAGAAATGAAAGCCAGACAAAACCTGGGTGATTTATTTGACTTTCATTAATGACTTTCCTGCCCAACCTCTGCACTGGCAGTCATGCAGATTAAATCACAAGAACCCCTGTTTTATATTCAGCTGTAGAGAGGCAGGGCAGTCCAGTGGCTGCATTGCTAGCCAGAGAATAGGGTCTATTTTCCTGCTCTGGTAAGCTCTGGCCTGGGAGGTGTGGTTTCAGAGGCAAGGAGCATGGCTTCTGGGTAGACATGCCTTAGAAATTCATTTATTTTTATTTATTTTTATTTATTTTTACAAATTAAGGACTGTCCCCAGCTCCCTGCACCTCTCTGGTTTGTCTCCTTTTTATTCCCATTGCCTCTCACTTTTCCTGGCAAAGACAAAACCAGTTGCCTGTAGCTTACTGTCCCCACAAGGAGGGGAAAGCAGCCAGTGCGCTTGCCCAGCCTGTTTGCCCCTGGGTACTGCTCTTCCTGCTCGATTATCCAAGTCAGGTGGGATTGTATCTTACAGCAATTTCCATAGTAATGAGCGTGGAGATGCTCTGGCCACCTAAGCAGGCAGCAACTCAGCAAGTTCACCAGTAATTATTTAGCAAATGAGAGAGACCCAGTACAAAAGAGCCACCAAACAACGTTAAGGCGATTTGTACCTGGGGGACACAGGAGGGTGGTCAGCAGATGCTGTGACAGCAGCAAGACAGGTCCTTGCAATCCCAGCATGCATTATATTAATCCAGGGGTGCTATTCTAACTAATCAACAACTGGTTCTGTAAGAGCCAAATGCCACACTCCCTTTATGTGCATTCTGGTAGGATACAGTCAGATGAGGGTGCAGGATAGCAAATTATGTGAAATAAATAAATATCACACCTGCATTAGTCTGCATATTAACATGACAGCTCCCTCTCTGGATAAGCTCTCCTAAAGCCACAGCATTTGATTGTGGTGGCAAGATCAAGGTTATCCATCAGATTTGTAGCAGACAACTTTGGAGGTTGGAGACCAACTGCATCAACCTCATAACAGTTGTCTCTCCCCCCCCTTTTCTCTCTTGTCATGGGGTAGGAGCTCTGTATGGCTGAGGGAACAGCAATCAGGGGAAGGTCGGGGTTCAGCGACTGAGTTTGGCAATAGAAAAATCAGAAGCAAAGGAGGCCACCTGCAAGACAGACAGAGCCAAGGCCTTTTATTAATACCACTACCCTGCAATCCTGAGAGAGTTCCAGCCTGACTCCCAAAGCGCATCTCATTTTATCTCCAACTGCATCCATTCCCTGCTGCAGCCGGCTGTTCTACCTCCTCCCTCTTGGCTTGCTAACTGCTGCCCCACTCAGCATCTTGGAGCTCAGATTCAAAACTCCTTGGATTTGACCAATGAGGGCAAGACCCTGTGGAGGACTCCACTCCCCCCACCCTCCTTTGACTGCTAGAAAATCAGTCACTTGGGTTGCTCTGGGTGTCTATCTAGAGCTGGAAGGCTCCTTCCAGATTTCATGTCTCCATATGCAGGTCTGCTGCATGGCTTGGTATAGGACAATGGTAGCTGCTGGTATCCTAAAGAGGGCTATAGAGATGTTTGCAGCTTGCATGCATCCAGACCCACACCCTAGCTCTAAGGGATGCTACAGGATCAGTGCTAGCAGTTTCAAATGAAGTTGAGGAATGTGGCTTCTTTAGGTCTGTAATAGGCTGGCCGGGTTTGTGAGCAACAGGCCACACTGGCAGCAGATGCCACTTCCGCTGACTCCGAGGCAGGCAAGATTAGCTTTCTGGGGAGAGAGGATCTAGGGTGTGGGCTGAGCAGTCTAGGGTGAGCCAGGCCCAGGGAGAAGGTGGGAGCTGAGCCCTATGGCACCTCCATGCTTTACAGAGGGCTCCTTCCCCCAAGTTGATTTTACAGTACCAGTATGGCATAACCTGGGCAGCTGAGACTGGTAATAGGTTCTACAGTCCCTTGGTGAATTATAACTTTTGTTTTTTAATATGGTGGTACAGGTCAGTATGGACCCCTTGCCATGGCCTCACAGACCCCAGCAGTCTATGGAACTATTGCACTAAACAAAGCATTGGACACACAGTACTGTTTTACCAGACAATACAATGTCAATATGGAACTGAGTGGCCAGTGCAGATGGTACAAGATCCAATCTTTTTGTGAGTCCTCCGCGAACAGCTTTTCTCTGACATAATGGGCTAAGAAGAAAGGGAAACTCCTCATAATTTCCCTCCAAAACATAATGCTCATCTGTACTAAAAGAGGAGAAAACAAGGCGGTTTGTGCTTCAGTGAGCTCAGAAAAGCACCTGGTTGCTTGAACAGCAATGAAGCAAGAGGGAAATGGATTCTGGCTCTGAAGGATAAAAGCCACCTTCTGGTACTCATTCCCAGACCCTGATCCATGCAGCAGGAGGATCAGTGCTTCTGCTCTCCTGGATGGGTAGGTTAAACAATAAATTCATGAGCATTTGTAAAGAAACTTTGGTACCCAGGCCTTTCCTGGGTTTTTCTCCTCCTAAACCCTTGAGTGTCATCCCATTTGCTGCCTTATGCTGGGGTTAATACACCTGGAAGTGAGCAGAGGTGGTCCCATCCTTCCAACAGCGCAGGGTTTCCATGGCAACAGAGCGGCAGAGGGGGCATGTCTTCTCTCTGTCAAACCAGAGGCAGAGGCACTCCTCACAGAACACATGCTGTAGAGACAGAAGGAGCGGTGTCAGGCTATGGTGGGGCCACGCCCCATTTGTCACTACACATAGGCAAAAGAAAACCCACGGATAGTGCCCAGAAACTATGAAAGGTTATCTGGGGTCAGCACCTGCAGCAGGGGTCAGTGATAGTTGGTAGTTGTGTGGATTGCTTACCATGACCTCATGGACCACAGGTTGGGAACCTCAAAGTGGTCTAAATTCTTGCTATTGGGGAGATCACTTTCCCCTTTGCTCTGCTGGCTTGGTCTTGTGGTGGTTGGAATCAGTGGCTGGGATGTTCAAGGCAGGGTCCTTGCCTTGGGAATCTGCTGCCTCCTGCAGCCTGGGGGAGTGCAGTTTTGCCACGCATCAGTGCTCGTGTGCGAGACATCTTTTCCCCACTTCTAGATCAGCTGAATGTCTAGGAAATGGCTGGGGAACCTTTTCCCTCCCAGGGGCCACTCAGAAAATGAGTACAAGCTCTGAGAAGAGCATAGGAGTTGGGTCGAGGATGCTTAAGGGGTGAGTTAGGAAGAGGAGGTCTAGATCATAGTTCTGTGTCATGAATCTGTCCCCTATGCGCACACCTTAATTTCTGCTCCCTTACTCAGAGTTCAGTCTTTTAGTGCTTGAAGGTAGGAACTGGATCCAGGAGCCAGATTCAGAACCTGGAAAAGGGGCCATGGACATTAAAAAACACCCCCCCCCCCCAAATCCCAAACACCTAGCCAGGGGTAACATTTGTTCCTCGGGCCTGGGGTTCCCCTCCCCTCCTCACTGTGACACTTTGGGGTAGAAAACCAATTTTTCATCCTGCAGAATAATAGGCAATATTTGTTTCTGGCCTTGATTGGGAATAGGGGGGGGGGGGAAAACCAACTAAAACTTTTACAGAGGGGCCAGCCTATTGGGACTTGCCAGGCATTGTGCCTTGGTTTTCCTGCAAGAAAGTTTACAGAGCCCAAAATTGGGCTTAAATCCCACTTGCCACAGGGCACTACAGTAAAGGGCAGAGAGCCTTTGGTCCAGGCTCTTGGTCCCTGCATCTTCAGGCCTAGAGTGGGGGGTTCCCAGCAGCCCCATATCATCATTCTGCATCTCCAGACTTCCCTTGAGCATCAGGCCCAGGTTTTTATAAACTGGCCCTTATCTGGCAATAACCACATCAGGCCCAGCTTGTACTGCTAGGACATAGGGATGCACCCCAACTCAGAAAGGGGTTTTTAAATCAGCAATTCTAGGTCAGTCAACCAAAAAAACAAAATTCCTTGCTGAACTGGACGCCTCACCGGGTCTTGTCTCTCTCTATTTCCTTGTTGCTCTACTTCAGAATAATGCTAGTGAGGCTCGAGAGGTTGAGCTATGATCAGCTATCAATAATTCTTGGGTGGCTGGGAGAGGTGAACATACGTGCAGTGGGAAATGGATTTGAGTGAGGGCACTTTCTCACAAGACAAAACGCTCACCATTTGCCTCCAGGAAAGGCTTCAGGAGGCAAATGCTGCGCAGCTTTCATCATGTGGGAAAACAAAGCTGTGCAGCTTTGGCTTAAGATCATGCAAAGGATGCAGAGCTGGAAAAATTGAGCGCTGCATCTTCTGCATGATCGGGGCCAAAGACACATGTCTTTGTTTTCCCATGTGACAAAAGTCACACAGCATTTGCCTCCAGAGGCAAATCATGCGTGTTTTGTTGGTCGGAGTTTGGAACTGAATAGCCCAACTCTTATATGGGGCCCAAATCTGGAGTGTCAACAAGTTAAATGACTTAGAGATAGAACAAAATAGGATGCTCCGGATTATTTTACATGCACCAAAATACACGCCAGCAGTACTGCTTAGAGCGGAGTCAGGCTTTAGTTGTATTTCGATGTATGCCAAATTAGCAATTGTAAAATACTGGCTTCGGCTAAATCTGATTGCCTCTGGCTCACTGGCATCATGAATAATCCATACGGCTGTGGGCCAATGGCCAGAATCAATGAAGTCCATTCTAAGTTCCTTGGGGTTTTCAGTGGCATATGTTTTGACCCTTCCATCTGCTAAGGCGTGGTCGGAAATCAAATCCCGCATCCTTGATCAGGAATTACAGATTGAACATGATCAGCTGAGCTCTCAGGAAGTATCTCAATTGTATGGGAAATTTGTGATCCCAACTGGGGGAGCCTCTTATCTGGCCGATTATAGGTTGTGTAAAACAAGGATGGCTCTGACCCAAGCACGATTAAACGTGTTTCCATCGGCAATCACCGAGAGCAGACTGGATGGGATACCACGTGAAGAGCGGCTATGTAGCGAGTGTTGTAAGTTACAACAAAAATGTATAGAGATAGTGGCGCATATATTGGTAGAATGCCCCACATATCAAGCTTGGAGGGAGCTTCTTATTGTTTCCCTTCTTAAACACTTAGGTGCTGGAATGTCAAAGGACGAATTCTTGCTCTGTGACAAGAACCATTTGGTGTCTGCAAATGTGGCAAAGTTTTTGACCCTGGTCAAAAATTTAAAGAACAAAGCTAAAGCTACAATTTAAGCTGGGCATGGACTAAGAGTAGTTTGCCTTGAGATTGGGGAAGTCTTGGGGATATAATTGTTAAAGTTCCAAAAATCTTGGGTACTGTAAAATTGCTGTTAGATATATGTATTACTGGGTTGTGAAGGGGGCAGTGGAGAGATGGTGTATAAAACTATTGTTTTCAGTAACCGATTGTGTTTAATATTCTTGTTTGTTCTATTTTATAATGGCTATGGCTATATAAATAAAATCAATTGAAAATTAAAATTGAATTGAATAGCCTGCAGCCCCAGAGCTTAAGGGTTAATTGGGAATATGCCCCCTGGTCTGGCGAGCTTGGAGTTCTTACCTGACACATAAGGATCAATGGTTCCCTGAACTCTGCCTGGCAAATGGCACAGATGTCTCCAGCTTCGCTACACTGCTGGCTGGTAGCCCGGACGCCATAGTTCTGTTGAGGGAAGGAGAACCATGTCTCTGTGTACAAGGTTTTAGAGCACCTGGCTTTGTGCTTGGTCACATGCAGCTCTTGTGCCTGGACAAAGCCTGTCTGGAGCTAAGACACACATGAGGAAAAGCCCCATTTTCTGTCTCAATGTGAGAACTTGAGAGTCTGGAGATCGCAGTTCTAATCCCAATGGGCTGCCTTGGGCAAGTTGCTTCTGTATTTATGGAATGGGGATAATCCTAGTGACAGAGCTCTGGGGTGCAGAAACCACAAATATATCAATCATTGTTGCTTGCAAAGTGCCAGGAGATCCTTAGCACTTGCTTAACATCTTTTAGCTAAGTACTATCATCAGCAAGTCACCTGCACTAATACTTAATGCTTCTTAATTAACTATATAGCATCAGCAATGTGCCTAGAACTTGACAACCAATTAGTTTTTTGCCCCAGCAGTTTATAAATTAGGATGGACAGGGCAGAAGTGAACATAGGGAGAGACAGGGATAGATTCATGAAATTGAGCAGTTGCAGGTGCACAGCCTTAGCTTAGTTAGAAGAGGACCCCAAATGAAAGGACAGCAGAAGGTGCATTAGCAAACCGCTTTTATTTAATTTATTTATTTATTTAATGATTTATACCCCACCCCATCCAGCCTCACGGCAGCTTTTGAAGGAAAGCCTGATGAAAAGGTAGGTTTTATGAGGAATCTGAAGGTTGTGAGAGTGTAGCAGAGTTACTGTTTGCCGAACATAAATCCCTCAGTATTAAGACTCAGTCTCTTTGGGAATTAACTCACAAAAGTCTCTTTATTTATATATCTCTACCAATAGTCTCTGTATCTACGCAATACCCCAGTATCTCTGTTAGCAATCAGGGCTCTCTGGGATAAGCCCCTTGCTGTACTTCAGCAGACCCTACAGCCCCTGTCTGCTTGTCAGCTCTCCATAGACTTCCAGTCTTATTCCTGTTTGCCTGGTTATTGCTCTCAGCAGTCCTTAGGGATGCCACCTGTGGTGTTTTTTTACCTGACACTCCCATAAGCCAAAATGGAAGCGTCAGGTAAAAAGCAACCCTAGCAGTCCTGCTACCCCAGCAATACTTCCTTCCCTCAAACTTACCAGCACAACCTCATTAAGAAGAGCTACCTTTCAGAACTTGCTCCCTTTATCTCTCCTTCAGCACTAAGTTAATGCTCAGGCCTTTCTCCCCAGGACTGGCCAGTGCCACGCCCTCACACAGCTGCTTCTGTTAGGCACAGTTCTGCCTCTATTCCAGGGCCTGTAGCTCTGCTCACACTGCCTCTGTGCTGGTGCTAGTTGCCTTAAAGGTCCAGCAGCCTAACAGGACTTTGTCCTGCCACAGAGAGAGTGGAATGGACAATTGGGTCCCTTACCTCGGGAATTGTCCTTCTGTGGATTTGACGGGAGGTTATTTGGACAGTGGGAGAGTTCTTCCACATGGACAGCAGGAGGCAGCACTAAACTTTCAGCTGGGCATGCGTAGGGAGAGCGCTCCCTTGCTTCCCCAGGAGTATGAAGCTGTAGGACCGGGAACAAATCTGAAAAACAATCAAAGAACAACACAACCCCGCAAGAAGTGGGGAAAACATGTCAGGCACCTGTTAAGAAGAGTGCAACCCGCCCAAGGTAATCTGCTGTGGCAACAGATAAGGTTACAGAAAGATCCCCGGAAGGGCTGAATAACCTCCCGTGGAGTCCCCAGAAAGACAATTCCCAAGGTAAGGGACCCAATTGTCTGTTCTATGGACTCTCCGTCCGTTTATTCGGACAGTGGGAGGTAAACAGCAGTCCCCATTAATCGTCAAAGGGTTGGAGAAACTAAACAGCGGGATCTATGATGCTCTACAGGACCCTCCTACCAAAAGAGGCTTCCGCGGAGTCCAAGAGATCAATCTTGTAGTGCCTGGTGAAAGTGTGAGGGTTCCTCCACGTGGTGGCCCTACAAATTTCGGATAGGGGGGCCCTAGAACAAAAAGCCCAGTTTGCAGTCGCCCCCCCGGGTGGAGTAGGCCAGGACCCTAGTGGGGTGGAGGTGGCAGGCCAGAAGCCCTATATGCGTCGGCAATGCAGGCCGAAATCCAGCGGGAGATGATGGCCTTAGAGGCCTTATTCCCTTTGGATCAAGGGTGATAGCTAATCAGGAGCCCGGAGGTATGGCGAAAGGGGGCCGTACGCTCCAGATAGATTTTTAAGGACTCTGCGAAGGTCAAGGGAATGCCACCGGATTTCCAGACGGTGTCGGGGGCGCGAACAGAACGAGGGGAGGAGAAAGGTGAAGGAGAGAAAGGCGAACAGAACGAGGGGAGGAGATAGGTGAAAGGAGGATGCCACCTTAGGTAGGAAGGAGGGATCTGTGCATAGAACCACGGACTCTTTCCTGAATGAGCACAGAGCCGGGTTCATTGACAGGGCCCCAATCTCGGAAGCTCTCCTGGCAGAGGTGACGGCAATGAGAAAAGTCACCTTTATCGAGAGAAAGTAAAGAGAGACTTCCTGGAGGGGTTTGAAGGGAGGCTCCGTACGGGCATTAAGCACCACGTTCAGGTTCCAGGAGGGAAACCAGTGAATGGGGGGGGGGGATATTCAGCGAGCTGCTTTTAAGATTTGCCGGATGTGGGGGTGGGATGAAAGTTGAATGTCAGAGCAGGACCCCAGAGTGCTATTGATGGCAGCCAGCTGTCTAGCGAGGGTGTTAGGTCTCAGGCCTTTGTCTAGTCCTTCCTGCAGGAATAGGAGGACTTCGGCAATAGAGGGGGATCGGGTCGGTACGCCGTGGGAGCGGCACCATCTCACGAACACACCCCAGGTGCACTGGTAGATGCGTTACGTAGACTCACGTTTAGACGCCAGGAGGGTAGCAATCCCAGAGTCGGAGTATCAGAGGCCCTGAGGGCTAGGGTCTCAAGAGCCACGCTGTCAGCTTCAGGAATTGTGGTTGTTTGCAAACTAGGGGTCCCTGGGACAGTAGTTCCGTTGATATAGGGAGCTCTAGCTGATCTCCTCCCGATAGGTGTAGCAGGTCCGGGAACCAAGGTCTGCGAGGCCAAAAGGGGGCTACCAGGATGACGGTGGCCCGTTGGAGTTTGCACTGGTGTAACACCCTGCTGAGAAGTGGAAAAGGGGGGAAAGTGTATAGTACGCCCGGGGGCCACTGAGGGCGTTGTGGGCTTCCGCCTGGGGATGTGGGTCTCAGCTGAAGAAGCAGGGGGGTTTGGCGTTGGTTGGGAAGGTGAAGAGGTCAAGAGTGGGCTGGCCGAAGCAGTGGACTATCAGCTGGAATGCCGAGTTGCTGAGGGACCATTCGCCCTGGTCCAGTTCCCTGTGACTGAGCCAGTCCGCCTCTGTGTTGTCTATTCCCCCTAAGCGCCGTGCTGACAGCGAGAGGAGGTGGGTCTCCGCCCAGCGAAGGAACCGAGTGACTTCGGCGTGTAGAGAGTGAGCAGGTTCTCCCTTGGTTGTTGATGTATGCCTTGGCCGTCGTGTTGCCCGTGAAGACAATGACATGGTGTCCCTCCACCTGTCTGGTGAAGTGCAGCAGGGCTAGGCAAACGGCCTTCAGTTCCATCCAGTTCATGCTGTGGGCTTGGTCCATGATAGGCCAGGTGCCCTGTGTGACATCTGTGTGCAGGTGGGCTCCCCGCCTGTGGAGGCTGGTGTCTTGTCATCAGCCTGATGTGCTCTGGTTCCATAAGGGGAACTCCGGGGGCGAAGTAGAGAGGGTCCTCCCACCACATGAGGGAGAGGAGAGTTCTTGGGCTGATCAAGAGGTAGACCAGTGTTTTGGTGACCAGGAGTCTCTGCCATGGTCGGAGCAGCTCCTGCAGAGGTCTGGAGTGGAATCGTGCCCACTGGAGGTGCTGCATGCAGGACACCATGAGGCCTAGCAGTGAGGTCAGCGTCTGTATGGATGTTTGCGGTTGGAAGCGGATCGCTGCTGCGAGGCAATGGAGTTTGAGTTGACCGTTGTGGAGGGATGAATATTCTGTCGTGAGTGGTGTCGAATATTATTCCCAAGTGTTCCAGCCTCTGAGTGGGCGTCAGATGGCTCTTTTTCATGTGGTAGTTCAGACAGTTGATCGTGTGCTGCACGTGGCAACGAGTGAGATCTTTCAATGCGGTTCTGATGAGAAGGTTGTCGAAGTAAGGGAAGATGGCGACGCCCTCTAGGCGAAGGTTGGCAATGAGGAGTATAAGTACTTTGGTGAAGGTTCAGGGTGAAGTGGAGGAGTCGAAGGGCAGAGCACGGTACTACCAATGTTGGTCCTGGTAACAGAAGCGGAGCCATTGCCTGTGTGCCAGGAGGACAGGGATGTGTAGGTACGCATCCTTGAGGTCTAGGGATGCCAACCAGTCCCCCGTCGTTAGAGCTAAAGAGATGGAAGATAGGGTCTCCATTTTGAACCTCTGGACTTTCACTGCTCTGTTTTTATTATTTATTTATTTATTCAAAACTTATATCCCGCCCCTCCTTCCCAAAGGCAGCTTGGGGTGGCGAACAACATGCGCACACACACAAAAATTCAACAATAAAACCTTTAAAAATAAATCTACAAATTTTAAAACAAGTAATAAAAACACACCCTCCCTCCCAAACCCCACCTCCCCCACCCTACCCTGCTCCCTCGCCAAAAGCCTGGCGGAACAGCCAGGTCTTACACAAATGTCGAAACAACAGGAGGGTGGGGGCCAACCGAGTCTCCTCTGGGAGTGAATTCCACAGCACAGGGGCAGCCACCAAAAAAGATCTCACATCAGTGGCCACCTATCTCGCCCGGGGAACCTCCAAAAAGGCCCCCACGGACGATGTCGGGGGTCGCACGGGCACATGGGAGTGAGGCGATCCTGCAGATAGGCAGGGCCCAGGCCGTGAAGGGCTTTGAAGGTCAAAATCAGCACCTTGAACCTAGCCCGGTGTTTTATAGGCAGCCAGTGCAGAGCCCGGAGCACTGGTGTCATGTGCTTCCCTGCGGCCCGGCACAGTAAGGAGACGGGCCGCGGCATTCTGCACCAGCTGAAGCCTCCGGACCAGCTTCTCGGGCAGCCCCATGTAGCGCGCGCTGCAGTAATCCAGCCTCGAGGTGATGAAGGCATGGATGACAGTGGCGAGGTCGGAGTCTGAGAGATATGGCCGAAGCTGGGCAAGATGTAACTGCCGAAATGCACTCCCTGCCACGGCCACAATCTGAGATTCCAGGCTGAGCCGTGAATCGAGGAGCACACCCAGACTCCAATACCTGCGGGACCATGGGAGGGCGAACCCCACCCCCACAAGAGGAGATTCAACCACTCCCAGGCCCCCCAGGCCCTCACCCACCAACATCACCTCCATCTTGTCAGGATTCAGCTGCAGATGGCTCAACCTCATCCAAGCCCCCACAGCCGACAGGCACTGGGAAAATAAAGAGACTGCATGGCCTGGGTCGATGGAAAAAGAGAGGTAGAGCTGAGTGTCATCAGCATACTGATGACACTGCATGCCCTGAAACCCTCTCACGATCTCCCCTAACGGCTGCATATAGATGTTAAACAAGAGGGGGGACAGAATGGCACCCTGCGGGACTCCACACGTGAGGTCCTGGGGGGAAGACGTACACTCCCCCAAGATCACCCGGTGAGTTCTCCAGGCCAGGAATGAACAAAACCAGTCCAAGACCATCCCACCAATCCTGGCACGGTCCCGCAGGCGAGTCACCAACACCTCATGATCGACTGTGTTGAACGCAGCCGAAAGGTCTAGCAGGACCAGTAAGGTCTGACGAACCTAGTCCAACGCCAGACAGAGATCGTCAACCAAGGCCACCAATGCAGTCTCCATACCAAACAATACCCAGGCTGAAACCCGGACTGAGAGGGGTCAAGGAAACCGGTGCGGTCCAGATGTTCTTGGAGCTGCCGTGCCACAGCCCGTTCAATAACCTTCCCTAAAAAGGGAAGGTTAGAGACCGGCCGATAATTGGCAGGAGCATCAGCGTTAAGAGATGGTTTCTTGAGCAGGGGCCTAACCACAGCCTCTTTCAGGCATTCAGACACCCTGCCCTCTCGAAGGGAAGGACTAACCACCCCAGCCAGCAATGGCCGTAACGTCTCCGACGGGCAAGGATCTTGTTCACAAGTGGTGCCATGAATAGATCCCAACAAGGACTCCACATCGGCAGGCGACACCATCTGAAACCGATCCCACAAAACAGGACAGGACAGGGCATCCATAGCCCCAAGATGATCCTCTGCAATAACTGCGAGGATCTGTTGAGGCGTTTCAGGTTGAGGACTCCTCTCCGCACTCTGCTTCTTTTCTGGACTAGGAAGAAGATGGAGTAGAGGCCTCTCCTTTTTTCTGATGACCGGACCGCCTCTATCGTCCCCATCCGCCGGAGTCTGGCAATCTCAAGGCACATGGCAGCATGTTTGTGGGGAACGCGGGAGGCGGGGGATACGCGGAAGGACTCCCTGGGTCTGTATTTGAGTTCGACTGCATATCCCCCCCGCCCCCACTGTCTGTAGCACCCAGGCATCTGTGGTTGCGCGCTTCCACCTGTCTGCAAACCGTTGGAGGCAGCCTCCGAGGGGAGCGGAGTCCGGGGAACAGGCTGCGGAGCAGTCAGGAGTCAGGCTTGCAGCTGGGTGAATCAGAACGCTGGTGGTAGGACGTCTGGGAGGGGAATCTCTGTGGTCTGGATCCACGGCCTCGACGGTTCCTACTGCGAGACTGGGCACTCCACAATGGACCGCTGGTGTAATTGTGCCTCGGAGCTTGAGTAAATCGCTGGAAGGGGCAAAAAATGCTTTTAGATGACTGGACCTGATTAAGGGTGTGCTTTTTCTCCTTTTTTGAGGCCTCAGCCAGGGCCTTGTCTAGAGCGGATTCAAACAGTTTCCCCCCTTTAAAGGTACTGTTGCTGAGTAGGTTTTTTGCATGTGGATCCGCGCACCAGGAGCGGACCCAGAGTTGACGCCTGGCGGCCACGTTAGTAACCATACCCTTGGCTACCCAGGTGACAGTGTCCATTGCAGCGTCTACGAGGAACGCATGAGCTAGGGTCACGTTAGAGGCCAGCTTCCTTGAAAGCGCCTCTGAGATGTTGGGAGTCCTTGCCTAGGTGGAACCATTTCGAATGGCCCATGACACGTAAGAGGCCATAGTTGCTATTTGTAGTATGTTTGACAGGGCCTCGTAGCTCTTTCTGAGCCCTGTTTCCACCCCTTTGTTCCTCCTCCCACTCGGTAGGGTCTCTGACTGATGAGGCGGGAGAGTGGGAGTGGGTGCCAGATGCCTGATCAAAATCCTCTCCTGAGGTTAGAATCCTGGCTGGAGGGGTTTTGGTCCGGCTGGCGCCCCTTCTCCGTTTGGGAGGGTGTGAGTCGCTCTCTGATCCTTCATCGGGGGGGGTAGTTCGCCCTCCTATCTGAGGGGGGGGGGCCCTTCCTTGTCCTTGGAAGACGAGCCGAGATCTCTGATGGATCTTTTCTTGGGGGGATGGGGGGTTGCGGGAGGTTTTGTGCTTCCCCTTGCCAGAGGACTTCGAAGAGCCCTTGAACGAGAGCTTGGGGGAGGGAGGGAGGGGGGGAGCCCCGCGGGGGCACCTATCCCTGGCTTGCTTCCTTTCCATCTGGGCCAGAATCCCCATCATGGACTGTAAGGTGTCCATTTGTAGTTGCTGGAGGGATTCTGCCCAGGACACCCTTACTTATGTGGAGGCAGATGAGGCTGCCTCCTCGTCTTCCTCCTCTTCCTCAGAACAGGAGCTCTCCTCCTCCCTGGGCTGTTGCTGCGGGCGGGGAGCTGGGGCTGCTGCGGGCGGGGAGCTGGGGCCGCAGCGGGGATTTCACTTTAGTTTTCGCCGTCATGTGTTTCCTGCTCCGNAAGGAGAGCGTGGGGGGAGAGGGAGGATGAGCCCTGGGGGGGCGCATACCTCGGGGGTCAATCCCTCACACTCGCTCTGCCCCGGTCCATACCCGGGGGGTGGTGGATCTGGGGGGCTGGAAGCTGCTGTGGTGGCGCCGCGGGGTGCTAGGCAAGAGGCAGGAGCCTCTGAAGACAATTTTCTAAAAGTCTCTGACCCCGGAGGGGTCTCTAAGAGGTGAGGGTGCGGAGCACCCGGGCTGCAGCTCCTCTTCGACCTGAGGCAGACTTTCAACTGGGGAAGCGAGGGAGCGCTCTCCCTATGCATGCCCAGCTGAAAGTTTAGTGCTGCCTCCTGCTGGCCATGCAGAAGAACTCTCCCACTGTCCGAATAAATGGATGGCGAGTCCATAGAATGAGTGTGTTCAGAAAGGTAATTCCAGACCGGGGAGTCTTTGTGCTTTTCCACTCTAGCTCTCAAACCTCTCTTACAAAGAGAAGTAAATGGCCCAATACTCTTTTTGCAGATAGTAGCAATGAAACATGCAAAGACGATCTACCAATTTTCCCCTCTTTACCTTAATTCTAACACAGCATGTTGGTGTCTCAGAATGACTGCTTACCTGACGTGTACAAAGGACCTTAAGCGCCTTCCTCACACCTCCCACACGGCCACAGATGTCAAAAGACTGCAAGAAAAACAGTAGGATTTAGAAGCCATACATAGGATTATAGGAGACCCAATTCTGTTCCTTGAAGAACACCCAAGGAAAAGACTCCCTGTGGATAGATAGATACTGGGAGGAAGGTTGGCCTGCTGCCCTGGAAGCCGTTTCCCACGTAATGCCAGGAGACTCAGGACCAATAGAGATCAGTAAAAACTGGGTATGAGTTGGCGATGCAGTATGGGCTGCAGAGGTTATGTGTTATGAGATGGCAGGGGTGATACAGTCTCTCTATGTACACGCATTTTTGATGCAACTACACCGGGCATATTGTGCAGAACCAAGCACCATTTCTAGCGCAATGCAACCAAAACAGAGGGATTCATAGAGGAGCAGCAAAACCAAGAGCTGGAGGGGCTGATTTATGAAAAAGTATTAAGACTAGCCTATTAACATGTTCTATTGCTAAGGTGGCCAGATATTCAAATTTAAGATGACTCTTATGAGAAATACAGATTGCAGGGCTGCAGTGGCCCCAAGGCAGCCCTGCAACCTGTATTTCTCATAAGTGTCCTCTAAAATTTACATATCTGGCCACCCTATCTATCGCTGCTTACCCTAGCTCTAAAAGTTGACAGCAGGGGTGTCAAAGTGTCTGCTGCAATGACATCTCTAGATTTCTGTTTGGGCAAACCAGTCACAGATACAACAAAGTAGGCTTTGGTCTCAGCCAGCATCAAGACCACTGCCACCTCCATGGTGCGGTGCGGATAATGCTCCTGTGGTAGCTGCAGCTTTCGCTCTGATGGCACTGTGGTCATTCCCTCAAGCCCCTTCTCCTGGAGGTGGCTACACAGCAGGCACTGAAGCCACCCACCTTGTGCATTCATGATCAGTCTGCAATAAGCATGCACTGGGCTGTGACCTCTGGCAGGGGATCCATGAGAAGCTTTGTGGACTGACTGTGGCCTATTGGTCACAATAGCTTGGAAACCCCCTTCCCTAGAGGCATATAAAGGGCTTAAATGCCAAGGTGACAGAGGAATCATTTGCTATAACCAAAGCAATGAGTGGGCAAGCATCTACCCCAATTGGGCATTACATGGAATAAGGCCCAGGCAATGTCCTTGAATGAGGAAAAATGGAAGAATCTGGTCATCGCCTCATGTTCCACTTGGAATGAAGAGAACTGTCAGATTGAAAGAAATGAGATAGGGAGGAAGAGCAGCAACTGGTGTAGCAGTCAGATTGTCGGTCTGTGACTCAAGTGACCTGGATCACTTTCCTCCTCTGCCACAAGGACATACCTGAGCAGGCCACTTAGCTCTTTGTCTAGACGCAGCTTGGGCATTGCTCATGTGCGGCTGCAGCTCTGTTGCCATTTGGTAGCACTTGCTCCCGAGAAGCTCTGTTGATGAATCATGTTCCTGTAAACTTACTAGAGCCAGCACCGTTGACCAGGTTATAGCACACTGCAGTTTGCACCCCTGTAAAATGGGGAGGGAAGGGACACCTTAAGTGTTTTCAGGTACAATCCTGTGTAGACCAGTAGTATAAATAATTGACCCCAGACTATATGAAGCAGAGCTGATGGCCAATGTCCTAAAGGACAGCGCACAGGGGAGGAGGGGGAAGTCTAGGGAAAGAGCTTGCCTTGGAATGCAGCAAGGCTCAGCAGAGCCTAATTCTGTGTCAAAAAGGTCTACTTGGAAGAGGGCAGAAAGCTGCAGAAGGCCCGGAGAAGGTGCGCAGGGATGGAACCCAGATATAGAATGCTGAAAAGGGTGCTGAGGAGACACCCGTGAACTGTCTCTCTTATGGACTCAAGCCTGTAAAGTCTTGTGGCCAAGTAAGGCCCTGGTATATTAATGTAGTTAACAGGATACAGCTTCCCTCCTCTTCAGGACTGCATGGAGGAGTCACTCCAACTGCACTGACTTACATCCAGGATTAATGTGTTAAAGCTGGTAAATACCCAAAACAGACAAAATGAAGAGATGGAAAATCTAGTCTCAACATCAGGGGAAACATCCGGACAATTCAGTCCCTTGGTCTGCAGAGCAGCCTCCCCTGAGCAGCAACAAAAGCTGAAAACCAGACAAGGCAGGGTAAAAGCCTCCTAAAGCCAACTGGAGATTGCACTGGTAGGGGGAGAGATTTGATGACTTTACAAGTCTTTTCCATCTCTGACTTCTCTGAGCAGAGAGCAGCTTTGGGGCTGAGGGAAAGACCCAGTAAATAGCTGCTGTGGATTGACAGTACATGCCCTTCAGAAAAACAAGAGAGGCCCTTTCTGTTAGCATGATTAAGTAGCCCCACTACAGTGAGATCAGTGAGATCATTGTGCAAGAGAGTGGGAATCAAATGCAGGCATCAATAATACTTCCAGTTAGCATGTTCTGCCTCCAAGGCCCTTCCAGTAATGCTGCCTGGAAACCCCTTTGGCACACTACTATGGATTTACCAGATCCAATGGGAAGTAGCAGCTCTGCCCCCTACAAACCACGCTATATCTTTGTTTGCTTCTTTGTGCTGCTCCCTCTCCAGCTCCCTAGCAATTGCCCCAGTGGATCCAACCCTTTAAAGAAGGCTCCACGACCTCAGTCTTCCCCATGACTGTCTCACCCCAATAAGTGGGAGTTTAGGACTGATTTGAGTCCTAAAGCAGGAGTGTTTCCATCCCTCAATAGTTTGGTAGCAGTAGTGGCCAGTGCCCAGGAGAGCAGGGGGTGTTTCCCCTTCCCCCTCACAGCTCCCAGTTTGCAATGGAAAGGGGAGAAGGAATGCACTCCTCTGGTCCCTCACAGAACTTCCCACACACCACAGCCCCCCCCACCCCACCCCGCTCCCCTTCCCCCATGTGCACACAGCACCCAAGAAAAATAAGGGAATGAAATGAAGGAGGTGTTGCCCTCTATGTGACTTTGTCCCCTGCCAACATTTGAATAAGCAGTTGGACAATTGGATGGAGCCACCGCTTCTCTGGGGTGGGGCTTTTGGGTACATTCACCTCTCACAGTCGAGTGTTGTTACTCCACTGACACAGGAAACAAGATTTCAGCCTGGGAATCAAACCAGAGGCTTCAGTATGGCAGTGCAGAACCCTGCCTCCAGAGCACTGCGCCAGCCTCTTTCCCATGTTAACACAATGCCACAGGAACCTTGGCAGGGCTCTTGGGTTTAGAAAGTAAAGCATTACACTCTGGGGTTCCTGCACCAAATTCAAAGACCCCGAGTTCACACTGGCCCTGATCCAATGCTGTGTGGATCCCACGCGGAGCTGCACACACACAGCCGCGCGCAATCCGCATGGAGCCGCGTTGCTGGCACATTATGCTGCGCACAAACTGCATGCATGAATGTGCGACTCTGCGCAACGATCCACACAGCACTGGATTGCAGGCAGTCAGGCCTACCAACCAAGTCATGGCCACCCACAGCTACACATGGCATTCCTAAAGCCTAAGCCTGCCAGACCTGCCCTTTGTGCCACAGGGAGGCAAGAGGCAGCCCCAGCTCTGCTCTGGCTGAGCACACAGACAGTCAGTGTCAAATTGGCTTTTGTGGTTTTTCTGATGCAGTTTGTGGCTTTGCTAGTGTGGGCTCTTAGGGGGATATTTGTAGTGTGCTGAGCAAGGAATTAGACTTGGGGCTCCTGCAACTGTACTGTAATGCTCCTACACCTTCCTGGAAATGAGCACCGACCTCTCTACCCCAGTCCCAGTGTTCTCCTCATCTCACTCACACAGATTTATAGGGATCACAGAAGTGTGGGGCTGGAAGGTGCCTCAGACGCTCATTCAGTCTACCCCACCTTCAATGAAGCTCTATTAATGATGCCTTAGCCCCCACACCTCATGAAATGTTTTTCCAACATATTTTAACCAATTTCCAACTCCCTTGGTAACTTGTTCCATTGTTCAGCTATTGTTATGGTTAGAAAAATCCTTCTTCCTATTCAAACTAAACCTTGCAGCCTGTAATTGAAGCTCATTCCGTCTTGTTCTACTCTCAGTATTCATGGAAAACAAATGGATTCCTTCCTCCTCATAGCATCCTTTACATATTTGAAACTATTTTGTCTCTTCCCCCTCTAATCATTACCTTCTCCCCTTCCAGCTAAACATGGTTGATTCCTTCAGCCTCTCTTCACAGGTCTTGCATTCCAAACTCTATCATCTTCATTGCTCTCCTCAGAACTCTTTTCAGTTTGTCAACATCTCTCTTAAAACATGGAGCCCCAAACTGGACACACAATACCAGCTGAAGCCTGACCAGTACCAAGTAAGGCAGAACAATTATGTCCTATGTCATATATAGTTGTCACATTGCCATAATTCTGACAGTTAATTTAATTTATTTATTTCAATTTTATACCACCCTTCTCAAATGGCTCAGGGTGGTTTACAAAACAAATAAAACAATACATATAAAACAGCATAAACCCCCCAACCTTTCTCCTCATTCCTTCCCAACCCTACAAAACCCTCCCCAACCACCCCTCACACCCCTACCCCAAACACACACCAAACTCCCCACTCCCTATTCCTGATCGCGATATGCCTTAACAAATAGAAAGGTCTTACACCATCTCCAGAAGATGCCATACTAATGAATCTTGAAAAGGTATTTGTTTTTCTACAGTCTTTAAGAAAAGCAGAACTGAAATCCTTTCCTTTCCCTAGAAAACCATAGTTCATTACTTGTAACCATAGTTCATTACTTGTAAATATAATGTTACTACAGATACTTGCCAAGTATAATTAATCAGATATCTGCTGGGGATGGTTTAGAGCAAAGGTGGGGAACCTTTCCCCTCCCTTGGGCCACTTTGAAAATTAGTACAAGCAAGCTCCACGGGCTAGATAGAAGCTGGGGGCAGGAAAGCTTTAGGCGTGCTCAGGATGGGGAAAGGAAGGGGATGGTCTAAATCATAGGTCTATGCCATGGATCCATCGTATCCTTGAACACATGCCCTCACCTCTGCTCCCATTCCTTATGCTCACTTTTTCAGTGCCTCAGGGTAGGGTCTGAATTTGTAGAACTGGAAAGGAATTCTAGATCCAAGAATTGGCAAGGGGCTAAATTTCAAAACAGTCACTATGGGCTGGATTTGGTCCACGAGCAAGAGGCTCCCCACCCCTGGTTTAGAGCTAGTTAATCTGGTCTTAGTATAGGGGGTTGGAATTCATCATCCTTGAGGCTCTACAATTCTATACCAAACATACCATGATCTCTGGCACATGCCTGAACTCAGAGCCACTGTCAGGGACTCATGTTCACTGCATTTCCCCCATTGGAAAAGACCTGGCTTTTCCGCCAGGCCTTTGACGAGGGGTAGGGGTTGGGTGGGTGGGGGGACTTGGGGGGGAGGCAGTGTTTCTCCCCCCTCCCCCCTAATTAATGTGGAATTTTTAATGGTTTTAATGTTTTATATAGTTGTTGTTCACTGCCCTGGGCTGCCTTGTGGGCAGGGGGGGCGGGATAGAAATTTTATATAAATAAAATTGGTGGCAATGGAGAAAACACAGTGAACATAAGTCTGTGAGGTTCAATTCTCTCTTTTATGTTGGCCTGACTACACAGACCTCAGTAGAACTGCTCCTTATTTACATCAGCATGAAGGATGGAGAACTGATCTTGTCCTGCAAACTCCTTAGGTTTTCCATGCTAGGGTGTAGACTATACATTTGTTGCAAACCACTCCCTCCAGGGAGTAACTGGGAGGTCTTTACTTAGATAAGCAACTAGAACAGTTTCCTCCCATTCCTAATGTTTGCAGCTGCTTGTGTGCTGCATTTGCACCATCTGGGCTTGCCACACACACACACCCTCCAGGAGATAAAAGCCTCCAGCCACTTGCAGGCAGCAAAAGCTAGCTGCTGTTTGGAGGCTGGGCCTTTTTAATTTGCTCCTGTATTTTGTATTTTAATGATTTTTAGAAGGGTGTCAGTTGGACTAGGATTGATGGGTGGGAATGGATATAGGGTTGGTGTTGCCGTGGTCCCCATGAGAAAGTGGGGAGCACGGGCAGAGGTGGAAGGGAGGGGGTTGTGCTATGGCCCTCTGGTGTGGGGGGACATAGGCATGGGGAACTGGGGTGGGCAGGTGCGATGGGGTGTGAGGGGGTTTGTTGAGTCAAGTGGGAAAGGGAGTGCCATGACCCTCCTGTGAGAGGGGTGGGTTGGCCTGTGGGAAGAGCGTGGGAGGGTTAGAGGTGGGAGTAAGTGCCAGGCCCCCTTGGTAAGAGGGGGCATGGGCCTGGAGAAAGGGGGGAGGGACTGCTATGCCCCCCCCCATGAGAGGGGGGAACAGGCATGGGGTAGGGGAGGGGGGTGTTTTCCTGCCTGTCACCTCTGCTGCTCTGCCTCTGGGGATGCTGGGATCAGGAGACCCTCTCCGGCTACCCATCTCCCTAGGTCCTTGTGGGCCATTTTGGGGAATGGGGATTGAGAATGACGTGCTGGAGGGGGAAATTTGTTTGGAGGTGGCTGGGAGGGGGGAAGCAATGGGGGTCATGTTGGGCATGGGGAAGTATGGCAGGTGTGGAGGATAGACCATCGAGACTCTCTTTCTCTCTCGACACTCAAATCAAATCAATTTATTAAGGCGTAGCCACACGGCCATAGCCAAGTTTATGAACTGTATAAAGAGAATCTAAAAATCCAAGTATTACAATTAAGATCTATCAATAAAAGTGTAATAAAAGTGTAATGCAAGAAGTGTAACGTATAAGAAGAAATTAAAAACTATTCAGCACAAAAAGTACTATTACCTCTCACGAATAATACACATGATAAAAAGTAAAGGTTAAGGTTAAGTTACCAAGGAACAAAACAGGGAATTGAGTATCACAGTGTCATGTCTCAACAATTCACAGTCTCAACAGAAGATTTGAAATCCAAAAATCTCTGCCGTATTTCAAAAGCCCCTATTAAGAATTTAATTACCAGGTTCAAGGTCTCTCAGTGCCATTTCCGTCAAAAAAAGATCAGTTCTCCCAGGATACCTTCTTGTTACTACGGTCAAACAACGAGTCCTCAAGGGCTCGTATAATTTACAACGGAACAAGATATGATCCGTAGTTTTGGCCTCCTGCAGATCAAAGGGGCACAGCCTGTGTTCAAATGGGATCCGTGCAAATCTATCATCCAGTATCTTGGACGGAAGGGCATTCATCCTTGCTGCCATGAAAAGCTTTTTCCCTCTGCTAGAATGATTGTCTAATAGATATTTTGACATTACCCGTTCTGCTGATAGCAAACAGAGAAAACTCCTCATATGTGGAGATTTCCTGATAGCTGCTATTTCAGTTTGGGTATTTATGTCTGACCATCTAGTCAGAATTTCTGCTCTCACCAGCAAGGGGTCCTTTCCTGCTAAATATACCAAAGAAAAGCCCATTCTTGCCAAGTGGGCCTCTATGCTGCAGGTCCACCTACTCGAGACACTTGATGTCTGTCTCTGTGTCCTGCTCCCCCGTTTCAGAATATTTGGTGATTAAGGCTGGTAGGGTCTCTGATCTGACACTGATGGTGCTTAATTTAAGGTTGGTGGCTAATAAAACATCAGCAATCTATCATCTTATTCAGGATGAGGCCACCAACCTCATTTACATTATAGAGACCTGGCTGGATGAAGTATCTGGGCCGATTTTGTCCTAGATGGCGCAGCATTGGTCTAGGATCAGAGACCACCCCACTGCACGGCCAACTCCCTGACCGGTTTAGATGATCTGGTCTTGGAGGTGGTGTTGAAATCTCCTAGACTTATTATCTTGGCGGATTTCAACATGCACGCTGAGGCCAGCCTTTCAGGGGCAGAGCAGGAGTTCATGGCTGCCATGACAACCATGGGCCTATCCTGGATAGTATCTGACCCGACACATGAGGCGGGACACACATTGGATTTGATGTTTTGCAGCAGCCTGGAAACAGAGGTTCCAATTATCGGGGGTATTGTTATGGCAACAATGTCATGATCGGATCATTACCTTCTGAAGGCACAGAGCCCCACCCCTTTATGCCCTTGTCAGGGCAGTGGATCCATTAGGATGGTCCGCCCTCAGAGACTTATGGATCCAACTGGTTTCCAGAACTCTCTGCAGGGTTTACCTACCGACCTTGACAGCTACTCTGTCAGTGACCTGGTCGCTTTATGGAATGACATCTTGACCGTGGTCATTGACGCAGTTGTACCCAGACATTTTATTTCACCACTGCGGCAGCACAGATTCCCCTGGTATGCGGAGTACCTAAGGCGGCTAAAAGTGGGAGGGTAGGTGGTTAGTGTGCAAGTGGCACTCGACTCACGCTGAAGCCGACCAACTGCGGCATAAATTGTTTTTAAAAGACTACATCATGGCTATGGTGGCAGCAAAGAAAGCTTTCTTCTCTGCTATCATAGCGTCTGCAAAGTCTCATCCAGCGGAGTTGTTCCAGGTGGTGAGGGGCGTGGTTAATCCAGTCTGCCTGTGCCTAGGTATGGAGTCATCTAATGCCTGCTGTGACATTTTTATTAACTACTTTGCAGACAAAATCACGCATATTCACCACAATGTGGGTGCTGCCATTTTACCCGTTGAGTCAGAGTTTGAGGTTATGGAAGCTCGGTCCTGTCCTGGTTATTTGGATCAGTTTCAATTGGTATCACCCACCGATGTGGGGGGAGGTGCTTGGGGCAATGTGGGGGGAGGTGCTTGGTGTCATCCTTTGGCTGGTGCTGAAGGGCTAATGCCCTTTAGGGCCCTCCCTTTAATGTCTACCTGCAGAGGAAGGGTTCAGGTTTTAGCAATCCTCCTCTTCCAATCACTGCAGCCACCCGCTGGGTGCCCAGTCCAGCACAACACAGCGCTCCAAGCCCTTGAGGGCCCTCCCTTCAATGGGAAATGGTAGAAACTATTATTAAAAACAGAATTACGGGGCATAATGATAAACATGGCTTAATGGGGAAAAGTCAACATGGATTTAGCAAAGGGAAGTTGTGCCTCACTAATCTATTGGGGTTTTTGAGGGTGTGAACAAGCATGTGGATAAGAGGGAGCTGGTCAATACAGTGTATCTGGATTTTCAGAAAGCATTTGATAAGGTCCCTCCAAAAATTAAAAAGTCATGGGATAGGAGGTAGTGTCCTATTGTGGACTGGTAACTGATTAAAGGATAGGAAACAAAGAGTAGGACTATACTGGTCAGTTTTCACAATGAGAAGAAGTAAATAGTGGAGTGCACCAGGGATCTGTACTGGGACTGGTGTTGTTTTAATGCTTAATGTATTCATTAACGGTCTGGAAAGGGGATTAAGAAGTAAGGCGATCAAATTTGCAATCACCAAGTTATTCAAGGTAGGTAAAACATGAGTGGATTGTAAAGAATTGCAGGGGGATCTTGTGAGACTGGGTAAATGGGTTTCATTAAATGGCAGATGAAATTTAACGTGGACAAGTGCAAAGTGATGCACATAGGGAAAAATAATCCAAACTTTATGTACACAATGCTGGGTTCTAAATTAGGAGTTACCACTCAGGAAAAGGAGTCATTGTGGACAATACATTGAAATCCTCGGCTCAGTGTGCAGCTGCCATCAAAAAAGCAAGCAGAATGTTAGGAATTATTTGTAAAGGGATAGAGAATAAAACTGAAAATATCAGAATGCCTCCATATAGATCTATGGTACGGCTGCACCTTGAGTATTGTGTGCAGTTCTGGTCACCTCATCTCAAAAAATTATAGCAGAAATGGAAATGGTACAGAGAAGGGCAACAAAAATTATAAGGGGTATAGAACGACTCTGCTATGAAGACTGGATAGGCTCCCCTCTTCAGCTTGGAGAAGAGATGACAGAGGGGATATGATAGAAGTTTATAACATCACAAGTGGTGTGGAACAAATTAATAGGAAGCGGTTATTTACCCTCTCAAATAGTTCTAGAGGCTGAGCCCCCGATCTCCTGTTCCCCGGAGCATCCCACCCTTGATCACCTCCCCTGACCAGGGGGTAAGACTTAGGAGCCCTGATCCAGAGGGCTCTCCATTGCAGCTCTCCATTGAGGCCAATTACCGGAACAGCTGGAAGCAGGGAGGAGCCTCCTCTCCGGGGGATTGAAAAGTGCATCGCGCTGCCCGCCGGCGCACACCTAAGGGCGGGGCGCGCCCTTGTGCGCGCGGCCTTAGGTGCTGGACGGGCGCTAGGCTCGGATTAGATCAGAGTGTTTTTGGTCAATGTGGGTGTGGGTTAGGAGGTCTCTATTAATTACTTTGGGCTGCTATGCTGAAGAGGAGAAAGAGCAGAGGAACGCAGGGAGTGACTACCAGGGCTCAGGCCGGGCAACTGCGATTGGAGGATTGTTATGCCACGTCACTGGTATCCCCAGGCTTTAAGCAAGGGGACTCTCTTCAGCTTTCTCCCACTCTCCCGGGTGAGGGTCGGGATGTGGAACGGGACTCTATTGCTGCCGGCGTGGGCCCCTCCCCTTCTGCCTCTATACCCTTACCAGCGCAGGACCCACTCGACTCATTGTTAGTATGTGCGGAGGCCTTCAGGAGGCAGGGAGAGCGGTGGCGTATGTTGGCCGCCGAGTTCCGGGGTACTTCTCAGTCATTTAATGGCATTCAGGTCCCGTCTGTGGGAGAGGACACTGATGCTTCCCAGGCCTTTATTGCAGATCCCAAGTCCCAGCTCCTAGGCACCCGAATTATGGAGGGGGTCAAATCTAAATTTATATCTAATTCCCTAATTGGTGGGAAAGGGGAGTCGGAGCAGACTGCTCTCCCTAGTGGGCTACTGTCTTTGCCCCAAAGCCATGGTAGTGTGATCCCGGGGGTGTTGGAGTCTTCCCCCAGTATGCCCAAACCAAGGAGCAGATTATTGACCATTCTTCCAGACCCTTCTAGCAATTCTCAATCATCTACCTCAGAACCTCAAGAGATCCAGGTTATCCAGGAGCCCCATCAGAAAGATGATTTACTGCCATTAATTATGGAGCGACTTGGGGACTTGGACATCAAGTTGCAGTCCATCCAGTCACAACTGGCCAGGTTAGGGGAGTGGATGAGTGAGGCTAGAGGGAGTAGGGCAGACCAGGGACCTTTGAGATTGGACCAGGAGACACAAACATCTATCCTATGTGGCCCTGCCCATTCTCATTTTTCAGACCCTAAGGCTGTGAAGGACCAGAAGCTAAATTTTACCCCAGACGCTTTGGTCTTCGCAGTCTGCCCTCTGCCTTCTGGACAATTCCCTCCCTGGGATGCTAAAGTTTGGATTGCCTGCCATATTTCTGACATCTTGGGCTTTCCGTTTCTGCCTTCTTTTATTAGGCGTTTTTTTCACCTTCCATTTAGGTGATGCACTTTCGTACGCCAGCTATAGCCGATACGCTCAGGTTGTATGCTTGTTTGTTTTCCTCATGGGGTGTGTATATGGTTAACCTCTATTTTAATCCTGGAATTACCCCATTGTTGTCACAAGTTGTCCAGGATACCGTGGTTTCCTTGGAAGAGGACTCCAATCTGGCCTTGGTACCTAAGGAAGATCTAAAGGTTGCTTTGCCTGCTGGGGGTTCTGAGGACTCGGCTCGGGCTGAGGGCCTTTTAGTTACCTCGTCTATTAGTACGGATGTTTTGTCCCCCCCCGAAGTTAAATCGTCTCGTTTCTGAGATCTCTTCCCCGGTCAAGAGGGGTATTTCATTTCCTTTGGAGATGATTTCCCGGGATTCGGTAGTTAGGCAAACCTCTCCAATTGGGGTTCCAGTCGATGTGGGTCAGACTGTTGGGCCTCCGTGTGAGCCTCAGACTCAGCAGTCACAATGTCCTATTGTATCTAGTCCTTGTTTGATTAAGTATGCTTCTGCCAAAGAATGGGGATTTCCCCCCAGAGGGGTTTCAATTTTTGAGGAGCTCATGGCAGCCGATGTCTCATGTAGGGCAACTGTCCTGGGCTCCTCAGGCTGAATTCGATGGGGTTCTTCGTTCCTTTTGGAGGTAGCCATTGTATTATGCCCGAAAGATGTTTGTTTGGGGATCTGTTAGATCAGTCAGATCATAGGGGTTTTTTTTTTCTCCCCCTCTGGGTAGTTTTGACTAAATGATGTTTTAATAAATCATATCCCTATGAATAGGAGGGAAATTTTATTGGTCACCCCTGTTAGGAACTTGGCCATGTGGTTTTATTTGTTTTTTTCCTTTTTAATTTTCTGTTGTATGAATTTTGTGATTGATTGCTGACTGTGATTTATGTATATTTGTTAAAAGCAATGGCCTATGGCCACGCTATAATAAATCTATTCTATTCTAGTTCTAGAACTAGGGGACACTCCATGAAATCTTACAGGTAGCAGATTTAAAACAAATAAAATAAAGTATTTTTTCCACTCAACACACAATTAAGTTGTGGAATTTGTTCCCAAAAGATGTGGTCGATGTGGGTTGAACAAGTTTCTGGAGGATAGGTCCATTAGCAGCTATTAGCCAGGTAGGTTTCGGGAATGTGAAACCTCTTACTCTTGGGAGCTGGGAGTGAACAGCAGGGAATGGGTGCCCCATTGTGACCTGTTGGGTACTTCTTTCAAGTGATTGAGATTGGCCACTGTCTGAGACAGGTGCTGGGCTCAATGGATCATTGGTCTGATACAGTATGGCATTAATTATGTTCTTATGAGCAATGGGGCTTCCTAGGTGTAAACAGAGAAGCAGCAAACTTTTTAAAAACTATAAAACTTCAGGCATTTTGCTACCAAATATAGAGCTTGGTCAATCATCAGGCAACCACTTACCTTGCAGAGACTGTACAGTATAATCAGAATCCCTCCAAGGAAATAGCTTCTGGATGGGTCATCTCCCATGATGTATTTGTACCACAGCTGGATGGGGACCAGTGAGCGGAACAGCTGGCTCACCTCTTCAATAACCAAATAAAACTTCCCCTGCAAGGTATAAACAATGTAAATCATTGGGATTTGCTCCCAACACAGCCATGAAGCCAACAGTGGGGGAGACGGATGTAGACATTAACATTAATGCTCCTTGCAAATGCAAGTCTTAATTAACCATCCAGGGATTTGGTCAGCACTTGGGCAGAGCAGCAGTGATGAGTGGTATGCACCAAACAACCCCCTGCCTATCACAAAGATAGAGGCAAGGATGCATCAGGCTGTATTTCGGCACATAGACATGGAGTAGAAACATGACTAGCTTGGTCTACCAGCCTCTTTTCTACAAGACCTTAGAAGATCAAGTTGTACAGGATAGGGCTGAAACTCGCTCTTAGGATTCTTGTGTTTCTCAACAAGAATGAGTTCTCAGCTCATTCTGACAAATGAGAACGAGCTGAGAACCAGCAGCATCTCAACTGTATTCTTGTTGAGAAACACAAGAGAGAGAGAAAAAAAGAACTGTGTATGTGCAAATGGCCACTGGGGTCATTCTGTGGATGCGCAGCCCCTTTCCAGAATGAAACAGGTAGCATTGCCACCATTTTGGAAAAGGACAGCCATTTCGTGCAAGCACTGCAGCCATTTTTCACATGCGCAGACTGACTGCCTTTTCCCAAAATGGCAGCAATGCTGCTTGTGCCATTTTGGAAAAGGGCTGCGCATGCTAAGAACGGCTCTGGTGGCTATTTTGTACAGTTCTTTTTTCTTTCTTTTTTGTTTTAAACGAGATATCTCACAAGATTTTGTATTGGGGCCGAGATATCGGTCCCCGACACAAAATCTTGTGAGATTTTGCAAGAACAAAATGGGATTCTCGTTCAGCTCTAGCACAAGGCCCTTGCTTTTTCCCCAGTATGCTCTCTTCTGCTGGGCTGGGTCTGAAATGGTTTCAATAAGAGATAAAAGAGAGCTGGTCCAAGGACTTGCTGTAGATGGTCTGGATCCTGCAAGAGGCTGGGCACTAAAGTCATCTGAAGAAATCTCAGAACCACTAGTGATTATCTTTAAAAAGTCATCAAGAACGGGTGAGCTCCCAAAGGACCGGAGAACAGCAATTGTAGTGCCTATTTTGAAGGTGGAAAGGATGACCCAGGAAATTATAGGTCAGTCATTCTTACTTCAGTACCTGGCAAGATTTTTGAACAAATTATAAAACAAGAGCAGACTGAGAAAAATGGAGTGATAACTAGTAACTAACATGCATTAAGAACAGTTCATGCCAAACCAATCTATTTTCTTTGAATGGGTTACTAGTTTGGTTGACAAGCAGAATGCAGTAGATGTAATAGATCTCAGCTTCAGCCAGGCTTTTGACATGGTCCCATAAGATATTTTCATGAGGAAAATGATAGAATGGGGGCTGGATAGGATTACCATTAGATGGGTTCACAACTGGCTGAAAAGCTGCACTCAATGGATAACAATTAATGGAACAGCATCAAATTTGGAGGAGGTATCAAGTGGTGTCCTGCAGGGATCTGTCCTGGGCCCAGTCCTCTTCAATATCTTTATTAATGGATTTGGAGGAAGGAGTGGAGAGTATACTCATCAAATTCCATACGATGGTCTAAAGAGGTGGAAGTTAAGGTGCGTGCCCTTTTGGGGTGACCTGAGGGTAAGGAAAGATGTAGCCAGAGAAGAGCTACCTTGGATGTGATACAGGCCAACACCTTGTGGTCCAGATTTATGGAAGAGATGAGAGATCTCCTCACTTTTGTCCCAAAGAACGATAACCATGTTTATGCAAAGTATATTGGTTGGTGGGACAATGATTGTAGATCAGCAAGAAATATATTGAGGAAGGCAGCCCATAAACTCCATACTTGTAGTAATATACAGAATGTGACGAATTATAGGACCTTAAGGAAGAAATATAAACTTCCTACTACAAAGAAAAGGCTTTTGCATGCTGAGTTACAATGGGCAGGGATGCTGGATATTATTACAAAGAAAGATATGTGGGAGTTTTGGAGCTTGGTAAATAAGACACACAATAAGGGACCGATATACAGCAAAATAAAGATTCCTGCCTCAGCTTGGACAAGACACTTTACAGAATGTTTTAGTGCTTACGGGGTTAAATGCTCCATTGATATACCCATTGCAGATTTACCAAAATGGGATAAGATTGCACCGGAAGAAGTGGTAGAGGCCATTAGGATGTTAAAAAGAGGGAAAGCAGTAGGAGCGGATTATATAGCTGGGGAGTTTTTTAAAACCCTCCCATATTGGTGGATTGCTGCTCTGTCGCACCTATTCTCTTTGATAAATGAGACTATGGTAATTTCCGAGATATGGAAGACCAGTATTATTGTACCAATTTATAAAAAGGGAGATAGGAAGAATCCAGCGAATTACAGGCCTATTAGTCTCCTTTGCATAGTCTCAAAAATCTACACTAGACTGCTATTAACTCGCCTGCATCTATGGGTTGAGGAAAAGGGTATCCTGGCGGAAGAGCGGGCTGGCATCCGGCAGGGTAGATCAACAGTTAAGACAGGCTTTTGTGCTGCATCATCGGATAGAGAAATATAAAAGGAGGAGGAGAAGAAAAGTGTATGCGGCTTTTATCGATTTGTCTATGGCATTTGACCTTATCTGTACACCAAGACTATGGGAGGTACTTAGCAGCCTGCAAATAGATAAACGCGTTCTATCCTTGATCAAAACCCTATATACTAATACATCGCTGAGAGTGAGAATTCATCCAAATGGTACTTTATCAGAATTTGTACAGACACATCGAGGGGTACGTCAGGGTTGCCTTCTCGCGCCAATTCTGTTTAATATCTATATAAACTCCTTGGTCAATACACATAATGAGATGGGAAAATATCATCCTTTGAAACTGGGCTCAAGGAGGATATTTATGCTTCTATACTCAGACGATACGGTCTTCCTGTCTCTCAGTAAAATAGGGCTGGATAGGGCATTGACAGATTTTGAATCAAGGTGCAGTGAACTCCGGTGGGCCATAAATTATAACAAAACTAAAATTATGGTATTTCCTAAGAAATATATATGGTACAGCTGGTCACTGCAAACATAAATTGGAGCAGGTTCGATCATATTTAGGTATAATCTTTACATATAATGGATCTTGGCAGACCCATATTGGTGCTGTAAAGCAAAGAACAAAAACAGAAACCCTAGCAATCCAATGATTCTTTACGCGGTACAGGCAGCAAAGTATTACAGCAGTTAAGCGGCTGATGGATGCAAAAGTTATAGCAAGTATTCTTTATGGTGCAGCAGTATGGAGCTCCCCAAATCATGCCCTGATAGGACTAGAGGCAGTAGTGAATGGGTTGTGGAGAAGGTTGCTGGCAATCCCTCCCTCAACTAAGGTAGCAATGATAAATCTGGAGGTGGGAAAACCTACACTAGCTGCTGTAGTAGCAATACGGACATTATCCTTTTGGGCAAAATTGAGGGAGGCTCCAGAGGTGTCATTTGCTTTTCTGGCTATGAAAGAAAAGATGTCCGATAAAGAATGTGGGATTGATAATTGGTGGGTCGGGATAAACCTGCGACTTAGGAATCTAGGGTTTTCAGAGGCTTTTTATTGGGACAAAACAAGCAAGGAGACTATTAATCTTTTGCAGTTGCGGATTCTAGACATTGTCACATTGGCAAAACGAGTGGGGTCATTAAGTTATATACTATGTATTATATCTCTTATAGCTCCTTTTGAGGCTGTTAAAATTATGACTGTATGGTCACCTGGCTATTTGTGTATATATATGTTTATGTTGCTTGTTATTGGTTATGGCCATGTGGCCAACAATAAATAAATTCATTCATTCATTCATACTCATCAAATTTGCGGATGACACAAAACTGGGAAGGGTTGCAAACACTTTGCAAGACAAGATTAGAATACAAAATTAGTCTAGATAAGCTATAAACCTGGGCTGAAAGAAACAAAATGAGATTTAACAAAAACAAACGCAAAGTATTGCATGTAAGAATGAAAAAAAAATAGATGAAATTTAAACTGGGGGATAATTGGTTAGGCAGCAGCACTGGATAGACGGATCTGGAAGTTATGGTGGATCAGAAACAGAACATGAGTCAGCAATGTGACTGTCACAAAAAAGGTTAATGCGATTTTGGGCTGCTTTAAGAGGTGCCTCTTATTCAAGACGCATGAGGTGCTGCTGCTGCTTTATTTGGCAGTGGTTTTGGAGCAGTGTATCCAGTTGGGCACCCCACGTCAAGAAGGATGTAGACAAATTGGAGAAGATTCAGAGGAGAGCAACTAAGATGATAAAGGGGCTGGAGGACAAGCCATATTTGGAAAGGATGAATAATTGTTTATGTTCATTCTAGAGAAAAGATGACTAAGAGGGGGATATGCAGTTTTGAAATGTCTAAAGAGATGCCACGCAGAAGATGGTGATAGTTCACCTCTATTACAGAAGGCAGAACAAGAGGGAATGGGCTTAAACTGTAGCAATGCAGATTTTGGTTAAATATTAAGGAAAACTTCCTCACTGTGAGAACTGCAGGGGAGTGGAATAAGCTGCCCAGGGAGGTTGTGGAATCTTTTTCCTGGAGGTTTTCAAAGCCTGGCTGGACAAGCATCTATCTGCAATGCTGTAGACAGGGATAGCTTGTCATGGAGCAGGGGATTGGACTAGACAATCCTTGAGGTCCCTTCCAACCCTAAAATCCTATGATCACTGGGTGTTGGAAATTCTCAGAACCTCAAAGGAATGGGACTGTAACATAGCTATTCCACACCTGTGCCTAAGTTGTTGCAGGACTGAAGACCTCCAAAAAAATACCCCCCTACAATCTAGAGCCAGTTTTCTTCATCCAGTGTCTTTATTCTTCAATTCAGTACCCTTTATACCCAACCTTTGGTGCACTGGCCCTCAGTTGTGACACCAGGGCTTTTTACCCCTAGCTGGGCCAGTGTGGCAGGGTGCCGGCTAGTTGTGAGCCTGATCCCAGCAAGGACATACCCAGAGCCCCCTGCCATAGGGACTTTGAGCCACTGTCCACCCATTCTGGCACTTGGCCTGGATTTGAAGCTGCTCATTTTTACAGACAACACCATGGCGATCTGCATGGTGGTTTAGATTGGTCCAGACCTGTCCAGGAGACCATGACGAGTGTTCAGAAGCTCGTCAATGGAATTGGCTGCAGCTATAAAGTAGGTGTTGGCCCTAGCTGGTGCCACAGTCATCTTCAGGGATAGGAAGCTGAGGTCTGACTGTAACACACAAACTAGCTTCAGAAGCCACCGCCAGCCCATACGCATTATGGTAATTCCCCATAAGAGCTGAGATGGCAAGAACTAAAACTGTCCACCTTGAGCAGCAGCAGCAGGTCCTCAGGCCATGGTTTTCTTCATTAGGTGTCGTGGGTCCTGTGAGAAGCTCTGACTAGTGGTACGTTGGTTGAACAAGTTTAGGAGCCACTGATTTAGATCATTGCTTACCTCGTGATAGACTGCACCCTTTGAGCAGGAATGCTGGGGGAAATAGTCTATTTTTCTCTATAGGGCGTATCCCCATCCCTTTAGGCGCAAGTGCAGAGTTTAAAAGTCCTGTCTTTGCACCACTTAGATCTCTGGCTTTGTTGACTGTCACATGCCTTTGCTGTCCCTCCGTTCTGCTACTCTTGATACCTGTAACGAACACCCTGATAACTGCCTGCAAGATACTGATCTATATACTTGCAGGATGAAGTCCTGAGGATACCGAGCCAGATTCAAGGTGCTGTTTGGGCCCCTCATACCTTGGGCACCACCTCGCCTTTCGTGCCCCAGGGCGATCCCTGCCGTCTGCCGAGGGCACTTTCCTGGACGTCCTCCGTGTTAAACTGGGGGCCACAATGGAGAGGGCATTCTCGGTGGCCGGGCTGCGACTTTAGAACTCCCTCCCGGAGGAAGCTCGCCTGGCCCCAGGTCTGATGGCTTTTTGCCGAGCCTGTAAGACCTGGCTGTTCGCCCAGGCCTTCGGACGGGAGGGTGGGGTGGGGATTTTGGGGTGGGGTNTTTGCAGGTAGGGATAGAATTTGGGGTGGGGTGGGGATTTTTTAATCATTTATATTTGATGATGTTTTATGTGTTTTATTATTGTTTTATTTGATGTGAGTCGCCCCGGGATGCCATAGGCACGAGGGGGCAGCCAATAAATATAAAGAAATAAAAATAAATAAGAAATAAAATAGTGAGGGGAGAGAGTAATCACTCGTGGCGGGGGGTGGGGAGAGATATCAGAGAAAGAAATTCTCATGGGAAATAGGTGATGTGTGATGCCTCCAGATTGGTAGGGTTGGTGAGGGATACAAGCCAGAATACCCTGGGAAGCCACACAAATTCACAGTGCAGATATGGAAGGTAGACTGTTAGGAACCTGGCAGCAAAGCAGCTTCAGTGCAGATGAGGACTTGGTGTTTCTTTGGCAATGTAGGCCTAACAGGCTGGCAATACAGTCCTACAGGTAGCACTTCCTGTGGGGTCTCCAAACACTGTGCCCTTTAACCACTTACCATTTACAGAATCAGGGGCCATAAATGGGAGTCCCCAGCCCAGCTATAATGGCATAAAGTTAGCATTTTAAGCATGTCAAGATCTTTGAATAAAGGGGGGGGGGGGGAGAACTATCCCTAGAATCTGGCCATGTGCTGCCACGGCAACTCTGTCACTAATGGTGTCATCCCCGGTCGTGGTCATTAGTCGGCATCAGCAGGGAGGCCGTGGGAGCAACAGGGATCGAGTCCTCAGTAGTCTAGGAGGAGAGCAGCAGCCAGCACATTCCCCCTGAGTCTCACAGATGAGATCACTTGGCAGGCTGTCCTGCTGCACTGAGCAAATTGAATCCTTCAGAGAGCTCTGGCATTCGCATGATCTCATATCCCCTGGGATGGCAAGTGAGGTCACTCCAATGCTTGCAAAAGGACCCAAGTTTTTTCCCCCCTCCCCTCCTCTCTCGCTTTCCCTAATCCCATGTGGCATCATGTAGCAAAAATGGAACAGCAACAATCTGGATCCTAAATGCAAGCAATTTATTAAATTAGCATGAAGGGCTGGTGCTTCAGTGCAATCATCGTTTAATTCATAAGCCCCAGTGATGGCGGGTCGCAGTTTGCTAATGACTAGGCTGTCACTTCCTTTCACATAGGCAGCTTGGCACCCTTCCCCCCTCACCATCCAAATCTGATGAAAGCAACAAGGGAGCCAAATGCATGGCAGTTATCTATATCCCAGCTCTGCCCTCTCCCTCCCCACACTCAGCATCTTCCTGGAACAGGTGAAACGTCTGCTCAACAACTGTGTTGCGGGACAACATAAATCTCTGGAGGATCATGGATTTGGGCAGTCAGGAGTTCTACTCCTGACACCTGGAAGGGCAGCAGACTTCCTTGGCTTCGAAGAGGTGGCACACAGGTGAGGCTGGTGGAAATCTGGGGCAAGAAGGGATAGGGGTAAAGGAGAGGCAGTGCTGTGCAGAGAGATTCTGGGCTGCAAGGCAAAGTGGCTGGCACTATCAGTAAGGTGCCTCCACTGTGATGTTCTGAATTGCCACTGTAAAATTTGTCCTCAGCCTCTACTCCCTCAGGTTGGTGCCTGCAACAGGTTTCATTGGCAAGCAAGGTAATCAGGTCTTCCCAGCAGTCTGGGGATGTGCTTTCTAGACAGCTTAAAATGGACATCACTGCCCTGGGTGGTCCTATCAGGATCCTGGCCTGGGTGAGGAGTTGACCACAGCCAGGGGTCTGAAGCCAAAGTATCACAGGGGTCCAGTGTCCCATCCATGGGGAGAGAGGTAGGTCAGAGGCAAGATCCTATATTCAGTCAGACGAGAGTCAGTGCCCTGGAGGTTCAGCCCAAATGGGGTTCCCCAAGGAGTTGGTAAGGGGGAACCAGGCATAGCAGAGGAATGGAGGGTAAGTAAGTAGGCTTTGAGTGCCAAGCCTTTGTCACATTATTTGGAACAAGAGCTTACGGTGACCCAGGAAGTTAATCTGGGGCTGCAGGCCAATCAGGGTGTGCGTCATCAGTAGCCAATCAGGGGCCTGGCCAGGCGGGGCCAGGAATGCGATAGACCCTAGGGTCACAGTTCCACTGCTTTGCCACAGTGGCCCAGCTCAGTTTTGGTTCTTCCTATGTCCCTGAACATAAAAGACATGGGTTCAAGGCTGGCATTTCCCTTGTGTCCTGACAAGTCCATGCTACCTGCATGATCATCCAGGGGGGCCCTGCCACCAAGAACAATGGGATCACAGCCACTACATAGGCAGGATATGGCTGCTTTTAGAAACGCTGCCCTGACAAAACCAGATCTGTTTCACTGATGTTTATACACATAGCGGAGAGAAACGAGGACAGACAGGACCAAAGTCCAGCACTAGTTCTATATATGGCACACAAAGCTTTTAGCTGTGGAGGGGCAAAGGCCGCCCAGGATCCTCACTGCCACCGCTGAGTCCTGCTTGCTTCTACCTCACCTGACCCCGACACCCACGTGCCACACCAGGTTCTGCACCTGTCCCCTAATAGTCCCCCACCTGAGTGAAGGGGGCTCTTGGCTCCTCCTAGGACTCCGAGTGGGTTGAAGAAAGGGGGATGTTGGGAATGCACACTGCCCCCAGTGACTGTCGTGTGACAATCATTTTTCTCTCAGAGTTAAAAATGGCACTTTCACATAAACACTTGACTGCCCCTGCTTTGGGGCTCATGTCTGTAATGCTAGCCTTTCTTATGCTAAGGAGACTTCCAAAATACACACACACAACACCAGGAGGTGAAAAAAGATGAGGCCTCACTCTTTAATAGATTTACCAAAGTCAAAGTGTGTTCTCAAGCTCTTTTGGCTTTGCCTCAGGCCAGACTTGCCAAGGCGTCCTAGTTTCAGTGACTACGATGAACAAGGGATTAATATGACCAGCACCACACCCTGGCACCTTTGGCTTCCTCCAGCCTAGTCTCTGCTGGGAGTGGGGAACTAGAGGCAGTCATCTAGTGTGGCAGAACAAGGGAATGTAAACTCACAACCTGCACACAATGAGGAATGTAGCTAAGCACTTTAACAGGTTATAAAGTTCTTAGTAACAGCTGCAAGAATTAGCATTTTCAACACTCACAACTTAACAAGAATCAACTGTGGGAGAGCACATGCCAGATTTGTGCACAATAAAAGTAAAATGCAATGCAAGAGATTATGCAAAGTGCGAACAGACCCAACTGCAAGGAGTGACCAGCTCCTTCAAGGAACCCTGAGTTATGCTTCCCCAGCTGCCTACGTCAGACACATTATGTGAGGAAAGAATGTGTGAAAAACTTGGCATTCAGGCTACAGGGAGGGAGGCTGCAAGGGGGCAATCTATCTGGTAACTTTACTAGTGCAGGGAAGGAGGAGGTAGGGCTGTAGCTAGTTTGTGGAGGGAGATAAACAAACAAACAAAAACCTGCAGCCAAGTCATATGCAAGGTTTAAATAATTTGTAATTTTTAAAATACAAAGAACTATTTGTGTGGGTGTAACACCGGAAAGTGCAAAGGCACCCAAACCAGCGGTCACTTGGAAACATTAACATTAGTGGCTTGCAGAGCTTCACACAGTGAATCTAGAATCAGGGTGGGTACCTGAACCCTTTCACTGGTTTTGACCGTTCTCTTTCTATTTTCTTCTCATTAGGAGACTCCGGTCTCCCGCTGTAACTAAGCTAAGCATGTGCACCTGTGATTACTCAGCTTTGAATGTATCCCTGCCTGAGCCTCTATGGCCGTTTTTGGGTAGACCTACCTCCCAGCCGGATCTATCTATGCTGGGTGGAGTGCCAGCGCATTTCTGGTGAGTGGGGGTGTTCACATGGCAGGGGATGGGTAGGGTAACCAGATATGCAAATGTTAGAGGACACAACGCATTCTTTATGCTCCAGTGCAGCCCTGCAACCTGTATTTCTCATAAGTGTTCTCTAAAATGTGCATATCTGGCCACCCTATGTGTTCCCGCATCCACGCACCACCCACCCTTGCCGTCTTCAGATGGGCACCCATGTGTGCATGTCCCATTTAATAACGGCCTATGTTTCCCTCTCCCTTGTTCATCCTAGATTGTAAACCCCTCAGGGCAGCAACCTTTCTCTAATTAATGATTGTTCAGTGCCAGGCACATTGCTGTCACTATATAAATAGTTAATAATAAAGGAGGAAAGGAGTGTGGGGGCAAAGCTCCTCCTGCCTTTCTGTAAAGCAAAGCCCAGCAGTCCTGCCCACAACTTATGAGCTAGAAAACGTCTTAGATGCTCCACTTGATTCTCTGGGTTTGGGGGTGGGAAAGACCACCCCTTAGAGCTGTTGTGACTGAAGTGTGGCCTGTTGCTGGCAATGAGATGGGTTATGGGCAGGGACTCATGTTCACTGTGTTTTCCCCACCCGTGGCAATGGGGAAAACGCAGTGAATATGAGTCTCTGGTTATGGGAATTGGCTTTCCCTGACAACGCCTGGAACTTCAGAGGTAATAGAGCGAAGGAAAAGACCAGATATTTCTGTTACTAACTCCCTGTTACTAGCCACCCTGGGCTGCTGTGCAGGAAGGGTGGCATAAAAATAGAAACAAAACAAAAACAAACAAATAATAAATAACTCTACACCAAGAGACTATGCCTGCTGTACCATAGTAACCATTTGAGGTAAGTGCTGTCAGTGCTCAAATCACACCACCCCTTGAGCTCTTTTCCCCACAAGTACTGCTTTTATTCTTCCAATATAAAGGTGCTCAAATGCAAATAAGCACAAACGTAACGTCCATCAAACCTCCCTGTGAGGTGCTATAGCAAACCCTTGTATAGGCTCTCAGTCTTCTTCAGTAGGCAAGCCTCTTAGGCTCCCAGCCCTCATCCAAGACAAGCCTCTTCTGAACTCCCAGCCTCACCGTCCTTGCCATGGCTCAGCACCGTGGCCAGCTCCCAGCCGGCTAGAGCACTGCTCCTTCCTTGCTCCTGGCTAGCAGCAGATTGACTGACTTCCCCAAACCAGTACCCCTACACCAGCAGAGGTGGGGTAAATAGAAGAGCAGGCTATACTTAAAGTGTCACTGCTCCACCTGTTTTCCACCTTCCCTCTCAGAACGCAGGTGGTGCTGTTACTAGGTTCTGCTACGTTTACCACCCGGTGAAGCAAAGGGTTGCACCCCACCATGATTCTTCCGAGCCCCCTGGTCCAGCGAGGATTTAGCAGTGCTAGCACTTCATTTAAACAGGACTCAAACCACAGTGAAGTGCTAGTGCTGGCACTCTACTCAAAGGATCATACCCAAAGTTAGAGGGGAAGCCAACGAAGAGTTAGGCATAGGAAGGAGTGTTAAAAGACAAAGTCCCATTAGTCTCCAGCTTGGCTTTGTCTGGAGTCAGAGATCCCATTAGAGACAGACATGACTGTGCTAAGGGGTGGGAGACCCCAGCACAGCCATTGTCTGGCCCATGGTCGAATAAAGCATTAAATGCAGAGTCTAGTAATTCTGCGCTGCTGCAATCAGACATTTTTTCTGAATATTACACTCTGCCAATTTGTTGCTAGACTTACCTTTGGCAGAGCAGAACTGCAGCCTGAATAGGGAGCACCATGACCAGGGACCACCAATGGGAAAAACACAGTGACCACAGGTTCCTGGAATTTGTGACCTAGTCACGAGGATGATCAGCAGTACTGTAAGCTAGCCAGTGGGTGCCAGCACTGCCAGCAGTATCCCATCGATGAAGCCCCCCTGCTACAGCAACCAAAGCAGGGCAAACCCTAAACCTCACACTGTAAAGGGAAAATACAAAATACTTTGCAGAGCCACTGGCAGGTATTTTTGTGGTTATTTGTATTTTTAAGACATTAGATGTCCAGAGCAGATGGGACAGCATGCTGATCAACTTATCTGCTTTCAAAAACTTCATACTTTGTTCAATTTAATTAATTTGTATAATTTATTCTGCTTGCAGAATTTGAGCATCTTGGTTGCAGAATTTAGGGGGTGGGTGGGTTGCAGAATACATAAGACCCAGGGGAAATGGAACACGATGGAAGAGATTGGGTAGGAGGGAGGCAGTGGTAGGCGCAGAGTCTGTCCCAGCTCCACTGAGTTTCAATGTGAGCAGGTGACCCTCCCACAGGAATGTCATTTCAGAGATATTTGGAGTGGGGATAAGGTGACAGTGCTCCCCAAAGTAGTACCTCTCCGTAGACTGGACTCCATCTCGTGCTCTGGAGGAATGTGGCCAGGATGGACCCACAACAAGGTCTTGTGGTGAACTCAACCCCTAAACCTTTGCACTTCAGGCCCAGCACAGGTCAGCAGTACTAAAACTTTCCATAAAAATCTCATCAGCCTCTATGTCCCTCTCACCGAACTCGGTGAGATTCTGGCACACACTGTGAACTGTGTAGTTTTTCAGCCTGGACTGCTGCTGCCACAAAGGCACTGGGAACAAGGCAGGAGCTGCACTTAGCTTAGTTCTCCTGAGACCTCTTGACAGCACAATGGGACAGTACAAAGGCAATGTTTCAGAAAAATTCTAGGGATGGTGGGGCTGAATCAAGAATTGGGAGGCACCTCTCTTAGGTCCCATCCCCCCCCCCCACTCCCCCTGCATAGTAGTCAATGCTCCTGCCCTCAGACAGTACTATGGGGTTTATCTGTCTCAACCTAAAAAGCCTAGAAGGCTCCTGGGGGAACAGAGCAGGAATTTATACAGCAGCTGTGCTCCTAATTTCTTCAAAGGGGAGGGACACCAGAACACTTGGCTAGTACCCCTGTGTTCTGAATGTGCACCATTTAAAAAAGAAGAAGAAGAAGAAATACTGTCATTTGGTTCAATACAGAATGCATTAAAGTAAATTAAACAGCAGAAGCCATGTGGCCTGTTGAGGCTTCCATTGTTATCCCCGCATAAATGGCAGCTTCTCATTTTCATGCTAAGGGGTGACAGCTTGGGGGGTGTGGAATTAAAAAAGCAAATAAATAAAAAAATACTTTAATTGAGGATGGTGGTTTGGAAATCCTAGCTGCCTGGTCCCTGCCCCTCTCCTTCTGTGGCTGTCAAAACTCTTCGTGATCACTAGGGAGTGTAAGTACAGAGGGAAAACAAAACAAGAGTAAACCCATGGGAGAATGGACCAGACTGTTACTAGGGGCAGGCACCTACCCAAGCAACTCTCATCCCTAAAGACTTTTAAAAAACTAATGGGTGTTAATGGCCTTCTGAGCCTCTTCAAATAGTTAATCAGAACAGAGCCTTTCTGGTCCTATGTACTGCTGTGCATCTTCTGTAAAGGAGCCAGACACAAGAAATGTATTATTTTAATTAATTATTATTATTATTAACAAACATTTATATAGCGCCAGCAGTGTACCTGGCACGTTACTATTTTAAAGCAAGAAGGGAAAATATTAAATACTAGTTATATCTTCTGGAGATCTGGATAGCAACTTTCCAGAAACTTGGAAATTAGTTATGGTGCTGGATCTTGCAAAGACATAGGTGCTTAATTTCATACAATGACTTTGATGGCAAATGCTCATCATCCTTAAAAAACAGGCTCTGGGGTATCTCAAGCTGGGCATCAAAGATGAAGCAGAACTCAGGAGCTTATTGATTCAATATCTAGACCCAGTAAGCTCTCTCATATCCCCATCTTCACCCAATCCAAGCATTTTCCATCCAGAGCAACAAAAAATGTTGGCGAAAACCTGCTAAGCTTCAGGGCTGGTAAAATTTGAGGAGCAGCCAGGAACAATCAGAGTAGCTATCAGAAAGCATTTGAACTCAGTAGTGCAGCTTTAAAATCTGAAGGTTCCTGGTCTGAAGATAAAAGATTGTGCCTTCGTCTTGTCTGCTAAGCAGTTTTTGCTACATCTGTGATGGTTGGAGCACCAGACTGCCTTCACCAGGGCACTGAACAATATAATCTCTTTTGTGAAGGCATGAGGCTCTCCACTGCTGCTTTTAGACTATGGGAGTGGGAAGCTCTTGCTTCAATAGTGATGGACCACCCACACGCAGCAGTTCCCAGGTGCAGTTATCTCAGGACAGCTGAAAAGAGCACCCACATCACCATTTCCCCAGCACTTCCATTCCGAAGGATCTCAAAGCATTCTGTTACACTACACTCATGCAGATGGAATGGCTTCCCCAGTGTTGAATTTCAACCATCACGGAAGTGGATTGAAGTGTTTCCAGTCCATTGACCACTTTGGGCCTTTTTACATGGGTGCCCCACACCGCATACGTGTGCGGTGGGTGGGGGCACCCATGTGAACACTACCCATGGTGCAGGGGGGATGGGTGGGTGCTCGTAGGAACAGTGCCTGTGGTGCGTGGGGGTGGATGCATGCTCCTGCACTCCACCCATCACACACAGCAACGGGCTCCAATGTCTACCCACCACGGCCTGTTTGAAAAGGGCCTTTGAAAACTAGCGCAAACTTTGCAGGCTGGATGGGTGTTGAGGGTGGAGGTTTTAAGGGATATTAACAGGATGGGGGAAGGAGGAAGAGAGTCCAGATCATGAATCTATGCCATAGATCCATCCCCTATCCTGGAGAGCATGCCCTCATCTCTACTCCCTTCTCCTGAGCTCACTCTTTCAGCGCTTGAGGGTAGGGACTGGATCCATTGGCCAGAGGTAGGAACTGGAAAAGGGCCAAATAAAAAATAGTTGTGGGCCAAAGGTTCTCCAAACCTGCTGTGGTGCAATCCTGAATTCAGTGGCAAAACTCCCATTGACTTGAATGGGTGAAGCTTGCAACCTACATCATTTTGACATTGCATGCAAGAGGTTAAGCAGGGAGGCAGACTGTAAATGCTCCTTTAGGAATTTGTCCCAAAGACCATCTGATGTACCGGAGAGGTCTTGAGGACCTCAAGCATAGGTTTAAATTTCATCTGAAACACAGTGTTTCCAATACCACAGCACCCTTTCTCTCACTGAACTGATACCCCAAGTACCACTTTATTAGTACACCAAATGAGCACCCAACAGTGCTCCCTACCAAGGATTATCCCTGGAGGTCTGACATCCACACACTGACAGTGCTTGATCCTGCTTAGGTTACGAGGTCAAAAAGGACCAGGGCTCAAGATAGTTTGATGGATGTCAAAACCACAGTGGGGTTTTTAATAAAAAGGCAGCCATGTCTGTTTAGGGACAGACCAAATGCAAGAATAGTTGGAAAGAAAATTGGAAAAATATCCCTATTCAGAGAAAGGTATTAAAAATGAAGCATCTGTGCTGTAAGCTGTTACGGGCCCTTGACAGATGCAATCTTACCAGCTTCCCATCATAGCTGCAAATACAGACCCCCAACTCTTTCTTCTCCCCCGACAAGGATTAATGAGGACTTGAGACAGCTCTCAGACAAGCAAGTAAAGGCTGCAAACCTTTTCCAGTGCAGTAATTTATCTTAGGAAGACCATTCACATCACTTGGGCTTTTTCTATTTTACAGGCTCAGTTGTGCTGTGACCCAGCTCATTAATCTACCAGCATAAAAATAATAATAATCATCCTAGAAAAAACAGAATCTGGAACATTGCCAGGGGTAAATTAATAGCCATCTTGAATACTTTGGGTGTGCAGAAACAAAATGCTCAACTCCCTTGCCACTCCATGTCATTTGCAAGTAAAACTATTACTGCTTACAAATTCCAGAGAGGGGCAATAATGATTGTATCGTGTATTCAAAAAGTGGCTTCTGGTTCTTCATAGACAGGAGAGAAGAAACAAGAGATTTTTTTTTGCCAAGAATTCATCAAAATCTTTCTTGTTTTTTCTTCCTGAATTCTATTAGGAGATTTACTGAATTGTTTCAGACTTTCATTAAAATTATGAATTTAAAAAAAATAAAATAATCAAAAATCAACTGAGCGGCTGCTGGGCCTCCATGCTGGAAATTAACTCAAATCTTAAAAATTCTACTTGGATAATCAGGGAATGTCAGTGATTATGCCTGTGCTTTTCAAACTGTGGTCTGCTACACCATCATAAGTGTCCAGAGCTGGTCTGTGAGACTGGCTGCATCTACAGCAAAGCAACAGGTTGTCTCCACCAGCCCTGTGGTCACTGTCAGGAGAGTGTGGTGGTTCACAGGATGACCACAATACATGCATGCTGGTCAAGGCAGACTACGGTCTCCTCCAAGCCTCTCTTTCCCTGCAGATGGCTATGGCACTAGTAGAGACCAAAGCAGCTGCACCAGCCCACAATAAATGTGTTGGGCTATAGCCATCTGTAGCAGGTGCGCGATAATGAGTGAGCAATTTTGAGGACTGACAGTGGCCTGTTGGTCCAAAATGTCTGGGAGCTGCTGAATTATAAAAGTCATGACATTTATTTTCAGTAGTGTATGTGGCTCTTACCTTGCACCATGCTCCTTTAATTCACTTGTAAGTCAAGGAGAGAGGGTAGCTAAAGAACATAAGAAATGCCACACTGGTCAAACCAATAGTCTATCTAGCCCAGCATCCTGTCTCTGACACTGGCTGACTTTAGGGGTTTTTAGACAAGTGTCTCCCCACCCATTACCAATCCATCCGGGCGTCAATGCAGTCCTGCAACATGCATGATGAGTAGGTAAAGGGTGGGGAGGTGCTTGTCTAAAGACGCCCTTTGGTTGCTTTAGAGAAATGCACAGCAGGTCATAATGGAGTGATCCATTCCCTGCTGTTCACTCCCAGCTTCCAACAGTCAGAGGTCTCATCCACTGACCAACTTAATTAAGAGCCATCTATGGACCTATTCTCAAGAAGTTACCAATTATTTTTTTAACCCAGTTATGTTATTGGCCTTCACAACTTCTCCTGGCAATGGGTTCCATAGGTTAATGGTACATGGCGGGGAAAAGTACTTCCTTTTATTTGTTTTAAATCTACGAAAGTTAATTTCATAGTGTCCCCTAGTTCTAGTATACAATGAGTAAATAACAGCTCCCTATTACTTGCTCCCTCCTCTTGTGGGTTCCAAGTCTAGATGCTCCAAGAAACAGCTGTTTATTAGGGGTGTGCAATTTCATAATGAAAACGAATGAACAGGCAAACAACATTTGTTTGATTTAATTTATTTTTGTTTTTATTAAAAATAATTCAAAAATAATAAGATTACTGTGCATTCCCAAAATGGCCATGAAGGCTGTTCTGAGCATGCACAACCTTTTCCAAGATGGGACCAATAGCATCAGCAACATTTTGGAAAAGGGCCACGCATACAGTAGCCATTTTGCGCATGCACACTGATTTTTTAAAATTATTTTTATTTTTAATAAAATTAAATGAAAAAATAAACTAAAACAATAGGAGTCCCTTACAAAAAACCCCCCAAATGAATGGGGTTTTGGAAATGAAAACGAAGGATATGCCTTCTGCACACCCCTACTGTTTATTGAGGTCTAGAAAATTTTAGTTTTGCATCATGCTTGGAGATGACCTCGTCAATATGAGGCTAATTAAGATCATCCATTATCGTTGTGTTGTCTACTTCTGTAGTTTGTCTAGTCTCTCTGAGCATTTCATAATCACTCTCACTGTCCTGTCAAGCAGTCGATTGGATAGCCCCACTGTATACACCGTGTTTAAGCATGGAATTTCTATCCATACAGACTCTAAAGGTGAGGCCAGGCGCTCTAGAGGTGAGGGGGGTGGGGTATTAAATATAATAAAGAAATAACATTTTGTTTCCTTTGGAATTTTTATTGCATTTGACTCAAGGCTGTCTTTATTATATAGTGTTACTTGCCCATCTGCATGGTTGACTCAGTCATTCCGATACATTTTGAATCCTGCTATAACAGCGTTCCATTGATTGTTCTCATTCCACCAGATTTCTGACCTATTTTACTGATGCATATTTTACCGATTGTAACAGGGAGCAGTCTGGTGGGGCTGCTGTCCATTTAAGAAGGGGGCTGTGTGGGCCAGTCAGAGGGCTAGGCGCACACAAGGGGTGTGGCAGAGTCAACCCCAGAGCCGGGGATCAGGCTGAGGGGATGCAGGCTGAGTAACCCATGGGACAGAGTGGGCAGGTTAGTGGCCCTTTAAGGCTGAGTAGAGGAAGCCTGGCCACGCCCACTCTGCCTGTATAAAAGGAGAGACTAGGCTGTGAGGAAAAAAAATCTGCCAGGGAGCAACATCTCCCTAAGAAAGTCTTCGTACTCTATGCTTTCCAGGGAGCTGAAGAATAGAGAACCAGAGGGACCCAGGCAAGTGGGAGAGGCTGTGCCCAGGAGGTTGCCTCTTGCCTGGGGAAGGCTTGGCCAGAGCCTGGGGATATAAGGCCTGGCTGGATGGACTTTGGGGGGTTGAGGTTGTGTTGCTCCTGAGCCTGCAGAGATGGACCTGGGCTTGCAGGGTGGAGGCGACTGAGCCAGCAGCCCCAGGTACAGAGAACACAGGTTGTGTCCAATAAAGGACAAACGGCGTAGCAGGGGGTGAGCTAATTCCCCAGAGTGCGACCCCAGTGCCCCCGTGTGGCCCTGGGAGACCCCCTGCTACACCAATATCACCCATCTTAGGCTGCAATTCTAAATACACTTAACGAGAAAGCTACATCAAAATCAATGTGACTTACTCATGAACAAGTGTGTTTAGGATTGTGACGATACTTTTTAGACTCCTACCATGCGTTTCTCAAGGCCTGGCCTATCTTGTTCCCCCATAGCTTGTATCGATAATAAACCAGAAGGACTATAAAGCACAATGATAAATCAACTGACAATTTAATAAATACTACAAAAGGTGATTGGATTTTTGCCTAACACCATATCAATAAATTGACTGACTGACAATCTAATGAATATCACAAAACATGAGGGGGAGGGAGTGCAGGAAGCACTTGCCCTAGGTGAGAGACAGGTCAGTGCTCCCACCAAGGAAAACCACATGGTGGCAGCATGTGGGGGGGCGTGAGTGGTGAGGGCACCGGGTGGGAGTGGAGGGGATATGGGAATTTTTTGTTGCTGCTGTTTGTTATATGAATTGTTATTTAGAATATGAGGGGATTAGGTTCTGTATTTTGTGAGACAGATGATGTAAATGAGTTATGTTATGAAAAAGGGTATATGGAAGGGACCTCTCCTCCTGGTGAGAGCAGGAAGGGGGTGAGTGGAGTCCCCGGTGGCAGCAGGGCAGGGGATGGGAGTGGGGATGGAAGGTTATAATGTTAAGTAGGGTGGGTAATAGAGGGTGTACATCAGACTGTCATATGTTCTATACTATGGGGTTTATAGGATTGTTTTGGATTGTATTCTTGGGCCTTATGCGGATTGTGCTGGCCCTGTGAATCTTACGTTTCTGCGTATGTTTCATTTGTTGTTAGCCACCTTGAGCCACGTTGGTGGGAGAGTGCGGGATACAAATTAAAAATGAAATTAAATAGGCAAAACACATAACACTGTCCATAAATACATAAAAAAATATCAGCAATAATAGTAAACTGTGTTGAAATGAAGCTAATCCGTAGCCAACACGTTTCAACATAGTGGCATTCTCAGCATACATAGTTAGCTATGGACTCCATCTCCTCCAAGGTTCACTCAAGCGGATAGGGAGGGAGCAGTCCCTACACTCCTCCTCTGAAACCCAGCCTGGCACTTTGCACAAGACTGAGGAGACCGCCTCTCCATGTCACAGTCAGGCAGAATCTAGTTCGAGGGAGTGTGTTTCACCATGTGGCTCCTGTTAGGCAAGAATCAGGAAGGAAGCAGAGTCCCTTACCTTTGACTTGACAGCCAGGATGATTTTCGGAAGGGCAACGACCAGGCATTTCAAGGCGATGGTGAGGTACTTCAAAACAAAGTCTTTAATCCCCACAATCCACATCAGGTCAAAGAAATCCAAGCTCTCCAGGTTGGGCTTCAGAAATATGAGGCTGAAAAGCAATGCCCAGGCATCAACCAATGGCATGTTATTGGCCCACCATCAAAACGCTGCTGCATTCACCAACTAGGTATGGGCTCAAGGAACCCACAGAGCACAGGCAAAGATTCTGAGGAGCAATCATCAGAGGAGCACAGTCACCACATCAATTCCATTTCCCCTTCGGCCCTTTCCCTTGCTACCATTTCAACCAGGAGAGGCGAAGCAGACCTACCTGATTTCACCCACAAGACCCTCAGTGGGATCTCACCCTTGTTCTCTCTAATGATAACAGGCCCTGCTCCCTGGGGAATAATTTTCCACGAAGTAGTAACTGCAGCTCAGGCATCAGAGGTTTCTGCTCAATCCTGTTCATAAGGGGAAAACAACCACCTTCTCATCTCAACTTTGGGGGAATGAACTGACACAGGCACTGCACTACAGAGCCCCATCCTTGGGGGTTGTGACCGGTGGAGCAAGAAGCATCCAAAGTGAGGGGACTGTCTTCCCCCTTGATTTCTAAAACTCTGCCCCATCCCCCAAAACAGCAGCAGCAGCTCTGCCCACTGCAAGGAAGTTAAAATGCAAGCAGGAATCAGAGTGGCAAAAGAAGCAGTCCCATCCTTAATTTTGGCTTCCTATGCTCCCCCATGGTGGTGATGTGGCCACCACCGTGGGAGTCACAGGGAACCAAAATTAAAGGAGGAGACTGTTCCTTGAACCCCAAACTCAGATGAGGGAGGAAAAATCTCTTCCCCATTTTGTAAAACTCCCCCTTAGGAACAGTTACTTGTCTGTACAACATAGCAATCTTAAGTTGATGGATCTCAAAGCCCCTGTAAAAGCAGATCTTGGCAAGATCAGAGCTGCTTTGGGAGGATGTAAATTCCTCCTCATTAGAAGTATTTAAAAATAGGTGGGGAAAACCCCCGAGCAGAGATGCTTTAAGTATAATGAATCCTGCCTCAGTCTGTGTGTGGAGTGGGGGGATAGACTCTGGGTGTTCTTAGACAAGCGCCTCCCCACCCATCATGCATGTTGCAGGGCTGCACAGCATGTTGTGATGGGGATGAGGAGATCCCCATGGCGGGACCATGAGGCGACACCCCCACCCCAGTGGTGGCAGATGAGGGCTTACCTGGGGATGAGGAGATCCCTGTGACGGGAGCCTACAATGAACTCCCAGCAGCGGCAGTCAAGGGCCTAATTTGGGAGCTGGCTGGGATACTGACAGCCCTGCACAGGGTGGTGCTCTGGATAATGTCATCACGGAGTGACTGGAGCGGGCATGCATGGCCAAGCCACTTAAAAGAAGCAAGCTGTCCTCTGCGAGGGGCAGCCAAGCCAGAAAGAAGCAGAGGGAGAGCCCAGGGGGGTCAGGAGACGGCTGCAAGGAGAAGAGCAGCAGGCAGAGCACGGCATGGCAGTGACTCCGAGAAGAATAGCCGCCCGAGTGAGATGGTGGACTGAGTGGGAGAGCCCCGTGAAGTAACAGAGGCCTTCCAACAGAGGGGTTGTACATAATAGGCCCAGCACCAGGATGTAGGAAGGGAAGACTAGTAGAACAGGGCCAGAGGCCCTGAGGGGGTGCAGCTGGCAAAGGGATGGGGGTTCCTATCCTCCCTCACAAAGCCCCCGCCCCAGAGCAAGGTTGCATATCCTGGACCCCTCAGTGAAGATCATCTGCGAGGGGGCTGGGACATTTATTATTATTATTTATATAGCGCTAGCTGTGTATGTGAAACTGTACAATCAGTAGTTATAGACAGGTCCCTACCCCAAGGAGCTTACAATCTAAGAGACAAGGAAGGGGGAAGACAAGAGAAAAGTGAACATCAGGAGAGACAAGGATACATTCATGACTATGAGAAGATGCAGGTGCACGTGCTTAATGACAAGACACTCCCCTCCCCTGTATAGTGGGTGCACTATACATGTTATAGGGCACCCATAGGGCAACATTGCAGCCCTACAACATGTATAATGGGTGGGTGATGGGTGGAGAGTGTCTTGTCTGAAAATGCCCTTAGTTACAGGAAATAGACTCTGAGCGAGGGAGGGAAGAGCATGCAATTTCACTCATGAAGAGCCTGGGAAAGCCTGATGGAAGAGGTAGGGTCATCTACCTCGCCCGTCGCTTCGACCATGTGTAGCCCCTCCTCTCTTCGCTTCACTGGCTTCCCCTTCCTGAACGAATCCTGCACAAGCTCCTAGTCTTCACCTATAAAGCTCTTCACAACCT
>QEPC01004381.1:431757-448725 GCA_003113815.1 Sphenodon punctatus | reverse complement strand
GGGGGGGGGGGGAGGGGAGATGTGAAGTTTGGTCTTGGCCATATTAAGCTTGAGTCGGCGGTGAGACATCCAAGCAGAGATGTCAGACAGACAGTCAGTCAGTAATACGACACTAGATGGAAGAGGACAGCATGGAAGTGGAGAGATATAGTTGTGTCTCATCAGTATACAGGTGATATTGGAAGTCATGAGATTCAATAAGTTTACCTAGAGAAAAAGTGTAAAGGGAGAAGCGAACAGGTCCAGGACAGAGCCTTGGGAAACTCCCACAGAGAGCAAAAGCAATGTAGAGGAGGTACCAGCAAGAGAAACGCTGAAGGAGCGGTTCGAGAGATACAAGGAGAACCAGTTGAGAACAGAGTACCGGAAACCAAGGGAGCGCAGCGAATTCAGGAGGCGGCCATGGTCGAGAATATCAAAGGCAGCAGAGAGATCGAGGAGGACAAGAATGGAGTAGAGGCCCTTAAATCTTAGCTAAGAGAAAGTCATTGGTGATTTTGGTGAGGGCAGTCTCAGTCGAGTAGAGAGGGCGGAAGCCCAATTGAAGGGGGTCAAGGAAGGAATTAGAAGAGAGGAAATCAAGACAACACGTGTATATAGCGGGCAGTCGCAGGTGCCAATGTGGCCCTGCAACATGCATGATGGGTGGGGGGCACTTATGTAAAAACACCCCAAGACCACTTTCTAAGCAGCCATAACCCACACATATCTGCAGGGCAGGCAAATGCCAAAAGCAGAAACACATTAGCTAGGGCAAAACGTTCTAGAGCCATACAGCACAGGTGTGGCTGAATGGTTGAGAGGGCAGAGACTCCCAGTTTGCATGGAGCACTTCCTGCGTTTGTGACCGTGATGTCAAAATGCTCAGAAATCCCAGTTAGAGTGCAAACTCAGCAATTTCACAGAGCTTGGTGGCAGACTAACAGTTTAGCTACATAAAACTGAGTCTTCTATCTGACTGTACATTGAGTGATCTTCAGATTAGGTTTAAGTCTTGTCATGCCTTGTGGCTGGCTCTTCCTGATCAAGTTCTCTCTTTGTCCACCTGCTGGCCAAGAGAATGGACCTTCTCACCTGCAATGAACCATCCTCTTATTTATTTAAATGCTATTTATTTATTCTAATTTCTAACACTCCACCCCGTTCCCAGTTAGGCTTAGGGTGGCTTACAAAATATAAAAACATATAAAACTTTAAGAAATCTCATAGCCCCACCACAACCTTTTTTCTAACCCCACCACCCAACTCTATCCCTGCCTCCAAATGCCTGTAAAGAACTCTTCAACCCACTTGCCTAGTATTCACCTGCTACATCATTTGTGGGGACTTCTAAACAGCTTCCACATAGATGAGGGTCTGTGTTGCCTTTGAATATAAATGTGACCTTGGAACGACCCAGACTGCCAATGTGGCCAGATGCAGACCCTTTCTCTTATTCCACAGGTCTTCCCTTAGTGCAAGCTGTGTTTAATGCACTGAGCTCCCTGATTGAGAATGCTTTGGTTTGGCCAGTATGCAGATGCTAAATACATTTGACTATACATCCCCCAAACTCATGGAAAGGGGTGGCCCAAGCTCCAGCAAAGCTTATAGCTAACAAGAGGAGGGCAGCAAGGCAGAATTCTACAGCCACAAAGGTCTCCCAGGCAGCAGTTAGGGTGGCTCTGCTGCATGAAAGACAGGAATCCAGGAAGCTGGGGAGATGGAATGAAGCCTGGCAGTGCACAAGGGAGCAGGTTCCAGACAGGGTACTGTCAGAATATACACTGCTGCAGAGATTCCCCCAAATATGCAACCTAGGACCACATTATGGCAATAAAGGTTTGCGTTCGCCATGGGGCTGAGACAGCACATATGAAGCCACTTTATATTTTTGTAAGGCATCCTCCCCCACTTGATTCTGGGGTTTGGCACTGGTGCGAGCATGCAGCGATTGCTGGGAAGCTGTGCAGGAAGAAGCAGTAAGGGAACAGGCCCCTTGTGGGCAGCAACAGGGGTTCCCTTTCACCATGACTGCCTGTGAGGCTCTCTCATGAAAACAGAAAATGGAACAGAAAGCAAAAGCCTGAGCGTGAAAGTAAAAATACTCACAACACTGGCACAGCACAACGGGCAAAATTAAACCCTAAAACAGAAACAGAAGCAAATACTTAAACACTATTGGTGGGTGAGGAACAAAAAATAAACGGGAGCAAACAAATGAAGTGATCAGCAGGGCAGAAACTCTGGCCCCCAAATGTCGGGATATCACCTCTTCCTTGACACCTGAGACCCTGCCCATGACTCCCCAAAATGGCAGCAATTCTGTGGTTAGCCATGACCCCTCTGTAAGGAGGCAGTGGGGCGTGAGGGCTCAGCCCCCTTGGAGAGGACTTTTCAGGTGAGACATGGAGCGTGGGCGTGGGTGGGATGGGATGGTTGGATGCCAGGGTCTCTCCAGTTGGTGAGAGCCAGGGGAGTGTGTGGAGGGTTGGGGCCTGTGTACAATGTGTTTTATTTATAGCATTTAATCTTGTTGCCTCAATTGTTGTGAACTTCTCTGAGCCTGTAGGATAAAGGCGGCATATAAATAATAATAATAATCTCTGTCTACTTCTCTTATTACAGGTCCCCGAACCTCCTTCTATTTTACACAATACAACCTAATCCCAGATCTCACCCTCTCCGACTATGACCTCTCTTCCCTCGCTACCATCTTCCACTGCAATCAACCTCTCTGTTCTTTTACCACTACATCTGCCACTCTTAAAAACAATACCCAGATTGAATTTCAGCCAAGACTCTGTGCAAAGATAATATTTAGGGATGAAAGGGTTAAAATGCCCTTCCTCCTCCCAGCATAGCACTGAAAGCTATTTCCAATAAAACATTTACCCAGAAGGGCGTGAGGGTAATGATGAGTACACAGTAGCTCTGCTATTTGACAAGAGTTTCTTTAAAGTCTGATCCTGTGCCGTTGAACTCAATAGAAACTTTGCTACAGATTTCAATGGGTGGAGGATCAAATCACTAGAGTTGATGGTTGGAAAAAGGACACCTCTAAGAACCATCACAACTAATGGCAGAAAGGCCTCGCCTATTACTGTATGCCCCTTAGACTTTTGTAGCTCATCAGATGCCGTATATTTTTCAGTGGATTACCCTATCTTCAACAGCATAGAGAAAGTAAAGTTGCCGTGTTGCCTCCAAATATAGGCAAGAGACAAAGTAGTACAATGATAATTTTTATTGGACCAACTCCATTTGGTGGAGGTATGCAAGCTTTCGGATCTCGCAGTGTCCCTCATCAGGCAAGTCAGAAATTAGAACTATAGACTGAGCAAAGCAGTGAGGTATATACAGTGATTGAAAACAATGGTATGGGGAAGGGGTGAGTACACGCCCCAGGTAGGAGATCTGCAATTCAAAATAATAGAATAAGAGTTGCTGATAGTAAGTAAACTTAAAGCTTCCTGTAGCTGTAGACAGTCATTAGACTTACAAATTTCTGTAATGGCTTGTGAAACCCATGTCTAAATTGAGTCAATTTTCTTTGAATCTAGTAGAACTATGACTTTTTGTTCCCAGGCTCACCTTTGAAAGGTGTTGCATAGGTTTCCTTTTAAAACACGGATCATCTTCAATAGCATGTCCCAGGTCCCAGCACTCCCCAAGCTATGTTACTCTATAGGAAAGCAGTTTTCACCATCAGAACTCTTTTCCTAACATGCATATTCAAATTTGCCTTTGCCCTTGTTCACTCCAGTGACACTCCTTAGAGCAACCAAATAATTGGATAGCAAGGGTGAGGCTTGGCACTTGGCTGTGTGTGTTTCCAGGGAGGAAAGGCAAAATTCCCCCCTCCCACTGTTTTGGTAAGTGCTGCCTCCACCAAAATTGGCTAAGCCCCTGTCCTGGTACTAAGCTGGGAGGAAAATGGCTGTAACTCCATTTCTTTCCATGAATCATGTACTGCAATTAGGGGCTGGCTGTAGCATACTTTACAGTCTGATGGATACAGCCACTAATCATAATGCATACTTCCTGGAAGGATGTGGAGATGCACCTGCTTCTTTCAGCGGGACAGGCAAACTGGTCATACAGGTCCATGGGGCTCCCAGCTGCCTTTGCTGATCCTCAGCTACTCCTGTTCCTTTGTGGCATGTACACCTCCTCTCTACTTACCTGTCATTAGCTGGGCCCAGACCAACCCCCTAAGTGTTGACCTCTTGGAACTCTGAAAAAATTTCAATCTGGATCTGAGGTTGGAGAATGATCTCTATTTGTCTCTGATCCAAATGCATAAGAACTCTTGAAAGGTTTGGGTCTAGAAGATCCAAATTAGAGCCTTTTCTGCTCTGATTTATCACCAGTAATACAATAAAAGTCAGATACACAAAGAGGGGATGAGTTATTTGGGAGGAGAAACCCAATAGTCAGTATACCCTTCTGGGACTGGTACCAGGACACTCTCTCAACAGTTCCACCATGACAGAAAGATCTGGCTTCTGTGTGTGCAATAACCCGTCATGTTCTATCTCTAAAGTATCTGCAGGACGAGCGGCATGGGCCAGGGAATTGCCCTTTGCTGCACAAAGACAGGGAGAAGCTGTTTCCTGGTAGCTATTGTCTAGCTGACAGTTGGGAGCTGGGAATAAATAGAAGGAAATGGATCATTCCATTATGACATGTGCACTTCCCTGAAGCAGCCAATGTTGGTCACTGTCAGAGAAAGGATGCTGGCCATATGGACCTAATATGGCACTTCTTATGTCCATTTCCAACAAGTGCATGTGTCACCTGCTCACCTGTTGTAGAGCTGCTGAGAGCTGAAGGTGTAGAGCAAGTAGAGGGTGTTCCCAGTGAGGAAGGCCAGGATCCAAAAAACAACTAGCACCGACCTCTTCTCCTGAGCAAGAAGGAGAGACATACAAGACAAATTCACCATCTGGAGGGAATGCTGGGATTATGCACTGAGCCTTTGGCTGCTGAGAAATGAGAGACCCAAGGCCCAGGGGAGGGCGCAGCCCTTCCGAGCATTGAGTAATTACTTATTTATATCGGAATGAAGCACACAAATAGGTAGTCCAGTACAGACACAGATAACAAACAGGGCAGGATCCTGCTTTCACTTGTTTGGCTCTGTCAAATGAATTAACTTCACTGGTGATGCTGGAGAAAAGGAGAGGAGAATCCTACAGTAGCTGGGGTGCAAACCTGCACCCCGTGACAAGTCATGCAAATCCTGCATGCAGAAACTCAGCTTCACAAGGGCATAAATGGCAGCTTCTAGGGTTCCCTGATCTCAGTTTTATGCTAAGTTTAGTAATATCTAAGGTCAAATGGGCTTAGAATTGACAGCCTTATGTGCTCCAATGGAACTACTCCAAAGTATGTGGTCTGCAGATCTCAGCCTAAACTTTTACTGAATCCTCAGCTCCCAGATTGTACAAAAATCATATTTTAAACAAAAATTAAGTTGCCAGCAAAAAGGTCTATGGAGAAGAACTTAAAAATAAGTGCTGAGTGTCCCCTAAAGACTAAAAAATAAAGACAAAGTCCCCAAGTGAATTATTATTTTTTTAAATATCAGTTTTTAAACCAACCTCATGAATTGGGGCTTGGGAGGATGACTCGTATTTGAGTGCTTGGGGATGACAATACTGAAAATGAGTACTAAGCAATAGAACTATCTTAATTAATTATATGGCTCCCAGTTATTTGTTATTGTTGTTACTACTACTAATAATAATTTATATAGCACTTTCACTGTTCAAAGTGATTTGTAATCCATAACTAGTTCATCCTCACAACAACCCTGAAAGGTAGGCCATTACTATTCCACTTTACAAATGGGGAACTGGGGCTGACAGCAAACGACTTGCCCAAAACACTGAGTTTATGGCTAAAACAGGATTTGAACGTTGATCTCCCACGTCCAAGTCCAATACCTTGTGCATTAAGCTAAACTAAATTACTGTAGTCTGAATACCTTGCAACATTCATTTATTTATCCTCACTATTCTCCTGCAAGTTTAGGCAGGGATATTACTCAGTCCTGAAGAAGGGACATGGAGTGACTAGTAATCTGCCTAGGACCACATAATTCCAATTTTATCATACTGCTGCCAATAGCAGATATATAAGATTATTACATACCACCAATCTGATAACAGAGCTTCTGCTCCATCTTATTTTTAACACAGTTAAGATATTCTGGTGAAACTGAAAACCAGAACCCTTGAAAAAGAATAGCTATTTAATGTTTCCCAGAACACAGCTAGTATTACACAGAAGACTAATAAAATAATGCTTGTGCAACACCTTTTATCTGACAGCTTCCAACTGTTCTATAAACTGTAAATTCAGTGATACAGCAATGGGTAGAAACCCAGGCCCCCAGCTGTTTCCAGTTCCCTGTGTTAGCCCCTACACCATGCTTCCTACAAGACGGTGAAGCAAGAACGTTCAAATCCCTTCAGAAATCTATGCACCTTCATTGTTTGCCCTCTAGCAAGCAGAAAGATCAACACTGCTGCACCTGATGTGGCATCTAATGTGTTATATGATGCACATAAAGGGTGAAGGTAGATCTCAGCAGCACTAGGCTCCAAACTTACCTTCAGAGAGACCTGTTCCCGGAGTGTCGAGTTAGCATACGCAAACGTGCTGGCCATCCCGATGCAGACAGCAATCCCTGCGAACACAGATGCTGGCAACGTGAGGCATTGCAGGGAGGCAGGGTGCACATTTAAATCTTTCCACTCTATGGGTTCTATAAGCAGCTATGGATTGAGAAGATCTGAGAATCCTATAGACCCCCTCAGACCATCCCCAGAAGGCCCAGGGATGGGTAAATGCACACAGGCTGCTGCTGTTTCTCTATGGCCAGCACATGCAAATTAGTATGTGCATGTGTGCGTGTTATTATTAAGTATTTATATAGCACCAGCAATGTGTCTGGCACTGAACAATCATTAAAATAGAGACAGGTCCCTGCCCTCGGGGGCTTATCATCGAGGGGAGACACGGGAGAGTCAGGGATATTCATAAAGTTGTGAATCTGCAGGTGCATCTGGTTAACTTAGTTACAGGAGACCCTGAATAACCGGACAGTAGAGGGAGCATCAATTCAGTGAGCAGTCTGAGGGGCAAGAAGCTATAGAAAGCCTGATGATAGAAGTAGGTTTTAGGAGGGATTTGAAGGTCAGGAGGAAGGGAGTAGAGTGTATATGGTATGGGAGGGAGTTCTATTTAGGGATAGGAGGCAGCATGAGAGAAGGGGTGAAGATGGTTTAGGGATGTAGAGTTGCTCTCCTAACTCACTTTTCACCCCCACCCCCCCTTGATTTTAACATGCAGGACATTTTTCCCTCCCTAGAACAAGAGAAATCCAATCTGGGATTGGAACGCAGAATGTGGAGGGGGAGCAGCTTTAATCTACAGAGAGTTAAGATCAGGACAGTCTAGCTGAATGAAAGAGCCATTTTTGTAACATATTATTATTTAGAGCAAGGCTCCAAAGCATGAAGATGCCTGCAAAAACCTAAAAGCTGAGTACTTTTTTTCTTCTCTCTCTCTCTCTCTGTGCGTGTGTATATGTGCTTGAGTGTGTATCTATCCGTCTGTCTATCCTATGCTGTAGCTGGAAATGCATATGGGATGCCAAGTTAGCTTGGAGAAACCTGTCCAGGGGGTTAGAAAGATGGAGTTTTGTAAGAGAATTCTCCTTCCCTAGCCATGCACTTTGGGGATCCACAAGCTGGGGAAACTGCTGCAAGGGGGATATTTGGTTATAAAGACTCTACAGCTTTTTGAATAGGGCTGTCTGCCTGGCATATGGGGCGCTATAGGGAATTTCTCGCTTCTTTGCTCTGCAAGCTGGAGAAGCTGCTGCAAGGGGAATCTGCAGCTGCTATCACAGTATTCGTTTTTATGTATAAATAATTTGGAAATCTGCATTTGTGTATGTAAAGGGATTTCTTTAAATACAACTTATTTTATTGTTTTTTCCAATTTGGAGATACAAGGAGCATTAAACAAAATCAGAAACAACATGTGGATATGTAAGGTGATTTTTTTAAACAACGTTCTCTTTTTTGTCTGTCTCCTACTCTGAAACATTCCCCAGCATGTTTTTTTTCCCTTTATTCGATTTGTGTCTGGATAGGACATGCCTCTGCCTTTTATCAAAGCGGCAGCATTTCTATAGGGCTTCAAATGCCTTAATCTGTTTGCCTTAGAGGGTTTTTTTTTTTCAGGCAGTTTAGCTATCTGAAAGACACAGGGATTTTTTAAACCATATTCTATTTATTTTTATCTTTGGGACAGCTTCTGTATAAAGCTTTTCCATAAGGCATTTTCTTTTTCTATATGGCTTTAAAGACCTTCCTATAAAATACACCACCACGCCCTTCCAGCGCCTTTCACTGTCTGAACAAAATCCTAAACCTAGGGGGCTCCTGGAAGGGGTAAAAATACCAGAGGACTGGGGAGCAAATCCTGATTGGTTCCTACCCTCAGCAGGGGTATGTGTTTCCTGATTGGACAGAGTCAGAGAGAGGCAGGGGCTTATCTCACAATCCCCTGGAAGCAGACCCTCATTCGCAGTCTGTCTCTCGACCCGAACACATCTCCACCCGGTCTCTCCAACAGCAGGCACCCATAAAAGGCCATTACATTACTATTAAAAATACCCCCATGGATATGCCCGTTAGCCAAAGACAAACCCTGAAATCCAGTAAAACACATTCCAGAACCTCTGAGGCCTAAACAACCCTAAAAAACCCCAATAATCCACTCTTCATATCAAACACAATAAGCCTTTCTATCGCTTCCTACTGAACACTGTCCAGGGGGGGAGGAGCCTCAGAGCCCTAGCTCCCTCGCTTCCCCCCAAAAGAGGGCAGGGCACCTCTTAAAGTTTGTGCTGAAATGCTATACAACTATACTGCTCAGGGAGATGGCTGAAGAGGAGTGAAGTTCCCAAATAGGAAGGTAGCAAGAAATGAGAGGAGAAAGACGGGGAGGAGCTAGGCCATGAAAAAGTCTTGAAGGTGAAGACCAGGACGTTGTGCTGAGTGTATAAGGGGAGAGGGAGCCAGTGAAGAGAGGACAAGAGGGGCTGGATGTGATCAAAGCAGCAGGTGATGTGGATGACCTTGGGAGCAGAGTGCTGAACAGAAGTGAGAGAGACATGGTGAGAATGGCGGGTGCGCAAGTGTTTAATTGTAGATGGAAGCATCTGATCTTGGAAAACTGATGGCATTTTCTTTGTGGGGGGAGATGGGAAAGCATATGATGGCAAATGATTTAGGGAAGGGGGGAAGCAGAGATTTTTCTGTGATCCCAGTTAGCTATTCTGTGATAAGATAGAAGGCGAAGGAGGTTGAATTGCCAGGTCCTGCTAGAAATCTGGGTTCATTCACATCATCAGTGAAATGAACCAGGTGTCCTCCTTGCCAGTTCCAGTGCTTTTTACCTGACTCACAAAGCTACTGCTGGGTTTGGTCCAGTTTTGCACAGATGGCAGTTTCTGCTCAGCACTAGAATAGCAAAGACACAGTAGGACAGGGCTGGGGAGGAGATGCAGGAGTTGAACTAGCACCAGTGTTTCAGGCAAGATTGGTGGCTGTTACTGGGAATTCCAGCAGAGTTCTGTGTCAGGGAAACACAGACATTATAGCTGCCACTTTCTGGATATCTCCTTTCTATAAACACTTAATTTAAAACAGCCCCCCAGCAATCTACAATGTTACATTTAAAGGAGGGCCATTGGCAGAGTTCTTTCAAAGCTGCTGAAAGTCTGTCTGTCCAATTCCCATTAAAATTAATAGGGTGTAATCCTGAACCCACTGAAGTCAATGACAAAACTCCAACTGACTTGAACAGATGAGGACTGTGCCCTTGTATCTAAATGGTTGCTAATAGTGTTCTGGGCATAATTCAAGGTGGTTTTGACCTATAAAGTGCTTAACAGTTTGGGCTCTGCATATCTAAAAGACCACCTTCCCCGCTATGCTTTGCCACGCTCCCTTAAGTTGGCTGAGGGTGTCCTCTTGCAAGGGCACCCTCTTGAACCCTCTAGGTTCAAACAACAAGTGCGCTCAGAGAGGCGTTCTAGGTGTCTGTCCTGCAGCTTTCGAACTCTCTTCCCCTGGAGGTTCACCAAAGCCTGACCATTGTAGAAGGCAATGGAAGACCTATGAATTTGGCCAAGGTTTTGAAGGGCAGAGGTAGGGTTTGGGGAGTGAAAGTGGGGGTTTAATTGTAATTTTATGTGATTTATTCTTATTAATTTTCATATTTTTTGCTTGTAAGCTGCCCTGAGCCTGCAGGAAAGGGTGGAATATGAATTCAAATGAATAAATAAATCCCCTAGGCAGCTTGAAAAAAATCTGCATGGTCATGTTTAACTGGAGGGGCCTGGTGATGCCATTGGTTGTCACCTGACAACTGCCATCCGTCCACCCAAGCAAGACTCAAATCCCTTGGGAGACCTTGAGTACCACAGCAAGGATCACTGCAACCAATGAAATGAAAAAGATCACTCTCCAAGAGGGTAGGAAGACACACTAATCACAGGCCCAGCTCTTCCAGCCCTTAAAATCTTGACTGTAACAGTTAGAAACAAAGTTCTAGAAGAACATAGGGTGCCCAAGGAAAAAGAGCTTTACCCTCCATTTCAAATTACTCTAATCTATGCCCCACCCCTCTCGTCCAAGAACATGCTTCCTCCAAAGCTGGTCAGATATAGGGAAGGGGTGGCCATCTTGGCTGGACCTAAATTTACAGCTAAAAGAGGACAGCGATTCAGGTTCTTACCAAGCTTATGTTGGAAACAAACTTTGGCTAAGAGGATCAGGATGAAAGGAAGTCCCTTCTGAAGCCAGCAGATCACAGCCTTCAGTTCTGAAAGGGCAGGGGCAGGAGTCCCTGGCTGGTCCTCAGTGCCTTCCTCTGTGTGCCCATGGCGGTCCCCACCAGCCATCTGCAGCAGAGAGGATCCCCGGTGGTGGCTGTGGTGGTAGTGGTGAGGTTGCTGCCGGTGGTGGTATGGTGCTCCTTCTGTACGATTAGTCCCTTCCTCCCTTGGAGCTGGCATCTGAATGAACACTTCCCCGCCTCCTGCTGAGGACCCCAGGACCAAACTTGACTGGAATGGGGTGGCTGTGATGGTGCCAGACGGGATGCCTGCCAACCCTGAGAAAAGCTGCTGAGATGAGGCAGCTTCAGCTTTGAGACCTTCAAAAACTCCACCTTCGTCCACACTCGTCTCGGAGCTGACAGTCTGACTCCGGTTTCTGCCATGGGGAGAGGTGCCCCGTATCATCAAAAACAGGGGAGAGACAAAAAGGCAGACTGAATATGAGAGAAAGTATTCATGCAAAGCACTACATCCCAAGGCTGCATCCTACCCACCATGGGAAATCTGAAAAATATATTGTCAAGATCATGATCTCATTGAAGTCAATAGTCACCTTGCTGTTGAAACCAACAGGTCTGATATTTCATACTATTAACTAAAGAAGTTAAATGACACTGGCCAAGTAGTATCAGTTCCTCCTCCTCAAGGCCCAAACAATTTCTGAGTTCCTCCTTTGTTTTGTAAGTAGACAAGCGAAAAAGCTAATTAAAACTTAATTGAAAGCTCTTAACAGCTTTGATGTTAAAAGTACAGCACATACAAAATACACAATGGCGTGGAGTGCCATACTCACATTATTCATTTGTGAGTGGCCCAGGACACCTCATCCAGTGAGCTTCAGCTCCCAGGATCTTCCCTGCTTTATGTAGGGGTAGCCATCAGCACTCTAAATGCTCTAGAGGCCTGGGTGTAAAAACAGGGGTTGGGAAGGGGAGAGGGATGGAAGCACCCCCACTGACTCCACTACATGAGTTTGTAGCAACCTTAATTTTGCTCTCCAAGATGCCCACACTGGCAGCAGCAGCATTTGACTCTTCTGGCAGCTGGAGAACATGCTATTTTGTGGGAAGGCAATAGGGCATAGAGCTCTTTGGGAGTGAAGTTGCCCTTGGTCCCCACTTCAGATTGTTATTACCCCTGTGCCTGCAAGCGCATAAAAAAGAGAAAATCTCTCCAAGAAAAAGTTGGAATTGGAGATTTTATTTATTTACCACAATTCCTAATCTGCCCTATTCAAAATGCTCAGGGCAGATCACAACACATAACATATAAAATAAGTCCTATGAAAACATACTGTATAAAAATGTAAGATTCCCTTAAAAACAACTCAGCAGACCCTATTCCCACCTGCTAAACACCTGGCCAAATAAATAGGTCTTAAACTGTCTTCATAAAATGTTCAGTCCTGGGCTTATAAGAACCTTCAAGGGAAGGAAGATCCAGAGCTATGAAGCAGCCACTAAGAATGCCTCCCTTCCAGTTTTACCATACGAACTTGGTGCAATGATGGAATTTGCAAGATATGGTTCTCAGGTGACCGTAGGCGTCATGATGGAGCACAGTGGGGGCGGAAGTCTTTCAAGTACGTGAGGCCAAAATCACTTATGGCTTTATAGGTCAAACTGAACAGCTTGAATCATGCCTGGAAAGCTATCAGAAGCCAGTGTAGACTCCAGAGCACTGGTGTAATGGCTAAGTGTGCAGTACTTGGATTGGGAGGCAACAGTAGACCCTGGTTCAAGCCTTGCCTTGGCCAGAAACTCATCTTGGGCCAGTCACAATATTCTCTCAGCCTAATCTAACCTTAAAATATGTGCTATATGTAAAGTGCTCTGAGTGCCATGACGGGGGAGTGCTATATTATATAAATAAAGATAATTAATGTGCTCCTGGTGAAGCACAGTCAGTGAGTAGTTGTAGGAGCAGACCCAGTGTCAGATTGCTTCACCAGGTTCTCACCCGGGGCTAGCCCTAAAAGGGTTAACAGGGGGTCCAGGGAGTGGAGAGCATATGACCAGGAGTACACAGGCCACATGACTCTGGTTGTGGCTATATAGTGAGTGCTAGCTCAGTGACAGGGAGTGTTACCTTGGAGACAGAAGAGTGAGTTGTCCTATGCTTGTGTAGCCCCCACCTTTGGGGAACCACCAAGTGCTTAGCCTGCACTTACAGGGAGACCGCCACTAGTGGGCACGGGAGAGTGGAGGAGAGGAGGCCAGAGAGAAGGGAGGTTTGGCTGCCAAGGAACCAGGGGAGTGAGAAGGGACTGGAGCCCACGCTGAAGCTACCAGTGAGAGGAGGGTGGAGGCTCCAGCGAGTGGCCAGCTTACTGTAGGAACAGAGGAGAGGATACTCGGTCAGCAGCCCAGCTGACGGGGACCAGAAGGAAGGACGAAAGTCTGAGGATTCAACCCCCCCACCCCCAGGTACCAGAGGGACGGCGTGGGAGGTCGGCTGGAAGGGCAGCCAGCAGGACATTTATCCAGGCAGCCCAGTCTCAACCAGGCCAGTGGAGGGAGAGCCCACCGGCCCGAGGGATTGCCCTGCCCCAAAATCCTGTTACTGTTATCCTGGCAGGGAGCGCATAGAGGCCCCAGCCTGTGCACTTACTGGTCCAGCCCAGCAATATAGGGGAGAGTGAGTGTGTACGTGGTCCCCAGAGAATCTGTTTGGGAACCTGAAATATTCTCAACTCCTTGCAAGGCTTATTTTCGGTTTAGAATAAACCTGTTGTTTAACTTGTTAGCCTGTCTCAGGTGTGCGGGCTTTCAACGGGGGGTTCTCTGAGCTAGTCCTAGGCATTCCTGCCACAGGGTCCCGGACTGTGCAGGGCAGGAGTAGCCTGCCCTTTACCTCATCAGGGTCACCATAGCCCTGTATGCACCCTGGGTGGAGGCACTGCAATTTGGCGCTAAGATCAGGAGAGCAAACCCATGAACCTAGGCGCTCTGGTCTTTGGACCCCTCCCCAGGAGACACAGAGACGAGGGGGCAGGCAAGGGGGCATTACATTTTCTGGAGGCACCGCTGGGATTCCTTTATGGTCATGCAGGGTGTGACTAAGCTGCCCCAAATCCTAGCTCAAAGACCCCATTGAGATTGCACACTAGCTTGGAGTTGCCCTGCTGGGGAGGTTTGGCAGGACCCTTGACTCCACCAAAGAGAAAGGACAAGAATTCAAATGGCCCTGAGGGGCATGGCCTTAGGCAGTAAGGGCCTTAGAGTGGCAGGGCAGACTGTGTGGAGACAGAGTGCCCTGGGGCAGACGTTCTAGCTCATGGGACAAGGGGGCCCTAAGTAGGAAGAGCTGGAAGCCCATACTAAGGGTGGAGCAGTCCCTTGAGTCCTAGTGAGAGAAGGGCCAAGGGAGGAAACAGCTGATAGCCCAGCCAAGGGGGACTAGTGCCAATTACCAGCAAGGCCCAAAGGGTAGTAAAACCTTAGAAAATCCATAGGAGGTAGGGGAAAAGGCAAGGGGCCCAAGTGGAGAAAGGTGCGTGGGGAGATCCCAGAGCTGGGAATAGGTACCCTGGAGGCAAAGATAGCCCTAGAAGGCCATGTACCCAAGGGGGAGAAGCTGAAATGGGAGGCTATAGGCACAGGGTGCACACCCAGTCAGCCAGATACCCCAGAGTTACAGGGGGCGCCAAGGCAGTGAGCGGACCTCAGCCAGTGAGGCAACATGGGACTAGGGTACCCCACAGCCCCACAGCAGAAGTTGGGAGGAGGGAAACCTGCTGCTAGAACACCTGTGGGGAGTCATTCCTCTAGAAAGGAAGAACAGAGTTTTGGGGCTAGGATTCCCAACCTCCAGAGAATGAGTGGAGAATGTGAGCTGATCCATCCCTCCAGAAGGGGGACAATGGAATAAAAACTTGCTAAGGCGGAGGCCCAGGGCAGGACTACTCATGGCTGGGACCGAATTTCCTGACAAAGAAAGAACACTTGCACCAGTGTTGGGGAAGCCCCACTGGAGAAGCATCAGCGAGTGCCATGAGAAGGGAACACCACCTCCCTTGGTGATAGAGAATAGCCACTAAGAACCAGACTGAGTTTGACGGAGGTGGCCCAAATGTAAAGCGGGCTATTGCATCATCAGGGAAAGCCCTACGTAGAGTGCACTGCCATAGTCTAGCGTTGAGCTTATAAAGGAATGGATGATGGTGGGCAGGTCTGAGTCTGAAACAAAGGGTCATTTGTGTAATGATTGTAGACAATTGCCATCCTGCTGGAAGACCACTACCATAATTCCCTTTTTAAAGAAGGGGAACAGGACAGATCTAGGTTGCTACAGGCCGATAAGTGTATTACCTATAGTTGGTAAGATCTACTCTCATTTTCTTTTGGAGGAGCTGGAAGCTTGGGTATCTGAAAATCAGCTTCTAGCGGAAGAGCAGTCTGGCTTTCGCCAAGGTCGATCAGTGTTAGACAATTGTTTTGGTCTGATGCATCTTGTAGACAGATGTGTCTCAGTCAGAGGTGGTAAGCTGTATGTAGCATTTATTGATTTCTCTAAAGCTTTTGATTTGGTGGATAGAGGAAAGCTGTGGGTATAGCTAGTCAAGATGAGTATTAACCACCATCTACTTGAAGTGATTATACAGCTGCATTCCAATACTCACGCTGCTGTGAGACTAGGTAATATGGGCAGTCTCTCTAAGTTGTTTCCTATTAACTCAGGGGTTAGGCAAGGATGTCTTTTGGCTCCCTTGCTTTTTTGCCTGTTTATAAATGATTTGGCCAGTCTAACAGAGTTAGAACTCCTCCTAAGATTGGAGATAGGCCTACAGCCATTCGTTTGTATGCAGGTTATGTAGTACTGATATCCCAGACCTGACAGGACCTGCAGAATTGTCTTAATCATGTACATCACAATTGCACTGAAAATATTATTATTAAGAATGTAGGAAAATCCTAAGTAATTTGCTTCAGTCAAAGTAGTCCCCATTATAAGTGGACCTTAGATGGGCACTGTTTATCTCCGGTCTCAAAATATGTTTACTTGGGAGTATGTTTTTTGGCTTCAGGTTCTTGGGCAGCGCATAAGAAATTTTTTAAAGGGAAAGCCAGTAGCTTTGCAGTGGGGATCTTACGACTATATAGATCCTACAAATGCCCAGACGTGTCCTCTGTACTCAAGGTTTTTAAAGTCAAAGTAATACCACAGGTCCTCTATGGCTCAGAGATCTGTTTTCCTGGTTACGCAAATGAGGTTGAAGTAATCCAAAATAAATTTATTAGGGGTACCTGTCTCAACACCTGTAGCGATGTTATGTGCCAGAACAGAACATTATGCAATCTCTGTCCTGGCTAAAATTAGAACTCCATGTTACTGGTTTAAAATCTGTCAACTGGACCCTGTCCGATTGCCTTATAAGTGCTTAGTTGAGCAATTTAGGCATGAAGGAAGGTACACGTAGACCACATGTATAACAAATATGTAAAGGAAAACGTTAAGACAACATGTATATGATCTAAGCTGAGAACTCGCTTCATGTAACTAATGTAAACTGAGAACTGCTCAGTCATGACAGGAATGAAATTGCACAACCAGAAACTGCCTAGCACCTTCTAGCAGTCATTGACTTGCTAATGGACTTGATCCTGGCCTACGTGTAGAAAGCCACAACTCACCTAGGCAGGAAAAGAAGACAAAGAACTCTGACAAGGTACTTAAGGGCAATTCCAGAGCCATTTGAGGAGACATCACATCTTACCAGCCAGAACAGGGCTGCACCAAACAAGCTATGAAGCACTAAGACTTGTACCCAGCCAAGCTGTCCACCGCTGGTTGTGACATGAACTGAAATAGCCTTGGACTTTGATTAGGGTAAGCCTAAATTAGGAAAATTCAAGTACAGATAGGAATGCGTTATAGATTCTGTTATTTTGATTTCTGCACTCGAGTATAATCTTGTACTACTGCATGCTTATTTATTATTATTATTATATTATTATTAACAAACATTTATATAGCGCCAGCAGTGTACCTGGCACTTTACAAAGTAATAAAATAGACAGGGTCCCTGCCCCTAGGGCTTACAATCTGAGAGACAGGAGCTG
>QEPC01004381.1:413844-425341 GCA_003113815.1 Sphenodon punctatus | reverse complement strand
CCCCATAATCAGTTCATGCTGCCCCCACCCCATAACCATTTAATTTGTGCTCATGGGGCAGTGTGATTTGATTATATGGGGGGCGCAAATGAACTGGTTATGGGGTGCGGGTTTAAAGACCGCATTCCTGTTAGCAATAACTTCATTAAGAAGAGTTAGTGAAATAGCAGCCATAATAATCTCAGAACCGTATCTGCAGATTTATTTTCCAAGACAGAATAGATATTGCTTTACAAGCTAAATTCCCTCCTAAGATAGTAAGTTGTGAGAATGTGGCCCTTTTTACACGGGCCTCTCCCACCCATGAACACACAGATTTCTGTGTGTTCATGGGTGGGGGAACCCTGTGTGAATGACGTGGTGCATGCGCCCATGTTGAGTGGGGGTGCGTGCGCGCTCGCTCACCTAACACGCATCCCCACTTACCCTCCCCCCTCATCCCCACACATGGAGCAACTGGGGGAAACGGTGGTTACTATATGGGTGTGGAGTGGGGATGCGTGTGCAGCCGTGTGCATGACCCACCCATGCATTGGGATGCCCACGGACTTCCCACCCGGCAGAGCCATGTAAAAATATCATGTGAGGAGCCACTTGAAGAACAACAGAAGGTTGCTACCTTGTAAACAAGGTTCTTTGAGATGGCTCCGAACATTCTCACAAATACCCACCCTTCCAGCCCCACACGGAATTCTTTTCTTATATTTCTAGAACGAGTTGAAAGGAACTGTCATTGAGGGGGAGGGTTCTTTTTATACTAGAGGAGCCTGAGACCATCATGTGGCCTATTATTTGAATAGGGTGAGTGTGCACAACCCGGTTGTGAGAATGTTGGGAGCCATCTCGAAGAACCTTCTTTACAAGGCAGCAACCTTCTGATCAGCATGTGGGGAGGAGCTGTTTGTAAACAAACAACCTTATCTCCCAGCCCAATCGAGTGTCCCCGCTGCTGCTGCGCTACTAGAAGGCAGAGGCAGGTGAGGGATGGGGTCTGGAGTAAGGGAGGGGAGGAAGAATCACTTACTGGGGAGAAGCTGGCTGCAGCCTGCTGCCCAGCCAGGCAACTGCGGGGCCCCAGCTGGTCGTGGGGCCATGTGCAGCCGCACATATGGCACATGCCTGGGGCCGGCCATGAGCATCTGTCCTATAGTTACAAAAAAGCTGTATCTTTTACCCTTTCATCTAATAAGCCTTGGTCTCTACCCACTATTGCTCCTTGGACTCTTGTGTCTTATTCCCTGTTCGCCCAGTCTCAACAGATCAATTCCTCCAACACTTTCACCGGCTAGGACAGGCGCTGACCTAACTCGCACCTGGTTGCCCATATTCCTCCAGCCACACACTCTGCATCAGTGGGCAACACCAACTGAAACCAATCCACATAAGATGGGACAGGTCCATGCCTCCCTGACTCCAAACTCTGACTTTGCAGCCAAACTAGCAGTCCCCAGGTCATGCTGAATACAAGCGATTTTGTCTGCAAGAAGGTGGCGAACTCAGCACAGTGAGCAATAGAGGATTCTGACTCTGGGTTGAGACAACCTGGATTAAGTAGATCGTTCACCACCCACCTCCAGAACAGCTCCTCTGAACGGCACTGTGCAGACACTATGGAGCAGAGAAGAAAACTTTCTTCACAGGGTGCTTTTTAGACAAGCACCTCCTTATCCACCTGCTATACATGTTGCAGGGCTGCAGTGGTGCCCTATGGGTGCCCTGCAACATGTATAATGAGTGGGGAGGTGCCTGTCGAAAAGCACCCAGAGTTTCTGCAAGTCACCATACAGTCTTTTTAAAAAGATCAGTGTTGCACTTGGGTCAAGTTGCATCTTGAGTCAAGCGCCTCTTATTCTCTAGTCACCCACTGTCTGACGTCAGTCACTTCAGATCCCCAGGGGCCTGGGTGTTACTGTGTCAGCCAAGGTCAAGATGCTGTTCCATGGTTCGACCAGACCATTCACAGAGCAGCCATCAAGGTCAGTGGCAGCAAAAGGTTACAGTCCCACTCCCAGGGCTGACAGTCCCCCAAAAGGCCATCATTTCCCAGGGGAAGATATTTTCAAGCCTGGCATTCCTGAAGGCAAATGAGCCAGGGAAGCAGGAGGGGATGAGCCTCGTCCCTTTCCACCTACTCCCATACATCTAATCTGGGATTCTCCTCTCCCCACCAGCTCCCTTAGCTTTCACCCAGGAGAGTCCCTTTTCCCCACACTAATCCCAGTCACTAAAAGAAAACACACACTTTGTTTTTCTGGCCTCAGAACCAAGGCTCGAGTCTAGAACAGAAGTACAAACTAGACAGACGTGCAACACACCTGGGGCCAAAAGCGAGCCACAACTAGTGCAAGTCAGAAGGCAAGGAAACATGCAGTACAAAATAAATTATCAGATAAAGGAAAAATGCAAACATATCAACAATCGTCTGAACCCACAAATAGACATTACAGAGCTACTGCCAAATCCCTGGCGCTCTTCAGCTTTAGCAACAGCGCTCATGAGTGAAGACTGCACTAAGGCAGCTTCATCCCTCAGCCTGTCTCTCTTGTGAGCCCTACAGTCTCTCTAGGCTTCTCCCTCAGCACAGAACTTTGCTCTTCATCTCACCCCAAAGCCTCACTGGCCCCCTCCCCTCACCAAGCAAGCCCTTAACAAGGCTTTTAATAGCTATTCCCAAAGGCTCTGCACACACAGACACATCAGTGGGAAATATAAGCAACAAGATACTGTACTCTGCTGTGTCTCTTATGGTCTGGGATTAACTGGATGAGACTCCTAATAATGGGCTGGGGGACAAATAACACTAGTAAGAGTTCTATACATGGCCTTTGGGAGCACAATGAACACATACACCCTCTGATGTCCGCTGAAGACATTTGTATTCCAGTCAAATTGCTCGGTAGTTTGGAGAGTAATGCTACCATGACACAAGGTTATCCCTCTAGCGGTGAAAGAATTAACTAGCCATATATTCTAAAAAGATAATGTCAAGATAAGCATCCCTTTCTTTTTAGAATTTTGTTTTTTTCTTAATCCACTCATTCATACTACTGAAACGTTAGCATGGATCCTTCAAACCCATAAATATTTGATTTATAGTCTCACTCTTTCCAAATGCACTACAACCACATGCATACATGCCTGCAGGACCAGAGCCTCTGCTGATTAAAAGTGGAAAGTTTTTCCAAAGTTCATGGAATCACAGAATCCTAGGGCTGGGAGGGACCTCAATATATCTACACCACCTGACAATGACACACAGCCAGCAATCATACAGCCCACAAAGCCTTTTCAACTGTTCCCCCCCCCCCGGCCAGGTGAAAACCATTTCACTTCGGGTGTTTTTAAATGAGACAAGATGGGAGTTGTCTGTGATCCGTGTGTGTGCGGGTGCTGTGCATGGGGGAGCACTTCAAATGAGTAGCTCTATGCACAGTTGCCCCATTCACACACCCTGTCCCCGCATGGGGCACTCCACCTTTTCCCAGAGTGTCCCGTGTGCGGACTGGGTGGGCAGTGAATGGGTCACAGGAGCGCGCACCCCCATGCACCCGTATTCAAACAAGACCTCCCCCACAGGGATGGTGTCGATACGTGGGGGTGTCTTGTTTAAAAACACCCTTTGGAAGGTCATGCAAGGCTCTTTGCTCACCTGAAGCCATGCAAAGCCCTGCCCTAGGTGCCAGACTGCATACCAGACTAGGGGCACATTGCTGAAGCTGCTTGGTGGTGGTAGCCTCCTATGTGAGTGCGGGTGTTAGTGAGTCCCACTGGAATAAATGGGACTTGCATCAGTACAAAGTGGCTAGCATTGGTGCTAAATGGTTTAAGGATAAGAACATAAGTAGTGCCATACTGGGTCAGTCTAACGGTCCATCCAGCCCAGCATCCTGTCTCCAACACTGACCACCTTCAGGTGCTTTTGAGAAGTGAACAACAGGTCATGATGGAATGATCCACTCCCTGTTACTTACTTCCAGTTCCCGACAATCAGAGGTTAAGTCCTCTGACCATCTTGGCTAATGGCCAGGTATGGATTTATCCTCCAAGAATGTATCCAATCCTCATTTATAAGAACAAGGATCATGTCATATGTTACTCCAGGAAAGGTTGGGGTGAAGAACTAGAAGCTTACTAAGATTGTGGAAGAAATTTAACGCAAAAACATGGTTGGCCTTATCTGCACTGAAAAGAATTTCCCTCCCACCAGAATTTGATTGGGCACCAAACCTGTTGCTGCATAAAGTGTTAATGAGTTTTTAACAACTACAAGGGCCTTGGCTTCCCATTGCATCTGAAGGATTCTTGCACAGAGGAACAGTACTGAGCAGTTTCATTTGTACCTCCAGGTAATTTATCAGCTACTCAGTTATTTGGAAATTTATTTGGAATTTGAGATTTTTTAAAAAGTGGTTTTGTCTGATTTTGATCTAGGCCAGGGGTGGGGAACCTTTTCTGTCCCAGGGGCCACACTGGAAATTAGTATGAGCTCCGAGGGCCACATAGAGGTTGGGGGCGCTTAACAAGTGTATTCAAGAAAAGGAGGGTACAGATCATGGATCTGTGCTGTGGATCTGTCCCCTCCTCTCTGCCCCATTATCCTGAGCTCAGTTTTTCCAGTGCTTGGGGGTGGAGACTGGATCCAGGGGCCAGGCACTGGAAAGGAGCCACATAAAAACTTGCCAAGGGCTGCATTTGGCCCCCAGCCCTGAGGTTCCCCACCCCGATCCAGGCCAATCAAAAAATCTAACCAAAGTAAGAGCAACCAGAGTAGGAAAAGCTGAACTTCCTGAGCTTGAAGATGAACCAAAGACAAAGTGCTCAAGGGGTATGTGAATCTGAATTCAAAGGTTTAAGGGAAAGAAATGCTTGGATTGAATAATTCCAAAAATGCTCTTCATCTCATTTCCACTTCACAGCTTGATAATCTCAGACTTGTATAGCTAAGGGATCCCACAATTATATGATGCAAAGTAGTGTGGAAACAAACAGGCATTTTTGTATTAACAAATATTATTTGTATTTTTGTAAAGCTTTTAAAATAATATCCCCACCCAAATCGGATATTTCTAGATCTGCTCTTTCAATAATTTCATTTTGATTATTTCAGTTGTTTCAGTAACTGCATTTCAGCTATTGCATGTGCGCAATAATCCTAATAGTGTTGAACCAAAGTAACCAAAATACCAACTTAACCAAAACAAATCAACTGAAATGGATATCCGGCTAGAAGAGAAACGGATAGAATGTCGTATTGCTTCATTAGAACAGAATAGAGTGATTTCATTGGATACAAAATTTGCAACAGATATTCATTTAATCTCTAATGCAAAGCTCTCCACAACCACAGCCCCATTCAGTACAACCACACATAACCTAACTTCAGGTATCCCACTGTCATCCAGAGTATTGGTTAGACTGAACCTGGAACTACATGTACATATGCAAACCTAAACAATGGAGCTAAACTGAACTGACGACATCTTTTCAAAAGTAAACTAGTGGCACCATGACATAAGATCTAACGCAGCAGACTGAGACACTGGGTAACCATATCTAATGGCCTGCATCTAACTGGTAAAGAGCTGATATGTTTCGAAGTGATCCCTCTTTTTGACGTGTACAGCAAGATTTCCAGTGTTGCAAACAGGGAAAAGGGTTGTTCCACACACCCCACCCCCGTAACTTTTACCTTCAAAGAGTAAGAAATGCACAAAACAAATTAATAATTTTGTGTTTGGAGAAAAACAGAGCAGAGGCACAGGAGGGGAAAACTGACTCACCTTTCAGGAGGAAGGCTATCAGTGTTGCTGCTGTGCCGTCTCTGCATCTTCCTTAACACCTTAAAACACAACACACTCAACATGAACGGTACAAGTCAAGGATTCCCAGGGCGACTAGTAAGAGAGGCTAACAGCATCAGATACTTGAACTGACAACCATTCAACCAGTGACACAGTTAGCAAAAACCATCTGCTTCTCCAAAGGGTGGCTCAGGAATATATCCATTTTGTAGGACAGCCAAAGCACTAGCAACAAGCAAATCCCAAATGCTTTGCCACTGGCATGCGAGTTGCGCACAAAAACCGTTCTACAGGCAGCACAGGAATGAGTCCGATCTTTCTATAGCAGCCACTTTGTCATTGATATTCACATGGACTTTAGACCCTGTAACAATCCAAATCTCAAGAGGGGCTCCAGGCTGTCTGGTGGAGAGTCCCCGGATGGGACTGTTTGCTTTCAAAGTGCAGGTTCTTTTTCTCCTCCTCTTCTCTTCTGACAGTTTGCAGAGCAAAGCAGACCACAAGAAAGAAAAGAGAAAAGAAACAGTTTATGAAAAAGTCAGATTAGGACAAATCAGGTTTGTTTTTTAAAAACAAACAAACTACATAGTGACATTCTGGTAGACAGGCCTGGAAAGAGGGTACAATGAGAGTACAATTGTAAGCTCAAGGTGTGGGATGGGGGATTCCAAAAACGAGAAGAATTTTCTTTTTCAGTATGTATTAAAATACGAGGGGGGGGGGGAATAACTAAGTGACATATATGCAAATAAAGTGCCCGTATGATCTCCAGAAGCTGATTTATTGAAAGCAATGCTCAACATATACCAAGTGTAGTGGTGTGCCTATGAGTTGGAATGAGTTGTGGCAGGATGAACTCCCTGTCTGATCAACACAGTTACCAACAGCTGCAGCCAAGTAAGCCTGAGCACAGCTGAGTCTAATCGGGGCTATATTTATTTGCATTTCTTAGCCGCTCCCTCATGCCCAGGGCATCCCGGGGCGGCTTACAACGAAAAGAACAATTTAAAACAATACAAAATTCGAGTCTAAAATCACCTAACCTCTTCCCCCCACCAGACTTTTATCACACCCTCCCTTCCCCACCTCCGAAGGCATGAGAGAACAGCCATGTCTTACAGGCTCGGCGGAAGGCCAAAAGACTTGGGGCCAGACGGGCCTCCTCCAGGAGGGAGTTCCACAATCGCAGCCCAGCCACTGAGAACGCCCTCTCCATTGTGGCCCCCCGCTTTACATGGGGGACCTCCAGGAAGGCACCCCTGGTGGACCTAAGGGGCCACTCCAGGGCACGCAAAGCGAGGCAGTCCCTGAGGTATGAAGGCCAAGACTGTATAGGGCTTTATAGGCCAAAACCAGCACCTTGAATTTGGCTTGGTATGCTATAAGCAACTAGCGCAACGTGTGGAGTACGGGCGTGATGTGCTTCCGTCAGCTCGTCCCTGTGATGAGACGAGCCGCCGCATTCTGCACCAGCTGCAGCCTCCGAACCAGCGTCAAGGGAAGCCCCACGTAAAGCGCATTGCAGTCGTCCAGCCTCAAGGAGATGAAGGCATGGGTGAGGGTGGCCAGGTCGGGTCTGGAAATATACGGACGCAGCCTCCGCACCAGATACAGCTGGCGGAAGGCAGCCTTCTCCACCTGCTGATCTAGGCGGAGACTCGAGTCAAATAAAACTCCCAGATTCCAAGCCTGCTGGGCTATGGGAGGGCGGATCCCCTCTACGAGGGGGACTGACATCTCCCTCGCCCTACCCACCATCATCACCTCCGTCTTATCAGGGGTTGAGCTTCAGTCTGCTCTGCCGTAACCAATCCGCCACAGCCTCCAAACATTGGGACAGAATTGAGACGGCAGGACCTGAGTCCGTTGAAAAGGAGAGGTAAAGCTGGGTGTCATCAGCATATTGGTGGCAATGCACACCAAACCCTCTCACGATTTCCCCCAGGGGCTGCATATATACATTAAAAAATAATGGAGAAAGAATTAAACCTTGCGGAACGCCACAGTCCAGAGCCTGGGAGCTGGATGACTCAGCCCCCAGGACAACCCGCTGGCTTCTCCCCGAGAGGAATGATCGGAACCATCCAAGGACAGTCCCGTCCAGATCCCCCAGGGCTCACAATCGTCTCAACAGCAGCCCGTGGTCCACTGTGTCAAAAGCGGCTGAGAGATCTAGCAGGACAAGAAATGTTGAACGTCCTGCGTCCATTTCCCGGCTGAGATAGTCTACCAAGGCCACCAACATAGTCTCTGTACCATAGCCGGGGCAGAACCCCGATTGAAATGGGTCAAGGAAACCGATGCTGTCAAGATGAGCCACCACCCGTTCAATAACCTGCCCTAAAAAGGGAAGGTTTAGAGTTGGGACGGTAGCTGGCGAGTGCGTCCACATCCAACAATGGTTTCTTCAGCAGGGGGCTAAAGGAGAAACTCTGGTAACAGGCAGGCAGGCAATGGGTAGAGAGCTGGCTGCGGGTCTTGTACTCCCACGTACCTTGGGGAACCTTGTATCAAGGGGTTTATGCTTATATTGGTTGAGGGGACTAGGATTTCCGGTACCCTGGAGAGAGACTGTACTATATACATTGGTGAAGGTATGAACTGTTGAAGGGCAGGCACTATATAATAAAGCACCGGAGAAAGAAGCAGTTGCTTGGTACCTTGTGTCTGGCATTCTGGAGCGCTGTAGGCCAAGGTCCTGCTAGCACTTATTCACGCAGGATGTTTCCCCAGTACACAAGGGATTTGGAGAGGGCTGTATCTCTGTGAATCAAGTACCACTCTCTCCAGAAACTGGTACGTCCAAATATTGGGGAGGGGGGCACACTTCCCCCCCAATCAGGATGTACCAGGACCTCAAACTTCTTTCATTTGGCCTGCTGGTACATCCTTGAATACTCAGCAGCATACTCTCCACATTGCCTTTAATTGACAGACTTGGGTGAAAACATACATGCACTTTAACTCTGCTTTAACATTTCTTATGCATGTTGCATGGCAGGGCTGCATAGGGAGCCAACACAGCCCTGCAACATGCATAAGAAATGTTAAAGCAGAGTTAAAGTGAATGTATGTTTTCACCCAGTGAGACAGCATGATCCTGGAGCCATCTGGTGCCAGCACCAGTGATGTGGGTTTTCTGGGGAAAAAAGCTTGATGCCCTAAATCAATTGGGATCTGATTGAACATGTTTTTGGACTTATATTTAGTAAACAAAACTCAGGTAAGCCATGTTCATTTTATGTGCTGGATAAATATTTCAAAAGTCTTTCCAATAGCCAAAAGTAGTAGAACTGAAATATTTAATTTAAAAAAAATAAAATAATCAAAGTGCACTTAATGAGGTTTAAATGTTCTACTCAAGCAAGTTCAGAGCTTTGCTTGGAAATTATTTGTAAATATTTTAAGACAGGACAACTAAATAGCATATACTTCCGTTAAACTTTAAACAATGTAAGAAAAAAGGTTAAGGCACTGAAAACTGTTAACATACTAATTTTGGCATTTAACACTGCACATCCAAAGAGCTGTGCATGATATGCCCCTGTTGTCTACTGATCTACTTCAGCAGAGTTTAACTTTAACTGAGGGCACCTTCAGTTTCACTGTCCCTGTCTGTAGCGCTTACACTGCTTATTCATTCCAGTTCAGATTGAGGCAAATCTGATTCGGATCTGCTTGAGTCACGTTCTCTTTCGCTAAAGGATATTTCTACATGCAACTTATCACACTTCATTCTCTTCACTAGTTGTGCTTGTAGTGACTACGAAGCATAATATATAATATGCCTCCTGGGGTTTTTTAGGTAGTCGCCTGAAAAAAGTTAATTACAATTTTGAAACTGCCCAATATTTATTTATTTATTTGTTCAATTTATACCCAGCCCCTCCTGAAAACAGCTTGGGGCGGCTTCCAACCATAAAAACAATACAATATATATATAAACCATTTAAAACATATACAATATTAAATATTAGAACAGGGCCTGGGATATTTAAACCAAATAGGGTAGGGGAGATAAACCATTAACCCACCCACCCCTCCCCCAAAGGCCTGGGAGAACAGCCAGGTTTTGCATCTTCGCCGAAATGTCAAGAGGCTTGGGGCCAGGCAGGCCTCCTCTGGAAGGGAGTTCCAAAGACGCGGCCCGGTCACCGAGAATGCCCTCTCCATTGTGGCCCCCCGCTTAACATGGGGGACCTCCAAGATGGCACCCCCGGCAGACCGAAGGAGCCGCTCCGGGGCGCAGAGTATACCAATTTGACTGGTATTGGTATACATAGTTACAAATTTTATGAAACAATGCATTTTTAGAAGCTGAAAATGTTCTGGAAACTTTTCCATTATGGAAAGTTTTCCACAGGAAACTTTCCACCCCACGTCACTGGCCAGCACTGACCCTCTGCACCAATGTGGGGCCCATTCCCCTCAGGCTCTCACGCCCAAGGAATGCCCAGAACCTCTTTTTACATTCAACTTAGAAATGAGCAGGGCTGGTGCCTCAGACTATTACCAACACATACATACACTTGGAGCAAGATCTTCTGGCAGACAGACATTAGTTCCATTCACTTCACTGGGAGTGTTAGCACCACAGAGGATCACATCGATCATCGCTAATATGTGCTCATAGCCATTTACAGGACCACAGTCTTAATTCTGCAGAATTCAGAGGCTTTTATTTATTTTCTTTTTTTAAAAAAAGCCTACCTTTTTGAGTAGCTGCCTTGGAAGGAGTGAGCTTGACTTCAAAAATATTTATAAAGCATTTTATCCTAGAACTGGCTCAAAATTTCAATTACAATGAAAACGTTTGACAAATATTGTGAAAGTCAAACGGCTTGACATTTCAATGTTTTATTAATCAACAAACTGTATTATGTTTTTTTAAAATATCCAGAAAGTATCATACATGTCCAGGTATTAATGATTAAATCCAGGGCTGTGCATGGGGTCAAGTATTTGTATTTAACTGCATTTGTATTTGGGTCTTTTTAAATTTTTTTGGCATAGGAGTGCAGTGATGCTACAATGAAAGGAAATGTAGTTAAAACTGGTGCTAGGTCAAAATAATGCAATATAAATGTAATTGGTCACACATCACACCCAGGACTCCGAAACCACAAGTGCTGACATCCCCTCCACCTACCACTGTGCTTTGCCTCTGGCTGCTTTGGAATAGCAGGGTCAGAGTGCATAACAGTTTTGTCTAGAGCCAGAACTCACACAGTTAACTGTAGGGTACCAGAATTTGGGGGGGAATTCTGAAAAAGATAAAATACTTTTTATAGACTCAGACAAGCTGTGGTCTGCAGAGAGAAGCACCATGTGTGGCAGCCAGAACCAGTGCAGTCCAGCTGGCCCACGAAGGGAAAAAATTAAAATAAGTTTGAAATGCAGTTTCCCTGGTTTAGAGCTACTTCTTCTAATCAGGGTAAACCCATGTCACAGTAGCTGCCTCAGATGTTTCCGCACATAACTTCTCTCTCCCTTCCACACTCCCTTCTCTCACCCTTCCACGCCTTCCCTGCTCCCCTAAGCGCCTTCGTCCCTTCTCACTTGCTGCCCCCCATGCCTGGAACCCCCTCCCTGTCCACATCCGCCTTGCCCCCTCCCTTCATACCTTCAAATCTCTCCTTAAAACTCACCTCTTTCGCTCTGCTCTGTCTGACTCTTTATCCTGCTGAGCCACTATT
>QEPC01004381.1:396876-410438 GCA_003113815.1 Sphenodon punctatus | reverse complement strand
GAGCGGCAGTTCCAGAGGGAGCAGGAAAAAGGCAATTGGTGTTTGGGAAGGCACGGGATGCGGATGAGGTTGGGGGATGGGGAACGGCCTGGTTTGCGGGGTGTGAGTCGTGCACTGGCCTCGTATTGGCCACAATGGTCTGTGGAACACCTGGGTGTCGAGGGTTTGGGCCTAGGGGGAATGGGTAAGGGGGGATGAGGGTGGGGAGGGGGGATGGGCGTGGGTGAGAATAAGGGGTAGGTTGGCTGGAGAAAGGCCACTGGTGATGGAAGAGGGAGAAGGAGGGGGTGCGTGAGAAAGGCTAGAAGGAGGGAGGTGATAGAGGGCGAGGAGGCAACTTCTTTTGAAGTTGGTGTAAATGAAAAGAGTTTTTAGTGCTACAATCTTAAATTCCCCCAGAGCCATGGTTATTCAATCCTTTCATGGGTTTTCCGTAGTCAGTTTCACTACACCAGAGTAATAAACAGCAGTTAGGGTTTGCTGTGAACATGGATTGATTCCCAGATGCTGTACAAACCCAGGGAACTGTACTGTGGAAAACTCATGAAAGGCCCGAGACCTGGAATTCCTCATTTTTCAGGTGTTTTCAGGTTGTCAGAACTCAAATACACAGTCCTAATTAAATCTTTATATAGCACCAGAAAAAGTGTCCCTGGCACCGAACAATTACAAATTCGAGCTTAGTCTATATCTATCTCTAGAAACAAGCACATACAGCCTACTACTTTGCAAAATATTTTCTGGAAAGCTTCCTGTGTTCATTAAATCAAATTCTAATCTTCCTGGACTTTTTTTTTTAATATAAAAAGGAGTGGCTAGATTGATGGATTCTCTCATTTTGTACAGTATAATTTTTCTAATCTACTAAAGGTTCCAGGGCTCTATTACCCAAGGCTTCACAAACAGTAACACCCATCCACCCCCTTACTGGCTTTAAGCTTCAAGAGCAGAAGCATGAATACAGAAAACTAAGTGGAGGGAGGGCTATGGAAATCTGCATATTAGGAAGAAGAGGGTAGGCTGAATGGACCAGGGGAAGGTGAGAAGGGAAAATGTTTTTGGAGTGGAGCAGAGTTACAAAAAGGAGGCAAGGAGAATGACAAAAGAAAATAAACTTACTATTTTTTAAAAGACAGCTGTTTATAATATAAAACAGTGGTTTGTAATTGTAACTTTGGCTATTATTTACATTAAAAATACAAATAAAGGTGGACATTTTTTCAGAAAAACACTCCTTGATAATTTTCTGGAAATTTTTTCTGACACATTCTCCGCACAGAGTATTTAAGTATTCCACTAATGGAAACTTATCATGCTAATCAGACACAAGAACCAAGGCCCCTAAAGTTGTTCTAATAGGCCACATCCCCCCAAAGCAATAGCCTGTAGTGTCTCTACAATGTGGTGCAGTAGCCAGAGATCCTTGCTTGGGTATTATCATAAACAGTCACCGACAGTGGAGTGACATCTGTCCAAAGTAGGCAGGACCCACAAAAGCAGCAACCCCTGCTTAACTTTGGTCCTCAATTACTCTGAGTCCTTGCATCACTCAGAGTGACATCTCCTCTGCCCCCACACCCCCACCATGTTTTTATAATCCTGAACAACAGCATTACACAGCCAAACATGAGACAGCCCCTGGTGCCAAAGACAGTATATCTTTGATTATAAAAGGATAATCCAACCAAGTTAAATCTGGAGGTTTGCTGATGGGCTGCAGAGTGCCCAGCAGTTTTACCTGACCGTGCTCCTGCTCTATTAGCAGGAATAGGGATACAAATGAAAGATGCAGCTATACCGGATGGGGAACCCTATTTTGCCTGGGAGCCATAATAACCATTAAAAACTGGCCAATGGGACACACCAAAAATATGGAGAGAAGGTGACCGGTGTCAACCAAAATACTCATGTTTAATATTTGTAATTAATCCATAGAGTCAAAGTTATTTGAGCACCAAAATAAAAACATTATCTAAGACACCAAAAGAGAGACATTTTCAGGTCCAGAGTTGCAGATGACACAAAGTTATTCAAGGTAGTTAAAACCCAAGCGGACTGTGACGAATTGCATAAGGATCGTGTGAGACTGAGTATCCAAATGGCAGATGAAATTTAATGTGTACAAGTGCAAAGTGATGCACACAGGGAAAAATAACCCAAACTATCCTAAACCCAATGTATACATATACATTGTATATGTATACAGTGCTGGATTCTAAATTAGGAGTTACCACTCAGGAAAGGGATCTTGGAGTCAATGTGGACAGTACATTGAAATCTTCAGCTCAGTGTGCAGAGGTGGTCAAAAAAGCAAACAATGTTAGGAATCATTTGTAAAGTGATAGAGAATAAAACTGAAAATATCATAATGCCTCTATATAGATCTATGGTACGACTGCAGCTGGAGTACTGTGTGCAGTTCTGGTTGCCCCATCTCAAAAAAGACATAGAACTAGAAAAGGTACAGAGAAGAGCAACAAAAATGACCCAGGGTATGGAATGGCTCACATATGAGGAGAGGTTTGATAGGTTAGGGCTCTTCAGCTTGGAGTAGAGACGACATAGGGGATATGATAGAAGTTTATAAAATGATGTGTGGTGTTGAACATTTACTCTCTCTAAGAGTACTAGAACAAGGGGACACTCCATGAAATTAACTGGTAGCAGAGTTAAAACAAATAAGAGAAAGTACTTTTTCACTCAGCATACAATTAAAACTTGTGAAACTTACTGTCAGAGAAAGTGGTCACAGCTGGTAGTGTAGTTCGCTTTAAAAAGGAACTGGCTAGTTTTTAAAAGGGACTGGATAAGTTCTTGGAGGATAGATCCATTAATGGCTATGAGCCAGGTAGGTTGTGTAAACATAACCTCTTACATTGCTGAAACAACGGGGAATGGATTGCCCATTTTGACCTGTTGGGTACTTCTCCCAAGAGAAAGCGATTGGTCAGTGTTGGAAACAGGATGCTGGGGTTGATGGACCATTGGTCTGACCCAGTATGGCACTACTAATGTTCTCATGAGTAAGGGCCTGCAGGGTGTGGACTGCAGAAAGATATGGGTGTGGTAACAGATAGGGGAACACATGCTGAAACAATGCATGGTTGGGAGAGTAATGAAATGAAATTTATTGTATCAGCACTTTGCTATAACAAAACAATTTTTTTTAAAAAAAAACCATATACATATTGAAAGTATAACATCCTGGATAAATAAAACTTTATACAAGTTACACATATAAATAACTACAACAGGCATTACTCTGCCTTCATCCTTTTTTCAATTTGTAACAAAAACAGGGCAATCGATTTAATCAGCTCTATTTTGGACACGGTGGCCAGAATTTCCATTTTTGCTTCAATTGTGAGGGATGTATGTGCGAAGATAGGATTGATCCATATTTCTCTGGGGTCCTCCTATAGTGGGCACTTAAAAATCATATGCGAAAGGGATTCTATCTCATGGGAGCAGATCTTACAGCATCTAAGGGAATGCCTTCACGTCTTCCCTTCACTATAGCGGTTTCAAAGGAGTTGAAACGCAAAAGCGTCAACATTCTCCTTTGCCTAGGGGCATCCAAAAGTATTAAGTAACTTTCCAGCACAACAGCCCTCTTACATATGTGGTACATGGGAGCAATTCTGCTTCTTTGCAATGCTCCCAAGTCTATCTTATGAGCCAGGTCCCTGGATTTCTCATTGCTATCTCTTTTGGAGACGCTACACTTGGGGATTCCATCATAATCCCTGGGAACATCCAATTCTGCCGCAAACTGCTTAACCTTCCTCAACCAGTTATACTGTGGGCCTGGTTGGGAGGGTATTAAGGGCAGGGGAGGGTCCAGATCATGTATCTGACATACAAATCTAACTACTATCCTCAAGCACTTGCCCTCATGTCTGATGCCTCCTCCCACAGCATGCTCTGTCAGTGCATGAGGGTAAGGGCTTGATCCAGGAGCCAATCAAGGAAATGAAAAGGGAGTCAAATAAAAATCAGCCATGGGCTGCACTTGGTCTGAGTTCCAGGGATTCCCCACCCCAATCTACACAGTTCCATCTATCCAGCACAACCAAGTCTTTGAGGTTAAAGTCAAGGAGGAAGAGGGGAGGCTTGAGCATAAAAGCCAGGAGTAACTGAAATGACCCCCGCCTAAGGAGAAGGGGGCTCTCTGTGACTGTCAAAATTAAGGAGCTAGCTGCCTGCTAAGGTTGCCTTGTGTTCCTCATTTCAGAGCCCTACAGCTCTATAGGACCTAATGGATATCCCCTATTCTGAACCCACAGCTCCATAGATGCCCCTTATTTCAGTATCCCTCAGCTAGCTCCATAGATGCCCCTTATTTCAGTATCCCTCACCTCTGGAGTGCCTCTTTTGAAATTTTCATCTGACTACCCTATCCCCCACAGCATATAACGATTGAGTGGATAAAGCTGCTACGGTCGGGATGGGTGAATAGGAGCTTTCCTACCCCTTTAGCGTAGCAGGTTACTCCACTGATAGGAGTAGACTCCAGCCAGGCCAAGTGGGGGCAGGGATCTACCCCCCCCAATACGTGCAGTCACACAATGGCCACAACTGCAACAAGGTGCCGCCTCCTCCTCCCCCCGCATTGCAATGCGCCTCTTATTTCACTCCCCCCGGCACAACGGCTGCTTTACCTTCAGATGCATCATTCAGTCCCTGCTCAGCTAACGAGCCACGTGATTTCCGATTGCGTCTGTCCAACCCCTTGCAGGCTCGATACAAGCTAGAGCTTTCCTTATCCGCGCTTGCGCAGCTTTCTATGCTGGGGCTGTCACGTGCTGGGGCGCGCAAGAGCTAATTTCTGGATCGGCCCTTGGGCTGTGGGGTTCGTACCTTGAGAGCAGGAGCTTGCGGGGATACCCGTGCTGTTGGTTGGGCCCTGGAAGACCGATCCTGCCTGCAGTGGGGTTGGGTCGGTTGCAGAGGCTGGTGGAAACCAGGGGATGAGGAATTGCCCCCGAATTGAGGACTCCCACTCCCCCCTGTGCTTGCAAACTGCAGCTGGAGGGGATGGGCTGACGGGTGTCTTTTGCCAGGGGAGTGTTGTAGGGCCTCCCCCATCTGAGTAGCGGCTGTTCCCCCTGTGGGGGCGAACTGGATGATGCCAGCTGCAGCCCATCTTCCCTGAAAGGTTTGACCCCCCACCCCGATTTGCAGCCTCTGATGATAATCTGCCTGTGTCAGGGGAGTGGGTTTTCTCCAGCCCTCAGTCCCTATTTTAGCGCGTGCGGTGGTAGTTAGTGTCTGAAGGAGAGACTGGGGGAAAATTCTGGGGAACCAGCCAGCAACGTAGAGCAGGTGAGGTGGCTTGGGATCATGGTACACTTCCTGGGGATGGTGTGGCGCAGGCTGCTGCGGAAGCGCTGGGTCCTGGGGGTTGTCTTCGGACTCTCCCTCGTCTACTTTCTCACCAGTACCTTCAAACAGGTCAGTGTGGTTTTACTCTTCCTTACCCCTTACCCACTTCATCCCCTTCTCTGCAGCTCTGGCTCTGGCCTGTGCAAGCTTATCCAACAGACTTTATTCTCCTAGGGAAAGTAAGCTTGTGAACAGGGCTTGTAGTACTTACCTGAGGACCAGACTCTGATCATATACAGGTGGCTTGTAACTACTGTGAATATTTTCTTATTATTATTTTTGTTTTCTTCCTGGTGTTAGCTTGCGGTCAATGTTAATCAGATAATCTTAAGAAAGGGTGTAAACCGAGATGATAGCACACAAGTGTCCGTATTTGGTCTGTGCAGCCCCCACTTGGATGTTTAGCATGTAGAATCTCAATCTAAGAAACGTGTAGCTCGCGCAGTCCTCACAAGCTTAGCCCAACAAACCTAAGAGAGGGGCAGGTGTTTTTCCCTACTGTGCTCTGCCCACCAACTCCCCCCTCCCCCTTTGTAGTATCCTGCCCCCTGTCCTGATTCACAGCCATGGCGAACCACAGAAAGAAGCTGTCGCACTAGCTGTTTCTTCTGGGATATCACTTCAGGAGGCATTCCAGCCCTTACTTTCTTGCCCGCTCACAGAGGTGCATACCTATGTTTACACCTGCTAGTACTAGGTGGCTGGAACTAACCTGTTGCTATACACAGAATGCTAAGTTTATTGAGCAAATCACATACTTTATTCAGCACCTATAATGAACACTGAAAGTTAAATTAAAAATTCAAATCCAAAGCAATCAGTCTTGCAAACTCACGGCACCGGCTCACTGTCTGATACCAGCACACAGTTCTATTGGGGTTTTGCCTGCCCTGGGGTTAGAAATCCCTCCTACTTCACGTAAAACACCTAGTCAAACAAGCGCCTTTTGTACCCCTGCTCCACCATCTTCTACATCACTATACAGCTGGGGCTGAAAACATCCCCGCTCACTAGGATGCTTGGCACTTCTCTGCTAGTTAAACCTTATATAGGGCAAGAAGCTCTCCCATCAGTGGGTTCGCTTGCCCTGGAGCCTGAGCTACTTGTTTCCCCCAAGAGATTCAGCTCCACCATCCAATTGAGGTACTTCCCGTGGCCCTGTGGGTATCCTCTTACTGTCATCCAGGAACTGATGAGGAAAAACATGGGAAGGTTTTCAGCTACTTCCTTACCTCTGGCAGTGCACAAACGTCAAGAAAAGCCACTGTCTCGATCTCGTCTCACTCTCGCAACTCATCCGGGGTTCCCGCTCTTCCATGCTGCTGAACTTTGAACTGCAGTAGGCTTGTGCGTTGTCTGCGCTTTGTTGTGTATACATGGAATCCCCTTGCCTTGCAGAATTGGTTTGACCGTTCTCTCTGTGCATTGCAAATGTCAGCAAAGCCCAGCATATCAATCACCCCCATACTTCTCTGGGCCCCATACCCTGGGTGGCCACAGCATCCACAGACAAAAGTATAAGCCATTTGGCTTTTCCGGGCAAACAACCTGCATCAATAGCTTTCTGTGATGTTATGACCCCTCATGCCCATGGAAAGCAAAAACTTTCCTTCAAAATATAAGAAAATAAGAGTTTAACAAGTGGGCAGCTTAGCGCTCACATACATTCTGTACACAGTGACCTTCACTGCCTTGGCCTTGCAGATCTCCCACCCCCACACGCCTGAGCTCAATTAAAAAATTCCATGCGGTAACAGCTGTAACATTTTTATGTGACTTGGCATGTGCACTGATGTACCTGTTGCATGCATTAACGGTGCTGGTGCAACACACAAACGCACCTAGCTTTGCAAAAATGTTTTCAACCATAGTAGCCAGTAGCTGAGACTGTAGCCAGCCTTGTGATGACACATGGCCAATAGTGGACAGTAGTAGCTTATGTGTGGCACACAGTCCTATCTAGGCCGTCTGCTATCCATGCCTGGGTGAACAGGGCAAGAGAGAGGTCCTAGGTGCACCCCCTCCCGAACCAGCCACATAGCTTGGAGGTGGCTAGATTGGGGGCAGAGGTGAGAGCATCCCCTTGAACTTGCTGCCCTAGATGGCCTTGTCCCCAATCCAGCCAAGGTGCTTGGTGGCAGCAGCAGGGATGGGGCCACCTAGGGTCGCTCTCCTCTAGTGATCCAGCCATCACTGCCAAGCTCTGTGGCTGGCGGGGGCTGCCTAGGGTGGCAAAAATGCTCGTGCTGCCACTGCCTGTAACTCAAGTCAGTTCTTTCCCTGAAGAGGTTAATAACTGCTGCATGTGTTCTCCAGAACATAGGACACTGGCGGGGCTACATTGAAGACTTCCCCCTCACCCCCATTAGCTCTGGTGAGCCAGTACCCATTCTAGGACTAGCTGAACAGAACAGCAGTGCATGGCCAGCAGCCTCCCCACACCCATTTTTAGTACACCTGCTACCCCCCCATTCCCTTCCTTTCCTACCCTCTAGTCCTCAAAGCAGCTTATTGCTATGCCATACCGCTGTACTGCCCCCACTCTCCCAAACTTTCCTCCTTCCACAGAATAAGCGTGGAAAATATGGATTGAGAAAACTACATCAACTTGATTCAACAATAAAAACTAATTTTTCTTTTAACTATTTGCAATTTATAATTTTAAATATTTAACTTTTTATTATTTACAATTTAAAATGTTTATCATTTAACTTCTAACAACTTTTTTCGCTTATTTGACTTATGTCTTTCTACTTCTTTAAAAAAATTGTCCATTGCAGCCCCACCTTCCTATCCCTCCCTCCATCCCCAGCCAACCAGTGGCTTTGTAGAGGACAGAACAACATACAGAAATGAATGCCATTTGCACCCTCCCCCTGCAGGCCTGTCATGATTCCTCCCCTCCCCCCCCTCAAAACCCTCCAGCTGAGTCAGCCAGTGGCAGGCTTGGCTCTCTGAATGCTCTGCACCACCTGGGAAGTCAAGTAGTTTGCATAGTTGCATTCCACTGTAGCATGAGAACTGCATGACGATTGCAGTCCTTGACTGGACCAGGAATGGTATGACCCTCTCTACATGGAATGGTCCAGGCGGGCCTTGGCATGGCAAGATGAGATCCCTGAATCGGTCCACCCTGGCTGCAGTGGTAGTCCTGTAGGCAGAAAGGAAAGCCATTAGTTTAAACTGCCCCACTCTAGACTACCTGATCTAATGGGCGCCCTTCCTGCTCGAAGTGGGAATGAGCACCTGGTTTAGGTTGCTCCTGGGCAGTTGCTGGGACAGGATGCCCGGGACATGCCGTTTTCCTCCCGTTATCACCACCCACCATGGGTCTTTNCCCCCCCGCTGTGTCCTGGGGATTATCCTGCTCCTCTCCTAGCTACCTATAAACACGGTAAAGAAAAACCCCCACATAATTATATAGTAATAAATGGAAGCCTTTATCATGCAGCTATGTAAATCTTCCCCTCCCCCGGTGCATTAACTTTTCATTAACTGTGGAAATTACCCTGGAGAAAGCAATGGGTTTGGAAGAGTGAGTGTTGAGCACGTGCTACAAACCAGGAGATGGGACATCACATGTCTGAATTTGGGCATGCATTGGGCTTTCAAGGAACCATTGAAAGCCCAATGCGAGAGCAGAGAGGGGCCAGGCAGACCTGTATGTATGCGAGTCTGCACGCAACCTAATTAACGTGATGTGGACATGTGGGTGCACATTAGCCCACATGCTGGGTTCCACATGTCCCAAGACCCCACCATGAGTCGCAGCCCCATGTCTGGTGGGGGCAAACACCTAATAAATGGGCAGGTGGACATCTACCTGGTGTGGGCTAATGTCTTGTTAACACCCACAAATACAGTTAAATTCCTAAGCAAGAACATTTCCCCCTAAAATTCTAACAGTAGTTTCCAAGGACTTAAATATAATCCTTTTCTTTCCCTACCCCCACAGCAACAGAGACCAAAATATTTATTTATTTTTTCAAATTTTACCTTTCCCTTCCCAAATGGCTCAGAGCGATTACAAAATAGCATAAACCCCCAACTTTTCCCCAACCCTTCATCGCCCACCAAACCCTGCACCCAACCCTCATCAACAACCTCTCAACCAACCCATATCCCCACCCACCAAATGCTTTAACAAAAAAAAATGTTTGTTACTATTTTATAAAGCAAATAAAAACAATAATACTTTTGCATATATATAAAAATTACACTATCTTTTTTTATATTCCATTTACAAAAATCAGATGCAGCATATTTAATTCATTTTTTTCCAGATATTGAGGAGGAAGGAACCCCTCCCCACAAGGCCAGTTTGGCAGGAGGAGGGTCGTGGCAGGATAGGGGAAGTTTGGGGGAACCTGTGTTGTCACCTAAGAAGCAAGCAGAATCGTACAGAAGTAATGTAGCGGTGGTTAGCGTAGATCAGATCCAATTAGTTGATCCCCCAAATTGTTCCTGATATTCCTGGGGTAAGGGGCGAGGTAAAGGAGTCTAAACACGAAAATTTAGGGAACCCTATAGTGCCAAATGAGTTCTCAAATGGGTCAATGCGATTTGCATCCTGGAATGTTGCTGGATGCAAAACAAAGGTATGCGATGCAGAGTGGTTGGAGTTCCTAGGTCAATTTGATGTGATTTGCTTGCAGGAAACTTGGCTGGAGGTAGGAGAGACTATCTGTTTGGAAAACTATAAGGCAGGCTTCAAAGGGGGTGTGAAAGAGGGTGAAAGGGGCCAGGTGTCGGGAGGCTTGGCTCTTTTTATAAAATACCCATGGGTGCAAAATTATCACCCCCTTATATCTGTACGCCCTGAATATCAGATTGGTCTCTTGGACCTGCTTCACAGCGACCAGCTTATAATTCTTAATGTATATATTCCCCCTTCAACCGCCCTTTATTACAAGGAAGATATCTGGGAGGCATTGGAGCAGGATATTGGGTGATTGCTATCCTCGGGCAGTAGTTATACTTATGGGAGATTGGAATACTAGAACAGGAACAAGTAGGGAAGAAGAGCTGGATGGTAGTTATGATATTCTTTTGGCGATCCCTAGTAGGGGATCTCAGGATCAAGTAGTAAATACTATGGGATGTCAAATGCTGAGCCTTCTCTCCAAGTTAGGCTTGGTGATTCTGAATGGTAGACTGCAGGATGATATGGAGGGAGATTTTACTTTTCAAGGACCCCAAGGCAATAGTACCATTGACTACATAATAATTGAAGCTGTTGCATGGGAGAAGGTCGACAATTTGCATCTCTTTGTTAGGCCCAAAAGCGACCATGCACTTTTGAGTTTCAGGGTCGTTGGTGTACCTAATGTGAATAAGGTCGATGGTGACTTGTTCCAGCATCTTCAGGTCCCTGGGAAATGGAATACCCACCTATTTATTGAGGTCTACGACCTTTACCAGTCTGATAAGGTGAGAACACTTTTTGATGATATCCACTTCAATCTTACGGGGGAATCCCCGATTTTGAAATATACCAAGTTGCTCGAGTTTTTTGAAGTTGTTCTCTTTGTAACACCAGATAACTCCCACCAGCGAAAGGGGAAAACTTGGTTTGATAATGAGTGTAGGAAGGCAAAGAGGACACTCATTCAAGCCAAGATTTGTTGGTTAAATGGGGATGAGGGGTTTCACTTGGACCACTATTTATCCTTGAGGAAAGGCTATAAGCTTCTCCTAAAAAGGAAAAAAACTCGAGTACTATAATAAGATTTAAGCTACATTAAATGTAGCTGCTCGCTTGGGGGATGCTATGAAATTCTGGAAAACTTTAAATTCCCTAATAAGACCCTATGAGCCATTTTACTCCTCGCCCATACCTAGTGTAGGCTGGGAAACTTTTTTGGTTCCTTGTATGAGGAACCATCGATAGGCCAAAGCCATACAGTGGATCATCAATTAACTACGGCTTCCCAGGATTTCAATCTGCCGATTTAAACTATTCAAAGTATGATTACAGCACTCAGGAATAACAAATCACCAGGCCCCAATTTCATCACTTCTGAGCTATTAAAGTCAGATCCAAGCTGGTGGGCAGTAATATTTGGCAAACTATTTCAAGAGAAAAATAGATCTGGTGAAATTCCTCCAGCTTGGAAATATAGTTGGATAACCCCTATATTTAAAAAGGGAGACAGTAATAATCCGGCTTGTTATAGGCCAATCAGCCTTCTGTCAGTGCCCAGTAAATTATATGCTAAGACCCTGCTTGTTCATTTGGAAAAGTGGGCAGAGGAATCGGGAACTATACCTAGGGAGCAGTTTGGTTTTCGGAAAAAGCGTTCTGCGCTGGACTGTTGCTTTATTCTGGCACACGTAGTCTTCAAGTATACTAAAATCAGGAACGGGAAGCTATACCTTGGATTTGTAAACTTCACCAAAGCCTTTGATTCAGTCCCCCGGAATTTATTGTGGGAGAAACTAAAGAGGTTGGGGATTCATTCGGATTTATTGGCCCTAATTATTAAAATTTATACTAATAATGAAATCCAAGTAAAGTTAGGTGGAAGGAAGGGGTTCAGTGCGCCTATCCCAGTCAGGCGTGGGGTAAGACGAGGATGCGTACTGGCCCCTTTACTCTTTAATCTCTTCGTGGTGGATATGGTGAGGTACTTAAGCCAGGGTGAAAGCTATCCACCAAGAGTAAAGGCGCATCTTTTGCAGTTTGCGGATGACGTGGTCCTTATTTCACAGACTGAGAAGGGCTTGAAGGGACAAGTCAGGAAAATGCTAAATTATTGCTCATTTAACGGGTTGAGTGTTGACGTCGAGAAGTCGCAAATTATGACTATTGGGGTTAAGAACCAAAAACCAAATTGGGAAATAGAGGGGAATTCTTTTGCAATAGTCAAGAGCTTCGTTTACCTAGGTTTTACCTTTTCAAAAACTGGTACTTGGACCCTACATATAAAATCAAGGGCAATAAAAATGGCAAGAATCTCAGGCCAAATTCTTAAAGCATTAAATGTCTTTAGGGGAGTCCCGATTTCTACTATCCTGCAGGCTTACACTGCTAAGACTCACTCTATGACAGTGTTTGGATTGGAAATAATCCCATTCCCCAATTTAGAGGCTATTGAAAGAGCCCCAAACCAATTTTTGCGACGGGCCCTGGGAGTTGGAAGCAGTGTCCCAGGAGGGGTGGTATGGGCTGAAACAGGGGTTAGCTCCATAAAGACTGCTGGGGGGACCGTCTGGGCATGTGCAGCTGAAAGGACGTGTGCAGCGAAAGCTCCTGCGATCCCGTGATTTGAAGTCCAGAAAAATAAGTCCAAATGATAAGAAAAACCCTGGAAAAGAAGATAGCTTATTAAGTAATGAGCAGGGGGGTGGGTGGGGAGGACTCTGGAAACACAATTGATAAGTTTTATTTCCCCCCCCCCGGCAAAGCACACACAGAATTGAAAGAGGCCTATACAAAATGGCTGGCAGAGGGGAACAAGAAGAGCTGAGGGAACCAGAGGCATCTGAGCAGGTAATGAATATGTTCAGATCTATTAAAGAAGACCTTGCTCTGAATAAAGAAGGGATTTCCACAATTAAGACAAGTCTGTCTGAGATAAAGAACCAAATGGAGGGGATACATAAAAGAATGGCAGAGGCAGAGTTAAGAATCAGTGAACAAGAAGACAGGGAAAACCTCCAGGAAACTCGTATTACTCAGAAGATGTTGTGCACCGTGTAAAAGAAAAACTAGAAGACCTGAAGAATAGATCTCGACAAAATAATCTCAGGTTCTTGGGAATACCGGAGGGACTGGAAGATAAGGGAGTGAGAGAGTTGGTTCAGACAGTAGTGAAAACTAGTGGTGGGACCCCGGGCCCATTACTGGTTACCGGATTTACCGGTTACCGGTTCTACGAAAACCGGATTCCTGGATTAAATCCGGTAACCGGTACCGGTTTTATTTCATTGGTTTCAATGGGGCGCTGTGTCCCCATTGAAACCAATGAAATATTAATTCCCTCCCCCTCCCAGGCTGCGCGGGTGGAAGGGGGGACACCCCCCACCCACCCTGCCCAGCCTGGCTTTTTGTTTTAAAAAAGAGTAAGAGTGACCCAGAGGCGAGGCGAGCCCACCCCCCAGCACCAGCGGCCGCGGCGTCCCCGCAGCCGCCGGTAAGTATGACCCGATCCCTGGGGGGGGTGTTTAACACCCCC
>QEPC01004381.1:339984-381405 GCA_003113815.1 Sphenodon punctatus | reverse complement strand
GAGGTGATGGCTCCCCTTGTGGAGGGGATCCGCCCCCTACTGGCCCCACAGGTGCAGAGTTTGGGGGTTCTGTTAGACTCTGGCCTCCTCCTGGATCATCAGGTAGAGGCAGTGGCAAAGGGAGCCTTTTGCCAATTACATCTTGTGCAGAGCATCCAGCCATATATTTCAAGCATTGAACTGGCCACCCTCATCCATGCATTCATCACCTCAAGGCTGGAATACTGCAACGCGCTCTACGTGGGGCTGCCCAAGAAGCTAGTCCGGAGGCTGCAGCTGGTGCAGAATGCTGCTGCCCGTCTCCTTACAGGGGCAGGGAGCACATAACACCAGTGCTCCGGGCTCTGCACTGGCTGCCTATAAAGTACTGGGCCAGGTTCAAGGTGCTGGTTTTAACCTTTAAAGCCCTTCACGGCCTGGGCCCTGCTTATCTGTGGGACCGCCTCACTCCCCGTGTGCCTGTGCGACCCTTGAGATAGTCCGTGGGAGCCTTTTTGGAGGTTCCCCAGGCGAGGTGGGTGGCCACCGATGTTAGATCTTTTTCGGTGGCCGCCCCTGTGCTGTGGAATTTGCTTCCGGAGGAGGCTCGGTTGGCTCCCACTCTCCTGCTGTTTCGGTGTGTATGTAAGACCTGGCTGTTCCGTCAGGCTTTTGGCGACGGGGGTGGGGGGGTTCCCCACATATTGTATTTTTAAATTGTTTTAAAATTTTTGTATTATTTTTATTGAATGTTGTTCGCCGCCCCGGGCAATAAAAAATAAATGTTCTCGTGCTTTACTGCAGGAGGAAAGGACTGTGCGCGATCGGAATCTTCTCCAAGTTCAAGAGCATGAGCGGCCCATTGTGTGGAAGGTGCAGTTCAATTTGGGGAACAGCAGTCAGCCGAGTAACCAGTGCAGGAACTCTGTCCAGGGCAAACTCCTCATCGCAGATGAGCTAGGTAAGACCACCGTGCATGCATCTTTCTTGCAAGCCCAAAAGAAGACCGAGTGTCTGCCCTCTGGTCTTTGCTGTGACCCATGAGTGAAAATCCTTCCCCTCCTGAATTTCTGCTATATTGGAATCTCCTGTTAAAATTATTGTTCTTTGTAATAGTGCCAGACTATTTTGTAGGGAGAGTTGTGTAAGCTTTGTGAGCTAAAGGTTGTTGAGGAATCATTACAGACCCCACTGGGGTGACATAAGCAGCTGAAGATAAAGGCTAGAATCCTGCCTCCAGTGGAAGCTGCCATTAGGGGAGTGGGAGTTGAGCCAGGATGCTGCAGTTCACTCCTCTATTCTTGTGTGAGGATTTTGCTTGATGTCTCATCCACAAGGGGGTGCCAGTACCATTGTGACCCTTGGCTCCATGGTCAGGGTTCAGTTCAGTGATGGCTTGGGGGAAAGTGCTTCTTCCAGGATCCACTTTCTGTAACACTTCAGTACATGCTTTGGTGACCTTCTGTCCAGTTAATTGATGCTCGTCTGGACCTCCTTAGCTTGTGGGAACTGATGGCCTGACAACATGTGGGGCACAAGTACAGGCTAAACTCCAGCATTATTTCCTGTCTTAGAAGAAAGAAAATTGCTGACTTGCCTTTATTGAGTTGAGGATTTCTGAAGCTTGAATAAGTCGAGCTTCCTTAGCCAGTTGTATTTCAAATGTACCCTCTACTATACTATCAGCATCTCTCTTCCACATGTTTTCAAGGTTGAACAGTGAATCGGTTGGTTCTTGAATGATTTCTGCATTGCTTTATTCTTGTAAATCTGGCTTTAAAACACACAAACATTCTCGCAAGACAAGTGTGATCTTACTGAAGTTACACTTTTGTCATTTGCTTTCAGTGGTGCTAGTATAAGTAACTGCATGTTGTGCCTCTGTCAGGAATATGGACATCAGTTGTATAAACGCATGCATGCCTTACTGTAAGTGTGCGAGTAGTCCCCGGAAATCAATAGAATGAAAGCCCCTGGGAAATTCTTATAACGACGACATACAGTTCTAGGGAGTAGCTAATGTAAAGATAAACTTAAGCTCTAGAAAGTATGAAAATTCCATGCTAAGACCACCACCTAAACTTGCACACCATGTAAGCAGTAAAGAAGTTGTACGGTCTTGCGTATTGTGCTCACTTATAACATGGGCTCCATGTACCCACACTTTGCCTTGGTCTTTCAGCTCCAATCCTCTTTTTCTCTGCAGGTTGGGGATAACAAAGGCTGGGGATAGCAAGGAGCAGGTGTCTGCTGTTTCCACATGACAACACAGGCTAGGACTAGAGGAGAGCTAGAGTGAGGGAGGGGGGTCAGTGTTGCAGTAGTACTGTATGAGGTTTATGCCTACAGTTAAGTGCATATGCAAATTATTATTTTAAAGATTAAAATATGCAAATCTTCAATTCTCCATCCTAGTGACTTCTGGCTTTTTTAAGATGTAAAATATGAGAGTTGAATGCAGCTCTCTTACTAGGAGAGATTGACTACATGAGCCTCATATTACTGTTCAGATTAAAAAAAATAAATCCCTGGTGCCTTCTGGTCTATTTCCAAGCATGGTTGAAGACACAGCAAGTTGTTCAGAGTGAAAGCTGGCACTAGGTGTGCAGGGAGCCAGGGTAACTTTACCAGGTCACCGTGCTCTAACTGCTTAAATGCCAAAATTGTCTTACTCAGTGATCATCAATTGATGCAAAATGCCTTGTCACCTTTGTGGTGTTATCAAATGGTGATGGAGTGCTTGTTTTCACCTGTGTCAGCTAAGTTACAATTTCCACTGCTGCTAACTTAATGTGCAATGTAGTCCTTTAAAATATGAAAGCAAATCTTTTCCTTTGCGTAGATTCACAATGAGTTTCTAAATAGAGAGTGGCATTTGTAAATAAGAACATAAGTGCCATACTGGGTCAGACCAATGGTCCATGTAGTCCAGCATCCTGTCTCTGACAGTGGCCAATCATGGTGGCTTGGGAGAAGCACCCAACAGGTCACAATGGGGGATCCATTCCCTGTTGTTTTTTCCCAGCTCCTGTCATGTTCCCTGATCCTGTCTGGATAATAGCTGCTAATGGACCTATCTTCCAGAAACTTGTCCAAACCTCTTTTAAACTCAGCTATAGTACTGGCCCTTACCACAGCCTCTGGCAGTAGATTCCACAACCCAATTATACGCTGAGTGAAAAAATATTTTCTTTTATTTGTTTTAAACTTGCCACCCATGAGTTTCATGGAGTGTCCCCTAGTTCTAGTACTAGCTGAGAGGGTAAATAACTGCTCCTTGTTTATTAGTTCCACACCACTCATGATTTTATAGACCTCTATCATATCTCCTCTCAGTCGTCTCTTCTCCAAACTGAAGAGCCCCAACCTACCAAGCCTCTCCTCATACGGGAGCCCTTCCATGCCCTTGATCATTTTTGTTGCCCTTCTCTGTACCTTTTCTAGTTCAGCTATGTCTTTTTTGAGATGGGGCGACCAGAACTGCACACAATATTCGAGGTGCGGTCGCACCATTGATTTGTATAGAGGCATTATGACATCCTCAGTTTTATTCTCTATCCCCTTCCGAATAATTCCTAACATTCTGTTTGCTTTTTTGACTGCTGCTGCGCACTGCGCTGTGGATTTCATTGTATTGTCCACAACCACCCCCAGATCCTTTTCCTGAGTGGTAACTCCTAGCTTAGTACCCAGCATTGTGTACGCATAGTTTGGATTATTTTTCCCTACGTGCATCACTTTGCACTTGTCCACATTAAATCTCATTTGCCATTTAGATGCCCAGGCACCCAGTGTCGTAAGATCCTGTTGCAGTTCCTCACAGTCTGCTCGTGTTTTAACTACCTTGAATAACTTGGTGTCGTCTGCAAATTTGATCACCTCACTCTTAACACCCTTTTCCAAATCATTAATGAATACATTAAACAGCACCGGTCCCAATACAGATCCCTGAGGCACACCACTTTTTACATCTCTCCATTGTGAAAACTGACCATTTAGTCCTACCCTTTGCTTTCTATCTTTTAACCAGTTTCTGATCCATAGTAAGACACTACCTCCTATCCCATGACTTTTTAATTTTCTCAAGAGTCTCTCATGAGGGACCTTATCAAATGCTTTCTGGAAATCCAGGTACACTATATCTACTGGGTCTCCCTTGTCCACATGCTTATTTACACCCTCAAAGAATTCCAACAGGTTAGTGAGGCATGACTTACCTTTACTAAATCCGTGTTGACTCTTCCCCATTAAGCCATGTTTGTCAACATGCCCTGTAATTCTGTCCTTAATGATGGTTTCCACCATTTTGCCCGGCACAGACGTCAAGCTTACTGGTCTGTAGTTTCCAGGATCGCCTCTGGATCCCTTTTTAAATATCGGGGTTACATTTGCCACCCTCCAGTCCTCGGGTACAGTGGCAGATTTTAGTGACAGGTTACAAATTACTAACAGTAGGTCTGCGATTTCATATTTGAGTTCCTTCAGAACTCTGGGGTGAATGCCATCTGGCCCTGGTGACTTGTTAGTATTCAGTTTGTCAATTTGCCCTAGAACATCCTCCAACGTCACATTGATTTGTAACAGCTCTTCCAATTCCTAATCCACAAAGCAAGGATCCGGCATGGGTATCTCTCCAAAATCCTCCGCAGTGAAGACCAACACAGATAACTCATTCAGCTTCTCTACAGTGTCCTTATCCTCCGTGAGCGCCCCTCTTACTCCCTTGTCATCTTATGGCCCAACTGACTCCCTAGCAGGCTTCTTGCTTCTGATGTATTTGAAAAAGTTCTTGTTGCTTGTTTTTGCCTCTTTAGCAAGCCTCCCTTCAAAATCTCTCTTGGCCTGCCTTATTAACACTTTACATTTACGTTACCAGCATTTATGTTCTTTCGTATTATTTTCATTGGGACTAGCCTTCCATTTTTTAAAGGATGCCTTTTTGGCTCTAATAGCCTCCTTCACCTCCCCATTTAACCACAGTGGAAGACGTTTGGTCTTCCTGCTTCCTTTTTTAAACTTGGAAGATGCATTTAATCTGGGCTTCCAGAAGGGTGCTCTTAAACAGTCTCCACGCCTTTTGCCAACTTTGCAACTGGGCTTTTTAGTTTCTTTTTAACTAGTTTCCTCATTTTGTCATAGTCTCCCTTTTTAAAGTTAAATGCTACTGCTGTAACTTTTGTTTCTTTCTCCCTACAGAAATTATGTCAAATGTGATCATATTATGATTGCTATTGCCTAGTATCTCCACCAAAGTTACTCCTTGTACCAGGTCCTGCGTGCCACTCAGGACTAGATCTAGAATAGCTCCTCCTCCTTGTTGGTTCCAGAACCAGTTGTTCTAGGAAGCAGACATTTAGGGCATCCAGAAAATTGACCTCTACGTCCTGCCCTGAGGAAACATTCCCCCAATGAATATTAGGGTAATTGAAGTCGCCCATTATTATTATGTAGCCGACTTTAGTAGCCTGTTGAATCTCTTTTAGCATTGCTTTATCGGTCTCTCCGTCCTGATCAGGGGGGATGATAGTATAGCCCTACTGCGATACTCTTCCCCTTTATACCTGGAATTTCTATCCATAGAGATTCTAGGGAAGAGTTTGCATTCTTTAAAATTTGAATTGTACTTGACTCAATGTTGTCTTTTACATATAGAGCCACTCCACCACCAACTCTGTCTACTCTGTCATTCCAATATATTTTTGTACCCTGGTATTAGAGTATTCCATTGATTATTCTTGTTCCACCATGTCTCTGTGATGCCTATAATGTCTAGATCTTCATTTAGTGCCATACACTCTTAATTCTCCCATCTTTTTAGGTTTCTGACATTTGCATATAGACATTTGTGTGTTCTTTTTATTCTTCTTACTGTGCACATTATAGGGGACTGTATCAGGCACCCTGGAATTGTTATTTATCTGTTCTCCAGCGAATTCCACCTGAAGTCCCTTAATTTTTATCCCTTAGTCTTAAACAACTCTAAATCCCCTAAATCCCCCATCATCCTGCATAAATGCCACAGTCCGAACAGTGTGCTCCACAGTGCTCGTCGGCTTTCCCCCAGGTTCTAGTTTACAAACTCCTCTATCACATTTTTATTTTTTAGTGCCGGCATGTATAGGTGACCGAATTCATTTCAGACTAGGAGGAACAATGGTACATATCTGGAAAGATAGCTGATGGCATGATTACTGTATTCACAGTCTCTTTAGCTGTCTCATCTTAAAGCACTTTGCATATATTTGGAAGAGGCTAAGTTTCACTTGCTGCAGAATGTGCAGTTTCTTGTATATATGCTAAAGTGCAGTACAGTTCATCTAGGAGAAACTTAAGCCTACAGGACTCACAAATGGCATCACAGAGCAATGCTGTTGGCTCACCTGATTGGACCAGTCATTAGATGCTATACCTGCTTGTACTTGCAAAGCCTGATTATTAAGATCTCAAGATCCCAAATCTGTCTGTGCACTCATATGATCTGGTGGGTGGGATTTGGCAACAGCCATGACTCCTTTGTGAGAGGGAGGGGCATGGGTTTGGGAGGGTGAGAAGGGGTGGAGCATGGAGTCTTCCCTGGTAAACTAGAGAGTGGGGTGTCTCATATGGGGGTGGAGTGGGGTGAGGCTTTATTTGTGCTTGTACTTGGGGACCTGTATTCACTGCATTTTCCTCATTGCTGCTAATGGGTGAATGAGCAGTGAATGTGGGTCCCTGCTTGTGATTATTATTATTTTTTTTAAAAAGTTGTAATCCACCCAGAGTCGCATGGATTTGATGGGATATAAATCCAAAGATGATGATCATTATTGCAGCAACATTGTCCTCCTTCAGCCAGCTCTGTTTGGAGGCTCAAGGGAAAAGATCCTGATCATTCCTACCCTCTTACTTTGTTATTCAGGCTACATCTGTGAAAGGAAGGACCTGCTGGTGAATGGCTGCTGCAACATCAATGTGCCCAGCACAAAGCTGCACAGCTGCGAGAGCTGCTTGCCCAATGGCTGTTGCAGTGTGTACGAGTACTGCGTTTCCTGCTGCCTGCAGCCCAACAAGGTGTGTGGGGGTCTCTGCCTGCTCTGGGAGCAGGCTGCCCAGGATGCTAGTCAGGATGCATCCATTATGAAGAAGGTCTAGAAACAGGAAAAGGACTATGCTGTGATAGTACGTTTGTAGACCTTTAAGGTCGGAAAGAGACATTGTGATTGTATAGCCACGCCTCCTGCATAACACACATTCATAGCAATTGTGCCCAAACTTTTGAGACCCTAATGTACATGGACTGACTTCTGCTTTTCTATGGCCACAGCTGGCTCTGCAGATCATGCATAGCACTTAGAATGGCTTTCCGGGCCCTTGGTGTTCTGCAAACCACAGTTTGGGAACAACTGGTCATGGCTGGATCTAGGCAACTGCCAACACTGCCAGTGCTCAGGGCCAATACGTAGGGTCCTTGAATAAACTTCAAATCACAATACGAGTGTGAGAAACACCGGAGTAAAATACATAAGAACATAAGTGCCATACCGGGTGAGACCAATAGTCCATCTAGCCCAGCATCCTGTCTCAAACACTGACCAGCTCTGGTAGCTCAAGAGAAATACATGTTCAGGTCATGGTGTGACGCATCTCCTGCTAACCACTCTCAACTATCAGTAACTATGGGTTTCAGCCCCAACTAGTAAGCATTTATGGCTCAGTTCTCTAAGAATTTATCTAATTTCCATTTGAAGCTAGTTATGCTGCTGGCTTTCACAGCCCCCTTAGACAGTGAGTTCCACAACTGTATTGTTCACTCTGTAAAAATGTACTTTCGTTGTTTGTTTTAAATCTTCTGCCATGTAACTTCCGAGAGTGCCCCCTTGTTCTCTTATTGTGAGAGAGGGCAAACAACAGTTCCCTATTTACTTCCTCCATGCTACTCATGACTTATAAACTTCTAGTATATCACCCCTTAATCGCCTCTTCTCCAGGCTAAACAGCCCCAACCTGTTAAGCCTCTCCTCATATGGAATTTAATCCTCCTGGCCATCCAGTCAGGACAGTAGGGTAGATCCCGCCAGCTACCAGTAGGAGGCAGACAAAGCAAGTTTTGAAGAGCATGCTCTGAGGGATCTACCTCCTCTCTCCAGTGTTTTTGTCTGCCTTCTACTGAGTAGGAGCAGGGCGCTGTCTGAGATTTTGGACAGCAAGAAAAAACAGAATTCAAAAGGGCTCCAGGTGCCAGGGGGAGAGGAATTCTCCTCCCTGTTCATCCCCCTCCTGGGGAGGGGTCAGGAGCAGTCCCGGACCCCCCCTTCCCCACTGGTACGGGGGGACCGAAGGGCAGGCCCAGCAGTTGATTCCTTTGGGAAACTGTTCAGGGAGCTGGAGCTCATTCCCCGCCAAAAAAAGGGAAAAGAGACGGGGACTAGGACCCTGCGGAAGCCTAAGGGAACGCAGGACAAGCTGCGGCTGCAGCCCGAGCCCTATCCCGTCCCCCCTGCAGCAAAGCCATTCAAGCTGCAGGGAACGCCCTGGCTGTCAGGAGCGAACCGAGATAGGGAGTCCCCCGGAACGGGGAAGGAGCAGTGCCCCGCCAAAAGCCAGGCCAGCCCTCCAGGAGCCGACGGAACGACTCGGAGAGACATTCAGGTCAGAAGGGGGCTGTTTGCCCGGACCCAAACCAACAGGACCGCGATGATAAGAGGCCCGGCGGTCACAGTTCTCTCTGTCCCTCCCTCCCTCCCCCTCCAACCTCCAAGGGGCAGAGCGCTCGCTGCTTCTACGACCCTCCCCCCGCATGACTTTGTGCCAGTGGGAAGCAGCAGTTAGACCCCTCGCTACCCGTCTCAGCCTGCCGCCCCCCCCTGCGCACACGTCTTTTGCACCAGCAGGAAACCTCAGCCAGGCCTACGCAGCCTGCCTCGCCCACCGTGGCTCCATCGCCCCCACGGGAAGCAAGTAGCCAGATCCCCATGCAGGCTCTCAGCAGGGGACCAGAATGTCCACCCGCCGCAAGGCAGCAGCGGCGAGAGTGGGGGACCAAGACTCCTCAAGGAGTCCCCGTCCCCCCCACAAACGCCTCAGCCCCGGGCCACTCCTCACGATCAGGCCCCACAACAGGCGCAGGATCCCCATATGGAGATCCTACTCCAGATCCTGTCAGAACTGAAGCAGAAAAGATCCCCATCACCCAACAGGGGATCTAATGCTTTCAAGGGGGCTTCCAAGGGAGCAGGCAAGGGCAAACAGCCCAAGAGAGCCTGTAAAACAACAAGCCTACTGGATTCCCCCGTGGGCTCCAAACAAGAGAACATGCTCTCTATTCAGTCCTTGGAAGAGGAGAACGAGGAGAGGAAAAGAACAGGGAAGGCTAACAGACAATCTTTACATCAGTCTAGTGAGGAAGAGGGCAAGCTGAAGCAAGACTCTGAGCTGGAGAGTGAAGGGGGGTGCTCGGGGGAAGGAGACCCAGAGGATCTGGAGCTGGAACCCTCCAATGATCCAGACAGACAATTTCCCAGTAAGTACAGGTAAAAGATTTACCAACTGGTGGTTAAAACCCTCCACCTCAAGGAGAAAAAGGAAAAGGATGCCTCCTCGGGGTCATCCCAGAATGAGGAAAGGGAGTGTCTACCAAAAGCCAGGGACAGAGACAGAGGCATGGTGTTGGATAAAGCTTACGTGCGAATTATTAGAAAGGAGTGGAGACAACCTAACAAGACTGCAAGACTGTCCTAACCGCAGCTGGCTCTCTCCAAGGCTAAAAGTGGGCTGCTGGATGCCCCCAAGGTGAATGCAGCGGCGGCATCTTTGGCCAGAAATTCCGTCTTCCGAGTGTTTGCCGCGAGATCCTACGGATAAGGGCATAGAGCGCAACCTCAGAAGAAATTATGAGGAAATATCGGTGGTAATAAAGATGGCTACCATGACCTCGTACTTTTCCAGAGCCCTGATGTCATGGATCAGGAGGGCGGGGGATCCCAAAGTGTCCCAGAAGATGACGAGGGTACTCTCCACGCAGATACAGCTGGCATATGCATTTATAGCGGACTCGTCAACAGACATTCTACGATGGGCTGCAAAGGCTAACACTTCTAATATGGCAGCTCGCCGGAGACTATGGCTTAGGTCATGGAAGGAAGATAACACCTCAAAGAACTCCTTGATCAGCGCACCCTTTCAAGGCAGGAAACTCTTCGGGGTGTGCCTCGATAAGGTGCTGGTGGACGCAGCAGATAAATCCAAGAAGCACACCCTACAATCGGTAGGTGAGGGACAAAGACGTAATTTTCATCCCTACTCTACAGCCTACATTCCACCGAACAGAAACAGAAGACCGTTTTCCCCTCATTGAGGAAACCAACAGCGATATAGACCAAGATGACAGAAACAGAAGGCTAATGATTCCAGACCTAAGCAGAGACGGGGCAGGCCTCTCCAAGTCCAACGCATGACTACACACAGGGCGGTCCATCTGCCCCGACACGTCTAGGAGACAGGCTGCAAAAATTTGTGTCAAAATGGAAGAATGCAACCGCAGATACATGGGTGATTTGCACGATCCAAGAGGGATACTCCATAGAGTTCCTGGCATCACCCCAACACTTCTTTCGCATCTCGCAGGTCGCAAAAGATCAGTTAAAGCAACGAGCTATGATCTCAGACATAACCAGGCTCCAAGACATCGGAGCCATAGAGGCCGTACCCATACTAGAATGGGGCAAGGAACAATACTCAGTCCTCTTCCTGGTCCCGAAGAAATCAAAGGAATGGAGAGCGGTACTGGACCTCAAGCAGCTAAACCGAGTGGTCAACGTACAATGCTTCAAAATGGAGACTTGGCAATCCATTCGACTATTGGTCACACAAGGTGAGTGGCTGACATCCTTAGACTTGAAGGAGGCTTACCTCCACATCCCGGTCCTGCCCCAACACCGGCAGTGACTCAGGTTCTGCTATGCCAAATAACATTGGCAATATGCAGCACTTCCATTTGGTCTAGCGACGTCACCAAGGACCTTTACCAAGGTTCTAGTCACTCTAATAGCGAACCTGAGAAAAGAGGGCATAAAACTCCACCCATACTTGGACAATATTCTGATCAGAACCCCCTCTCCAGAACGGGCTCAAATCGATACTCAAAGGACCATCGACTATCTACAACAGTTCGGGTTCATAATCAATTTCCAGAAAAGTCATCTGACACCATCACAAGATCTCGAGCACTTAGGGGTGATATTGAACACCAGAGTCAACAAGCTGTTTTTAGCGGAGCACAGGAAGATGAACCTCTCCCTACTCATATCTCAGGGAGCGTCGGCTCAAAACTCACGGCTGAAGACACTAGCCAGCATCCTGGGGGCCATGACAGCATGCTTGGGGATAGTACAGTGGGCCCGGTTCCATGCAAGACCGCTGCAACACTTTCTTCGACCCTGGCAGGAAGCACTGACACAGGGGGACAACCCTTGGATAAACGTCCCAGAAGCCATCAAGAGGGCCTGCGCTTGGTGGACCCGTCCACACAGATTCACGACAGGGGTGTCGTTGACAGAACCAGTCTTGACAATGATAACGACAGATGCCAGCTTCTACAGATGGGGAGCCCACACGCAGGGCTTCACGGCACAGGGTCGGTGGAGTCCGTGGGAACGCAAACATCATATCATTTGGCTAGAGCTGAGAGCCATATGGACAACCCTTGGATAAACGTCCCAGAAGCCATCAAGAGGGCCTGCGCTTGGTGGACCCGTCCACACAGATTCACGACAGGGGTGTCGTTGACAGAACCAGTCTTGACAATGATAACGACAGATGCCAGCTTCTACAGATGGGGAGCCCACACGCAGGGCTTCACGGCACAGGGTCGGTGGAGTCCGTGGGAACGCAAACATCATATCATTTGGCTAGAGCTGAGAGCCATATACCTAGCCCTTCGAAAACTCGCTCCACACATCAGAGGCAGAGACCTGTTGGTTTACACAGACAACACTGTGGCCAAAGCCTACGTAAACCACCAAGCGGTTCCAAGTCAGAGTCACTGAATCAAATGGCGACCGTCCTCATCAGCTGGGCAGAGAACAACCTGTCATCGATACGGGCCATACACATCAAGGACCTGGAAAACACCCAGGCCGACTGGCTGAGCAGAGTAGCGCTGGACCAAGCGGAGTGGTCTCTACATGACTCAGCCATCCACAGTGGATCTGTTCGCATCATTGAGCAGCGCAGAGATTCAAAAGTTCTTCTCTCACCACCCTTACAAAGAGGCCATTGGATTTGACGCTCTGAACAGCCCATGGCCTCAAGAACTCCTGTATGCATTCCCTCCACTACCGCTGGTACAGAGAGTACTATTGAGGATCAGGACACAGCAAGCAGTGGTCATTCTAGTGGCCCCCTTTTGGCCCAGGAGACCGTGGTTTGCAAACTTGCAAGAGCTCAGTCAAGGGCCTCCTCTCAGTCTCCCGAACATTCCCGATCTGCTGACACAGGGTCCTGTAACACACAACAGTCCAGAAAGGCTCAGACTGACAGCTTAGAGATTGAGCACAGGGAGCTAAAAAAGTTAGGCTATTCCAACCAGGTTTTGGAGACCATGCTCCAATCCAGACACCCGGCCACCAGGTGCATATATCAGAGCACTTGGACTGCCTTTGCCCACTAGTGCAAATCTAGAACAATTACACCAGACAGGGCCTCATTTAAGGAGATGTTAGATTTTTTACAGGAAGGATTGAATAGGGGCCTGAAACCCAACACTTTACAGAGACAGGTTGCAGCCCTGAGCAGCGTATTGGGGTCTATCAAGGGCAACAGGGTAGCCAGACCTCCTCATAATAGCAGATTTCTGAGAACTGCTAGACTCCTGTTCCCTCCAGTGGTCCACATGTTCCCGTCATGGAACTTGTCTCTCCTCCTGCAGGCTTTGACTAAGGTGCCATTCGAACCTCTTACAGAGGCGTTGGCGTACTACCTATCTTTAAAAGTTGCCTTCTTGATAGGCATTACTTCAGCCAGAAGAGTTTCAGAGTTGGAGACTTTGTCCATTGACTCTTTTTGTATTTTCAGGGAAGCCACAGTAACTCTTAGGCTGAACTCTGCGTTCATTCCCAAAGTCAATTCCAGATTTCACAGAGAACAGGAGATTATTTTACCTTCTTTCTGCCCCAATCCATCTCATCCTCGGGAACGGATTTGTTATACCCTTGACGTACGAAGGGCCCTTAAGATATACATTGTCTGTTCAGAGCAGTTTCATAAGTCATCAGCTTTATTTGTCGCCTACAGTCCGCAGAGAAGGGATAAGAAAGCTTCTAAAGCTCTCATTGCAAAATGGATGACGCTTTGTATAGTAGAAGCCTGTCACATTTTGTGTGATCCCATTTATTACAAATGGAAAGTGAGCTTTATGGCCTAGCTGAACTAGATTGGGCTTCACTTTTTCCAAGTTGTATAATATGAGTTTATACTTCACTTTGATACCAGACTAGCAAAGCAAGTATTGTAAAATGACAATATATTTATAAATAAAGGAACACGAGACTTTAGAATATATTAAAAATATAAGCATAGTTTACTTAAATATAGAGAATATCAGTAGTTTACATAGAATAGCATGGATAGCCAATCAAAATTATATGATCTTAAAACATCTCTATTTTAAGAAAAAAGCTTCTAAAAGCTTAACATATGCTCAATTCATTGGCTCAAAGATATCAAGAGTAATACATTACATTCTTCCCAGTTCTTCCCTTTGTCTGCCAAGATGTTGGTGAGAAAGAAACTCCAACATGAGGTGTGGAATCTCAGTNCCATCACAAGATCTCGAGCACTTAGGGGTGATATTGAACACCAGAGTCAACAAGCTGTTTTTAGCGGAGCACAGGAAGATGAACCTCTCCCTACTCATATCTCAGGGAGCGTCGGCTCAAAACTCACGGCTGAAGACACTAGCCAGCATCCTGGGGGCCATAACAGCATGCTTGGGGATAGTACAGTGGGCCCGGTTCCATGCAAGACCGCTGCAACACTTTCTTCGACCCTGGCAGGAAGCACTGACACAGGGGGACAACCCTTGGATAAACGTCCCAGAAGCCATCAAGAGGGCCTGCGCTTGGTGGACCCGTCCACACAGATTCACGACAGGGGTGTCGTTGACAGAACCAGTCTTGACAATGATAACGACAGATGCCAGCTTCTACAGATGGGGAGCCCACACGCAGGGCTTCACAGCACAGGGTCGGTGGAGTCCGTGGGAACGCAAACATCATATCATTTGGCTAGAGCTGAGAGCCATATACCTAGCCCTTCGAAAACTCGCTCCACACATCAGAGGCAGAGACCTGTTGGTTTACACAGACAACACTGTGGCCAAAGCCTACGTAAACCACCAAGCGGTTCCAAGTCAGAGTCACTGAATCAAATGGCGACCGTCCTCATCAGCTGGGCAGAGAACAACCTGTCATCGATACGGGCCATACACATCAAGGACCTGGAAAACACCCAGGCCGACTGGCTGAGCAGAGTAGCGCTGGACCAAGCGGAGTGGTCTCTACATGACTCAGCCATCCACAGTGGATCTGTTCGCATCATTGAGCAGCGCAGAGATTCAAAAGTTCTTATCTCACCACCCTTACAAAGAGGCCATTGGATTTGACGCTCTGAACAGCCCATGGCCTCAAGAACTCCTGTATGCATTCCCTCCACTACCGCTGGTACAGAGAGTACTATTGAGGATCAGGACACAGCAAGCAGTGGTCATTCTAGTGGCCCCCTTTTGGCCCAGGAGACCGTGGTTTGCAAACTTGCAAGAGCTCAGTCAAGGGCCTCCTCTCAGTCTCCCGAACATTCCCGATCTGCTGACACAGGGTCCTGTAACACACAACAGTCCAGAAAGGCTCAGACTGACAGCTTAGAGATTGAGCACAGGGAGCTAAAAAAGTTAGGCTATTCCAACCAGGTTTTGGAGACCATGCTCCAATCCAGACACCCGGCCACCAGGTGCATATATCAGAGCACTTGGACTGCCTTTGCCCACTAGTGCAAATCTAGAACAATTACACCAGACAGGGCCTCATTTAAGGAGATGTTAGATTTTTTACAGGAAGGATTGAATAGGGGCCTGAAACCCAACACTTTACAGAGACAGGTTGCAGCCCTGAGCAGCGTATTGGGGTCTATCAAGGGCAACAGGGTAGCCAGACCTCCTCATAATAGCAGATTTCTGAGAACTGCTAGACTCCTGTTCCCTCCAGTGGTCCACATGTTCCCGTCATGGAACTTGTCTCTCCTCCTGCAGGCTTTGACTAAGGTGCCATTCGAACCTCTTACAGAGGCGTTGGCGTACTACCTATCTTTAAAAGTTGCCTTCTTGATAGGCATTACTTCAGCCAGAAGAGTTTCAGAGTTGGAGACTTTGTCCATTGACACTTTTTGTATTTTCAGGGAAGCCACAGTAACTCTTAGGCTGAACTCTGCGTTCATTCCCAAAGTCAATTCCAGATTTCACAGAGAACAGGAGATTATTTTACCTTCTTTCTGCCCCAATCCATCTCATCCTCGGGAACGGATTTGTTATACCCTTGACGTACGAAGGGCCCTTAAGATATACATTGTCTGTTCAGAGCAGTTTCATAAGTCATCAGCTTTATTTGTCGCCTACAGTCCGCAGAGAAGGGATAAGAAAGCTTCTAAAGCTCTCATTGCAAAATGGATGACGCTTTGTATAGTAGAAGCCTGTCACATTTTGTGTGATCCCATTTATTACAAATGGAAAGTGAGCTTTATGGCCTAGCTGAACTAGATTGGGCTTCACTTTTTCCAAGTTGTATAAAATGAGTTTAAACTTCACTTTGATACCAGACTAGCAAAGCAAGTATTGTAAAATGACAATATATTTATAAATAAAGGAACACGAGACTTTAGAATATATTAAAAATATAAGCATAGTTTACTTAAATATAGAGAATATCAGTAGTTTACATAGAATAGCATGGATAGCCAATCAAAATTATATGATCTTAAAACATCTCTATTTTAAGAAAAAAGCTTCTAAAAGCTTAACATATGCTCAATTCATTGGCTCAAAGATATCAAGAGTAATACATTACATTCTTCCCAGTTCTTCCCTTTGTCTGCCAAGATGTTGGTGAGAAAGAAACTCCAACATGAGGTGTGGAATCTCAGTCTAAAGAGCAAAGCTCTTGTCTCCCTTCTTAAGCTTGCCTGCATGGGAGGCTCACATTCCTGAGGACTGATGTTGCTGACGTCAGTTAGCAAGGAAATACACTGGATTCTAATTGGCTCTCTTAATTCTGAACAAGTAAAGTTTTTAAATTTCCTTCAAGGTTTAAATAGAAACCTTATATTTTTATCAAAGATAATTGTCAGATTACAGAGAGAATAACCAAAGCTTCAAGGTTATTTCAACCATTAATTAAATAGATATGTTAGCTAGAAAAAACTAACTTAAATCTTCCTTCTCAGTCTGGAGATGTTTATGGCCTGATCATTCGTCATCTAGACACATAACAGATAAGGTTCCAGACACCTCGACTGGCAAGAGGCCTTTGATCTGCCCTCTAACTCCTAGCCATTTGACTGTTTCCTTGGATACGGTGAAAGTTCATTTGGGAAGTTTAGAAAAAAGCTCATTGGAATGTAGCTGAAGAAGCTTCAGCCTGAACCAAGCTAATCACAGAAGTTGATTTTAGAAATCAATACTGCAAAACACAAATCCAATACTTTGAAACAAAAAGTTAACATAAAGAAACTCAAAATTAATACATTAGGAACACAGATGGCCAAAAATATATGCTTATAATAGGAAATACATGACAAGCCTACAGAGCAGAAGGTAGGGTTCCTCCTTCGGGGGTGTTTGCCCACTCTCTTAGAGGGGCAGCCACCTCTCAAGCCTTCAATAATACTGCGTTGTACGGGGAGATATGTCACACTGCGACATGGTCTTGGTTACATTCTTTTATTAACCATTACAAGATCCCTCTTCAGGATTCAGCTGACGTAGCCTTTGGGAGGAGAATCTTGCAGGCGGTTCTCTAGGCTACTGAAATTTGACCTGGAGAGATTGCTCTCTTTGGAGGATTCTTCTCACTCTTCCCTCCCTCTTTAGAACGGGGTACTGCTTTGGTACGTCCCTACTGTCCTGACTGGATGGCCAGGAGGATCCCCGGGAGAAAGGAGAATTGGACACTTACCTCTGAATTTTCCTTCTACTGGGATCCTCCTGGACAGCCAGTCCCCACCCGGAGTGAGTTTAAGCTCTAGGGTGGTCATTTCTAGCAGACTTATTTTTTGTCTGTCTTTTTTACTCTTCAGAGCTACCTGTTGGTAGCTGGGAGTTGATCACTGATTAGGCTTTTTTGACGTCCCATGGTTCTGGGATTGGGATTGGTTGCAACAGAGTTATAGGTCAGAATTAGAGAAGGACTTAGATTTCTGAAGGGCTATTCATGTCTGGAGAACGGAGGTAGATCCCTCGAAGCATGCTCTTCAAAACTTGGTTTGTCTGCCTCCTACTGGTAGCTGGTGGGATCTACCCTACTGTCCTGACTGGCCGTCCAGGAGGATCCCCGTAGAAGGAAAATTCAGAGGTAAGTGTCCAATTTTCCTATCTCTTCTATCATCCTTCTTACTCTTCTCTGAACCTTTTCTAGTTCTATATCTTTCTTGAGGTGGGGCAACCAGGACTGCACATAATATTCAAGGTGGAGTAGTACCAAAGATTTATACAGCAGCATTATGATAATTTCCCTTTTATTTTCTATTCCTTTTGCAATAATACCTAGTATTTTGTTTCCCTTTTTAACTGCTGCCACACATGGAAGCAGTTAAATAGATATCTTCATGGAAGTATCCACAGTGACTCCAGGATCCTTCTAAGGGCGCATTCAGATGTGCGCTTAATTTGCACAGCAGCGGCGGCAGCATCGTGCGATTTAAAACAACGCGCACTTCCGGGTTGGTGTGACTGCACCAATTCAGCGTAATGTGAACTGTCGGAGTGCGGTTTTAAAAGCTGATTAATTGTTAAAACAAACAAAAAGGAAGCACTTTTTCATACAGCGGACAATAGTTATAGAACTCATTGCTCAAGGAGACTGTGAAAACCAGCAGCACAACTAACTTCAAATGGAAATTAAATAAATTCTTGGAGAATTGAGCCATAATGCCTACTATTTGGGGCATAAACCCCTGGGTACCAGTAGTTGGGAGCAGTTAGTGGGAAATGGGTGTCACCTCCATGACCTGTACATGTACTTACCTTGAGCTACTGGAGCTGTCCAATATCTAATACAGGATGCTGGGATAGATGGACCACTGGTCTGACCCAGTATGAAACTTATGTTTTTATGACAAGATCTAAAAATAGCTTCTCCTTTTGTGGGTTCCAAGACCAGCTGCTCCAGGAAGCAGTCATTTATGGTGTCTAGCAACTTGGTTTCTGCATCACATCCCGAGGAGACATTTCCCAGTCAACGTGGGGGTAATTAAAATCACCCATTATTATAGTGCTGCCTACTTTTGTAGTCTTCCCTAATTTCCCTTAGCATTTCACAATCACCATCAGCATCCTGGACAGGGGGTCGATAGTATCTGATTACTACTATCTACAACTACTATCTGATTTCCATTTAAACATGGAATTTCTGTCCATAGTGAATCTAGGGGAGACTTTGTCATTTATCATTTTTACCATGTTTGACACAATGCTGTCTAACATACAGGGCTATTTCATCTCCAGAATGATTAACTCTGTCATGTCTATATATCCTGTATCCCAGTATCAGTGTCCCATTGATTGCCCTCAATCCACCATGTTTCTGAGATATCTATTATATCAATGTTCTCACTTTAAAGCTAAATACTTTAATTCCTGCATTTTACTTTTGAGAATTCTGGCATTTGTATACAAACATCTAAACATTTTGATACTATGGTGCTTGTGATTGAATATTTTTGTTTAATTTGGAAGTATTTCAGTTTGCCTGTTCCAAATTAATGCCCACCTGATTTCTCTCCAATTCTTCCCTGTCCTCTTTACTGGAATACACTGTATCACTACTAATGGTGGCATCTCTTTGGGCTGCTTCTGTCTGAACTGCATTCTCCACTGCAGCTGTCAGCTTTCCCCAGAATCATACTTTTAAAAATTCCTCTCCCACCTTGTTGACTTTTAGCATTGGCAGTCTGGTTCTATTTTGGTTAAGGTGCAGCCCATCCTTCCAGAATAGACTCCCTCTTCCCCAAAAGGTTCCCCAGTTCCTAATCTAAATTCCTCTTCCCTGCACCATTTTCTCATTCATACATTGAGATGTCAGAGCTCAGCCTGCCTCTGGAGCCCTGCGCGCAGAACAGGAAGCATTTCAGAGAATGCTGACCTGGACTTCAGGCCCAAAGAACCTCACAGGTATAGTTCTCTGGCTTGTAGAGGCCCCACAGCAATTCAGAAGGAGGGTCTCAACACATGGGGCCCATGAGTAAACTAAAAATAAGATGGACAAAACATCTGGCCTACAGGGCCTGCAGTCCATGGAGCCCCGACCCAATTGAACAACAGTGAATTACAGTGGCTGTTTCATCTTTCTAAAGGATGAGTCAGTGTATTGTTAATGAAAAACTTCGGTGTTAGGAGAGGGCCCCACACTACCCAGCCCCACTACTCTTTTACACGGAGCCCCAACATCTGTAGAGTTGCTCTCCTAAAGTGAAGGGGAACGAAAGACATGTGCATGCTGCCCATTCCACGCTACAGTGAAACACGGAGGTGAAAAAGTGGAGACTTTGTTGAAACTGCTTTTCCAAAGTTTACTTTTTTGAGGGGGGAACCCTACTTTTTCAGTTTTACACAAAGATTTCTAGCTTTAGTCCCTTTGTTTCCCTTGCTAAATGTGAACAAGCCTTCTGCTTTTGCAAAAATCATTGTAAGTGAAAGGGTAAAAGAATGAAAAATGCACAGGCAGATGTAAAAGGGAGAGTTGCATCAAAATGTGCATAAGTATCAATTTGCATAACATTGTTGGCAGAATTTTGGGGGAAATGTGCCGAGTACATGGGGCCCAGTTTTATAGGTTCTTCTCTCCATTCTGTTTTTTCCCAGCAACTCCTCTTGGAGCGCTTCCTGAAACGGGCAGCTATTGCTTTCCAGAACCTCTTCACAGCAGTGGAAGATCACTTTGAATTGTGTCTGGCCAAGTGCAGGACTTCGTCACAGGTCAGCAGGATGTAAAGTGGTGGGATTCTCCCTCCCCTGCTGTTTATAACTCTCTTTCCCTGGGAGTGGGGAGAGCTGCAGCTCATGGGAAACAGTCTAAACAGCAGTAAGTGATTAAATTTGCCTCTAAGCAAGAGGCATAGAAAGCTGTCAGAGCAGCCTGGAGAAGGACATTAGCTTCTTGAAGGTACAAGATGAAGATAAATTTTATTGATTCAGTCAATGTCATATAAATATTAATACTCAAAATTACATAAAAACAAAAAACATTGTTCATAAAAACAACAAAAAATCTGAACAAAAATAATCTGAACAGAAGTCATAACAAAAAATCCCTCAATCTCAGGTTTTTATCCCCTCGCTCTTCCCGGAACTTGCTGGCGGCAACAGCTTGGCCCCTGAATTTAGCACCCAAATCTTCTCAAAACATATTGAAGACAGTAAGTTGACCCCCCCCTCCCCCCCCAGCATCCATCTCCTTATCCATCTCAAGGCACACAGATAACTTGACCCCTAAATTAACTCTAGTTAATCACTATTCTGTTAACGAATTGGATACCGAGTTTAGCTGCACTAGCAGCAAAGGAAGCTACTGCCAGTGTAGCCTTCTCATCCACATCACTCAACAAATATACAAGTTGTTTCTGCATAGACCAAAAACTATCAACATTTAAGGCTCTGAATAGTTTCTCCCTAATTTCATTATAAATAGAACAAAACAATAGATAATGTGGAAGGTCCTCTATTTGACCCTTACCACACACACTCTGGCTGAATAGTCCATCCCCCTGTACCATCCTTGATGTACCTCAGTATCTATTACCTGAATTCTCAGGTGTGTAAAGGCAATTCTCTGTCTAGGAACCTGCAATAGAGAGAAGTAACTAGATCCAGCAGGCCCCGGGACCCAGTGTTTGCACCATGGAGCAAAGCTAAGAGAGTCCACACGAGCCCTATCTTCCTGAAGTTCTATGTCAGTCACTCTCTGCTTAATCATCCTTACAGCACTCATAAGGTGAAGTGATAATAAAAATCCAACAGAAAATCCTAGTGATTGAATTCCCTTATACACATGCCCCCACCAAAGATCTTTTGAATGAGTCTTAGCATTCCTAATAGTAATTTTATCCATCAAGCATAACCACACTAATGTACTAGGGGAAGAGAAACAAATTTTTAACCAATAAGACTAACACCAGAATTTTAATCCTTGAGGTAATAGATCGTAAACCCAATTCAAGTCTTCATATTGCTAGTGGTGTGGTCCGTAGTACTCCAAGTAGGGTCCTCAGACACTGGTTAAATACCAGCTCCAAGGGGGCAACTGTCAACAATGAACCTCCCCAGACCTGGGCCCCATAGCAAAGCTGAGATGCTACTTTAGCCTCTAGAATTTTTTTTGCTGGGTGAACCATACATCCACCCCGGCCCTAAAAAAGAATTTAAAGGTTGTCATTGTAGAGGTAGCTATCTGACTAGCATGTTTCAAATGAGAACCCCAGTTACCATTATCCAAAAACACCACCCCCAGGTATTTAAACGTACGGACCTGGTCTACCTTATCCCATCCTTAAACCAACCCCGGTATCTCCGGGCAGAGTGAAAAACCATAACCTTGGTTCTTCTTCAAGGTTTTCCGCGATTCTCACTAATGGGATCCACTTCTTGCTTCGCAGGCACCGGAGACCTAGTTGTCAGCAGTTTACAGGCAGATTACCTGGAATAGACTAGAAACTCTGAGGGCTCCGCCCCTCCTCCAGCCCCGTGAAAAGCACGGGCTTTTAGTCTCGCGATAACGGGGCTGTATAAAAGGAGGGAGGAACCCTCACCGCCTCAGTTCCTTCCAACCGCGTCGCGCTTTGAAGACCTTTCAGTACTGGTCAGCATTACTCTTCAAGAAACTTCTCGGAGTGCTGTGCCTGTCCGTGGGGTTTTCCCCGGACCTGCCTTCCCCCTCGGGAAAAGGCTCTGGAGCATGCCCAAGTTATCCAGCTTCAAGCACTGTCGTTCCTGCCCAGCCACGCTCTCGGTAAGCGATCAGCACGACCTGTGCTTGGGCTGCCTGGGCGAACCGCATAATACCGACTCCTGCCGTTTCTGTACTGTCCTTTCATTCCGGGCATGACGAGACAGAGCTCTCCGCCTCAGGGACATACTAACCAGAAGGGCACTTATCGGTGGAGAAGAGGGGCCTCTTAGGCTCCCCACTGCGCACTCCGCAACGATGGAACCGACTCAGTCGGCACCGCCGGCTCCTCAACCCGCACCAGGTACCAGCCCGGTACCTCAGCCGGGCCCTCCCTCTGTTCCGGCTGGAACCAAACACGTTTCCCGCTCCCATACGTCCTCCAAAAAGGACGCTCACCAGAGGGGTGAGGAGTGGAAGAAAAAACACAAGAAAAAGAATACCTCTACTGCACGCTGTCCGTGCACGTTGACTGTGGAGACGGTACCATCAGGCACCGAGGAACTACCTTAGACTTCAGCGGTGCCGATACACGCAGAGATGGTACAGACAGCATAGGTTCCGCTCCCCTCAGACGGAGCGCAGTCTCCCCAACAGCGATGTGAGCCCAGACGCCCTTCTCACTCACCCAGGCTCACTCCAACCCAGAGACAGAACCACTCACGCTCAAGATCCCAATCGCGACACGCCTCTTTGCGATCCCCTCAACAGGACAGATCACGCAGATCTCCCATATGCAGGGCATTCGCCCAGGGATCCCCGGCACAGTCGAGGCACAGTGGGGGTGGCAGAGACTCACCGAGACACGAATGGCGGTACCATGGACGGCACTGAGATCTATCTCCTTGCTCGTGCTGCTCTCCACACTACACTTCTCAGTACCGCCACTACGAAGGTTACCGCCGGTACCGATCTCCATCTTGCAGCCGCTCCCCCTATTCTATGCACAGAGAGTTCCATGCACGGGATTGCGCGCCTCTTCCAGCTCCGGGAACACCGCGCACCTCTTCCAGCTCCGGGAACATTGCACTATCAGCCCCTGCTCCCGCGGGCACCTCTGCCTATGGTGACAGTCTCTAGACCACCTCCAGACAGAGCAACAAGGGGCACGAGTCTTCCCACGCAGAGCTTGCAAGGAGGAGCTATTCACACGGTACTGACAGCGGTGCAGATGCTGCAACACGACAGGTCAGTCCACCCTCCAGGCGTTACTCTCCTGGATTCCATGCTGGGACACCCCCTCCAACACCTCCCTGAGACCAACCTTCACCTCTCGCAGAACTCTTCTTCAGGAGCTTCTGTGTCCTCATCGGCCTCTTTACTGGCCCAGGTAGAGGAGGAAGAGACCATTTCCCCACCTCCAGTGGATTCGGTCTCGGATCCAAACCTCACCCTAGCCACCAATGACACCAAGGCCTTCCAGGCTCTGATGAAAAGGTTGACCTCAGCCCTCCCCAACCTCCCCACCAAGGTCCTTAAAAAGACTCAATCTGGACCCGTTTTTGGCATCCTATCCTCTGGGGAGCCAGGGCATGTCATGCTGCCCATGTTGGAGCAGCTCATGGAGCCATCCCTAGCAGTATGGGCCAAACCTTCCTCAGCCCTTCCTACCAGCAAATTACCAGACTCCCTTTATGCTATCCCTATAAGCATCCTGCCCCTAAATCTTTAGTTATAGCAGCAGCCTCCACTAAACCCTGAGCGGGAGGCGTCCACTCGTCACCAGCAGACAGGGAAGGGAGGCGCCTAGATGCTTTGGGCAGAAAATATTTTTCCTCTGAGACTCTTATCTCTCCGAGCCACCAACTATGCCTCAGCCATGTGTGGCTACCAACACTGGCTGTGGGCTCAGCTCTCCAAAGCTACGGACCCCACCCAGATTGCTGCCCTCCAGAGGGAAGGCATGCTTCTTGCCCAATTCCAATTGTTAGCTAACATGCATATAGCGGACTGTAATATCAGAGGCATTGCCTCCTCCATCTGTCAGACGGCATGCATGGCTACGCTCCACGACCCTGACACCTGACAATAAGACCCGGATAGAGGACCTCCCCTTTGACTCGGAAGGTCTTTTTGCTTCCTCCACGGATGACACCCTCAACGTATAAAAGATGATGTATAAAAGAAACCTGCCAGACTGCCAGGTCCACAGGAGTCATCCATCAGATCAAGAGGAAATACTATCCTTCCTCTGCCCCTTATGGGTACCAGCCACGCCATACGCCCTCTTACCAGTTCTACCAGGGCAAGCACTCTCAACACTTTCAACCTCAGCAACCCTCCACCAACCAGTCCCGCAGACGATTCCCTAAGCAGGGGGGATGGGCCAGACCATAGTCTAATTCCTCATCAGGTGTCTGTTTGTTCAAGTACCACATGGTGGTGGTGTCTGTGGTGATGAGGACATTCTGTCCTCTGATATGGGCAAGGAGGGCTTTCAGAGCCCACATACGAGTGTTTCCATATCTGAACGACTGGCTGCTAGTCGTCAACACAGAATCCCGACTCCGCCAGCATATTCAACACACTCTAGACCTTCTGCAAAACCTCGGACTCCTAGTCAACTTACAGAAGTCTCACCTAGCTCCTACCCAGCGCCTTCAGTTCATAGGCGCAGTGTTGGACACATCCCAGGCAAGGGCCTACCTGCCCCAGGACAGGTTCCACACTATCCGGTCCATCATCCACCATCTGCCCAGACGACCTACCAGAACGATCCGTTTTTTCCTTTGGCTGCTGGGCTTCCTAGCAGCTACTACAGCAGTGACACCACATGCAAGGCTGCACTTACGCCTGCTTCAGCATTGCCTCAAGGAGGTATACACCCCAACCATCCACCCTCTGTACAAGAATATCTCAGTCCCTCCCGAGGTCTACCACAGCCTTCTATGGTGGACACATCCCTCTCCTAGGTGCCCCCTTTGAGCCCCCCCACATTCTCCAGAGCCTGACTACGGATGCCTCTCCTACGGGCTGGGAAGCCCACTTCAAGCAACTCACTGTATCTGGGCTCTGGGACCCAGACGAACGGTTGCTCCACATCAATTTACTAGAGCTCCGCGCCATATGATGGGCTCTGAAAGCCCTCCTTGCCCATATCAGAGGACAGAATGTCCTCATCACCACAGACACCACCACCATGTGGTACTTGAACAAACAGGGCAGGGCCCGTTCCACCCGCCTATCCCTAGAGGCAGATGCCATTTGGAAATGGAGCATCTCACATGGCATCCATTTACAAGCAGTCCACCTTGCAGGTCCAGAAAATCTGCTGGCAGACCACCTCAGTCGACTATCGGCAGATCATCACAAATGGGCTGTCAGCGATTCTGTTTTAGAAGATATCTTCGAAGAGTGGGGCACTCCTCTTATAGATCTTTTTGCCTCCTCAGAGAACGCAAAGTTACCCAGGTTCTGCAGCAGGGCAGGCAGGGCCCCAGTTTCCATAGCAGACGTCTTCACGATCTCCTGGACTGGGGCCTTCTTTTATGCTTTTTCCCCCACCCCTCTTCTTCACGAGGTCCTCACCAAGATCAGAACAGACCGAGTGAGGTCATCCTCATAGCTCCCTTCTGGCCTCTCCAATTATGGTTCCAGACCATCAAGAAGATGTCCGCACAGATCATACACCTACCCAAGCATCTCAATCTCCTCTCCCTCCTCGGTGGCACCATCTTTCATCATGATCTCGACAAGCTCCACCTCTGCGCATGGCTGATCCCGTGAGGTCACAACACTGGCCCTCGCCAGTCGCAGACATACTCCTCAATGCTCGTCGCCCTTCCACGAGAGCCTGTTATGCAGCCAAATGGACCCGCTTCCAGAAATGAATCGATTCTAAATCCATACCTCTACTCTCCCTCAATATGACTCACCTGTTTGAATACCTGCTGTACCTACAAAGCTCTGACCTCTCTCTCTCTCATCCATCAAGGTTCACTTAGCAGCCTTATCCTCCCGCCTCGAAGTAGAGGGAGATAGATTCCTATTCTCTCACCGCTTGGTGAGAACGTTTTGGAAGGGCCTTACGAATACCTTTCCTTCGGCTCATCATCCGGCCCCTCAGTGGGACCTCAACCTAGTCCTCACTAAGCTCATGCCCCCCCCCCCCTTCGAGCCCATGGCATCTTGTGCCATCAAGGACTTAACCGTCAAGACTGTCCTCCTTGTGGCGATCAGAGCTCCCCCCTCCCCTACATTCGCTTCTCCAGTGACAAAGTCGACCTCAGGACGGATCCCGCTTTCCTCCCCAAAGTCGCTACCCCTTTCCACCTCAACCAAACCATTTCACTACCGGTCTTCTTCCCTAGACCTCATGCTTCCATGGCCGAACAAGCCCTGCATACCCTTGATGTGAAAAGAGCTCTCTCCTTCTACCTGCACCATACACGGGGCGGGGGTGGGGGGGAGGAGGGGCGGAGCCCTCACAGTTTCTAGTCTATTCCAGGTAATCTGCCTGGAAACTACTGACAACTAGGTCTCCGGTGCCTGCGAAGCAGGAAGTGGATCCTATTAGTGAGAATACGCGGAACTCTCTCGAAGAACAGAGTTACAGGTAAGTAACCTCCTTTTTTCTCATAATTAATAATTAAATCATCCTGCTGACTCAGAAAACCAAAGTCTTTCATCATTCGAAGCAACTCGATACAGGACTGCGAAAGAAGAATGGCATCATACGCATAGAATAATGTGCTAGTTCTATACTGCCCTAATTTAGGGATCATGTAATCTCCTTTATCTCTCATTGCCAGAATATTATTTACATAAAGGTTAAACAATATGGGAGCAAGAAGGCATCGCTGTCTTTGACCCACAGTATGTTGAAACTTGAGCAGATAATGTACCCCTATGGTCCAACCGAACCCTAAGGGAGGTGTCCGAATAAAGCAATTTAATCAAATTCAGGAGATGCCTGTCAATTTGCAGAACCTCTAGTTTAAACCACAATTTATTCATATTAACCAGGTCAAAGGCAGATGAAAAGTCTATAAAAATTGCAAAAAGCTTTTGCTTAAGTTGTTTACACCTTTCTACCAGATGACTTAGGACAAATACTTGATCAATAGTCCCCATAGAGACCCGAAAGCCAGCTTGTTCTTTAACCAAGATGTCTTCCTTATTAATCCATTGTAATAATCTATCCAGTAATAATCTCGTAAACAATTTAGAGACTACACATAACAGGCTAATCGGCCTATAATTGGATCATAGATGCTACCTTCTTTCTTTATGTATAGGGACCACTACTGCCTCTCTCCAGTAAGCAGGGATCTTGCCCAAGTCATTTATTGTTGTAAACAAACAGGCCAATACAGCTGCCCACCAGTCACGGAAAAGCCTAAAAACCTCAGCCAGTACAAAGTCAATGCCAGGGACTTTATTAGTTTTCAGGGCAGAGATAGCTTTATAAACATCATAAGATGTTACTGGTTCCCACATAGGTAAATACTCCACCACTTCTCTTTCAGCCATCCCTCAAGAAAGTAAGGAATTTTTAAACAGTTGCTGAAAGTATTCCTCCCAAGCAGATGCTGTAACTTTAGGTTCCCTGAACAAAACATCCTTAGGGGAGGCCCTGTACACTAATTCCCTCCTGTATCTCAGATGCTAGCAATAGCTGTGACTACTGCTCCTTAATATAAAGTAATTTTTTCTTCCTAAGCATCAACTTATAAGTCTGCCGATGCTCATAATGTAGCGGACCCTTGTTGTTATTTGACCTCAGTCCTCTGGCAAGCTGCCGTAAAAATTGCCTACTCTTCTTGCACTCTAAATCGAACCATCCATATTTTGAAACCATACTGGGTTTAATCCTACCATTTTCCCTTGAAAGGAGAGGGTATAGTACTTTAATTAAAAGCTCCCAGTAGGCAAAAAGAGATTCCTGATTATCTGCCTCAAGCAGATTTACACGGGCCAGCGAAGATTCTTCCGTGGCCAAAGCACCCTCTATCCTTCTTTGAAGTGAGTTAGTCCATTTAACCCTACTCCTTCCCCTAATTTCTAAGAACCCATCCTCAATAAACTCATCCTGTAACTTAATCTTCTTCAACCCTTCCAGTTGAAACCAAAGAGGAAAATGATCACTGTCCACCTGTGGATCAATTTGAAATCTACTTATACGTTTAGAGATTTGGGGTGAAATCAATAAATAATCTATAACACTCCCTCCCTTACGGTTGATGTAGATACATGCCCAGATTCATCTCATTGACAACTGTCGTTTAAGAGTTTCAAATTATTGTCTAGGATTAACTTATAAAGCCTGCGGCCCCTAATATTAATTTTACTAACCCAGGATCGTCTCCCAGAGTTCCAATCAGAAGCAATAGCGTCCAGCCCAGAAAGCGTCATTACCCTTAGAACCGCTAACTCGCTGTCCCCTATACGTGCATTGAAATCCCCTAACAAGCATAACTGCTCTTCAGGATGAAAATCACATTGGGCCTGAATATGGGATTCCAAAATCTCCCAGTCCTTATCTTTTGCATATTTGGTACCGTAAGGGGGCAAATAAACATTAATTATCTCTAAAGACGGGCCCCCAACCTGCAAATCACATCGTAGGATTAAGATATTAGATTCATTCATTATAGGGGAACAAGCTACATCTAGTTTTAATTACACATCTAGTTTTAATGACACAAAAGTAACTAAACCTCCCACTAGTTGCCCTTTCTTAACAAATTGAGCAGGTTTATTCCAGCACTGAAAACCCTCTAGGAAGAAAATATCTGCAGTCCCCATCCACGTCTCTTGAATACATATAATATCAAATGTTTGCAAAAATTTGATGCAATCACTATCGATCATCTTACCCTTCCAACCAGAGATATTCCAAGACAGAATCTTAATCCCCAGGTTATCCTCTATATTAGACTTCCAGCTCCCAGGGGATACTCCAAAAATTGTCATGATGACTTTATTTCCATTGGACAGGATTACTGTCACATTAGATGACCTCATAATTTCATTTGGAGCAAACACCACATCCGACTCCAAATTTCCTTGCTGAGGGGACTGAAATGACCCTATCTCATTAACCCCCAATAACCTAAAATCTTGCCAGTCTTTAAGTCCATCAGAAGACAAAACATGCAGCTTAGTAAATGTGGGAAGCCGGCCCACCTTCCACTACAATGGGGATTACCTTGGAACTGTCATGAAGTATCACAAATACATTTGTCTCAATAGACAGGGGCAATTTGAATTCGCTATTCTCCTGTAGCGACTCTTCCAAAAAAGAAGACCTTCCTGTCATCCTGTCCCAAAGCGACAGCAGATCCATCATCAAACTTGTCAGATTGCCACCCTTGGTTCTTCACTTCTTTACCTAATTCAACCATAGATGGCAATACTACTACATTTAACGTTACTGGCTGGGTCACTACTGATTTACTAGCAATCCCAGAAACACCCTGGCCTGCCATAGAACTAACTAAAGGCAGATCTAATTAATCAAAAGACACAACCTCATTCAGCATCTGCACACATCCCTCCACTACAGACTGGGAAGGAGTTGTTGAACCTTCAGGCAGTATAAATCCATTATGATCTTCTATCTGCGGGTGTGCTACCTGCGTTCTCTGTTCTAATGGGCATCTTGGAGTATTATTCTTGATATTCACTAGCACAGCTTGAAGAGCCACCAGACGTTCGATTATATGATTCTGCTCCTCTAATGGAAGATGCTGGTATTCAGAAGTCAAGGTCATTTCTTCTTGTTCTACAGAGTTATCCCCAGGTCCTAGACACCCCTGGGGGTCTAAATGCTGACAGGCTAGCTCAGAAATCCCATCCACACCTGACCTTTCCCCATTTATTCTAGATTGTAAAATTGATCCAGTTAAATTAGGATCCAGTGGTACCCTAGGATCATCTCCAGAATTAACCAAATCTACTTGATGTTCCAATGGAGTACCCCCAATTATAATCCTCTCCTTCTGACGCTGAATAAGAGGAGAAATTGTTTGGTTGATACAGTATCTAACCATAATTATATCCAGGAGTTCCAACTGCTGTTTAGTTCATAAAATTTCTGGGCAGCATCGATAGAATTAAAGGTTAAAAGTGCCCTAACTCTGTTATGATTATAAAACAAGTATTCAATATCCACATCATCATTTGGAGCTAAATACAAAAAGGAAACTTTTCTAATTAAGTTTTGCAAATGTGTAAAACTGTCAGTTTTACTCACAGATCCTTTAGGCTTAGGATAATTATTAAGAATCAGCTGTTTTCGATTCATTTGAAGCTTCCAAGTCAAAAAGGGAGAAACAAAAGACACTCTAGACTGGGTTGCTAAATCCCCAGAAGACCTCTTATGTAGAGGAAACTAAGGCCTAGATTGATTCAAATTATTGGTAACCAGTGACTGAACAAGTACACCTTCACAATTCGATGTACAAAACTGACCCTTGTTATCTGGAGGGACCGGAGCTAGGGCTCCCTGTAGATCATTCCCCCCTACATGGGGGAGGGATACCCCATTAGTCTGAGATTGGTCATCCTCTAGCCCGATCTCCAGTGAGGATAAATTACCCTTTTTATCTGGGCAACAAGAAACCCTACCCGTCTTTTTGATGGCCTTATCCAGAGCATAATTCGAATTTCTGCAAATAGTTCCCCCAAAAGCTTAAACAGTCTTCCAGAATTCATACTGCTTTTACTTCGCTGGCCCTTCCCACCAATTTTTACATTCTTAGACTTTTTTTATTGATACAGACTTTGCATACCATTTATTTTTCCTTTTATAATGTTTAGCCATCTCTTGTTTTTGCTGAATCCCAGTACTCTCACAATCCGAGACAATAATTAGCAAAGCTACCCGAGATAATTCCTTAGAAAACTCCTCCCTGGGGATTCCTAAGTCCCCATGGGAACCCTGGGGTATAACTACCTTACTCAGTACGTGGATCAAATCTTTAAGTTCACCTAAATAGGATTGGAGGGATCTCAGAATAATAAATATCTGCTCAGCCATTTTACATGTTAATATACAGTGATTACCCAGAACGTCCCATGCAAAGGGCCCCAAAGTATCTATCCCAGGAGTTAAAGCAGCATTCTCCTTTATACAACTCCTCCCATCCCCAAACATCTCTTCAGGAGAATCTTCAAGAATTCCTATTGGTGGCAGTTCTTGGAATGCACATAAAGGCTTCTTTTCTTTTGCCAGAATAACCTCCTTGTGAGGCAGCCTCTGATCTTCTTCCAATAATCCAGGAGATTCAGCCAGAAGCTTACTTTCCTGAATCATAGTAAAAGAGTCCACTGGTCCTAAGCCATCATCCAGTTTTATTACACAATGTTCCACATCCGAACTTGTTCCCTTTGTTTATGGCAGGATATATCATTGTATCATCATCTTGCTTAGGACCAAAAAATGCTGTTATCACTGACTGAGTTGAATTAGTCATAATATCACGAGGGGCTAATCCAACATTTAATATCTTGGTCAAACTTCTAGTAACTGGAGGCATTGTTCCACCTATACACTAACTATCCTATAGAATCCACTAGCCCCACTCTTAATCGCTTACTATCAACTTACACTCAAACTCAAATTTGCTGACAGCAGCAACTTAACCCCTAGATAATGCCTAGCTCTTTGCAGAGTACGCTGGCAGCAGCAGCTTGACCCCTGGATTACAATGCCTAGCTATTTCCAGAGCATGCTGGTGGCAGTAATTTGGCCCATGGATTACAGGTGCCTAACTTTCCTAGCACGCTAAGGGGAGCAATTTAGCCCCCAATTAATTCACCTCACTTAAGTGCCAGGAAAGGAACACTAATCCTCATCACTCAAGTTTTAAGATGACTACAATATAAGCTACATACGCCCCCTGTATACAACACACATCCCTAGGTTCAACCACGCTAAATAAAACAATATATATATATATACACACATAAAATCCTCCTAGCCCCTCAAGGGCCCCACCCACCACAAGCAACAACAAAAAACACAGGCCTACCCTTTAAGTATAAAATATAGGAGTAGATAGCTCAGCTCAAAACAACAAAAATCAGACTGGGGAACAAAAAACACAGTGGCCCTGCCTTATAGTCCAGTCATCAACCTGAGTAAAGAAGAAGATGGTCCACTGCCTTCAGGGCAGTGGCTTCGTTTTCAAGGGTAACTGCTCCCCAAAAACTCAGACTGCAGAGTGAGGGGGACAGGCAAAAATCCTGTAGTTCATATGAAAATAGGAGCGTTCCCCCCCAAACAGCTCTTAGCTTGCAGCTCTTAACTCAAAAGTCTCAAACAAACCAACAGCCGCAAAAGATCAGCGTCCAATGTTCTGGCATCTGGTATAGTCCACTCCGAAGTCCAATATCAAGCTTCCTACAGGCCCATCAACAAGGAATCATACGGCCAGGGTCTCCACAGCCCGCAAACGGCCCCGATAACGGCCAACACCCTTAGATGGCGCCCTTTGGCTGGCGCCTTTGGGCTGGCGCCCAGGGGCCTCCCAGCCCTAGAAGAAATAATACTTGTAGAGGGAGGAGGGGAACAAGGTTGGTTGATTGAAGGGTGGGCAGCTCCTCCCCTAGTCACACCCCTCCAAGCAGCCCCCAGCTGCCACAAACACCCATTAGCTTCTTGAAAACTAGAGGCTCTAAAGGGAAATCTAGGCTGGAATTGGACTTTGAGTCCTGAAGCCACTGTTCCCATTTTGGGGAGTGTGAGGATTATGTCCTTTCCCCTTCAGCTGTACATACTGTGGTGTTGACTTCATGGTACCTTGTTAAATTTCCCAGAAGCCCATTGTTTGTTGCAGAAATTACCACTGTAACGTAAGCTTAATAGCCAAATATCTCTAGCAGTTAAATAGTCATAGGTACACGGTTGGTAAAAGTGTGATGTGAGGCCCAAGGAGTATAGTCAAGATCCACAAGTCTGGACATTAGGATTCATGTCCCCTACTATGTCTCCCGTTAATGGGATATGGAGGGGAAAGGATTCCAAAACCTCCACACTTGTAAGGCTCAGATCATCCAGATGCAGCTCGTCACCTGGCTGGAGCTGCTGTTTATCACTGGTCCAAGCCTCTGCAGCTCTGACTGCCACAGGTGTTGTTTAGTACTGGTGTTCTGTGGGCAAAGTATGCTGCTGCAAGTGGGTAGGACTTCTCTCTGCCTGCAGCCGTGACAGCTCTGGCCTTGGAGACAGACAGACCTGGATGTTTGAAGGTCCCCTGAGGCATCTGAAATTGGGATCTTTAGCAAACATGGTATCTGCTGAAAGCATACAGCTAGGTCCTCCCCCTTCCTCCGTACCTTCCTCCTGGTGGTGCATTGAAGACAGCTCTCCTGTTCTAAGCTATTGGTGGAATCGAAGCCACAAATGGAAGGCTTTAGCTTCAGACACTGGGTGAAAACAGACATGATGCTAACCACTCTTTAACCACCCTTGGTGGTTATTTATGCATGTTGCAGGGCTGTATTTTTGTCCTGTGCAGCCCTGCAACATGCATAAATAACCACCAAGGTTGGTTAAAGGGTGGTTAGCGTCATGTCTGTTTTCACCCACTATCAGAGCTGAGGGATGTTTGGAATGGATCCAGGGTTCTGAGGGGGACTGACCTGCTAAAACTCTTTCCTTGAGCAGTGACTTTCCTTCTTTGTTTCTAATCAAACTCAAGTTAAAAAAAAACTTGTTCAGGGTCTACACTTTTTTGACCTATTCCTTCCATGTATGTGGGAACTTGAGCAGCCTGACATCACCCAGCTTTGGGGATTTGCTCTGAAGGAACTTCTTGTCTCCAATTCAGAAACAATCTGCAACCAGTTGTGTGTGTGTTGAGGTCAGGGGTTGTGGTGCCGTTCAAATGCTGGTGAGAAGTAGGGATTTCATGGGCATTACAAGGGACCAAAGTTAAGGACTGTCCCCCGATCTCAAAATGTGGGGAGAATGTGTCTCCTCTAGTCCCTCCCTTGCCTATTCTCACATACGTGGTTGCAACCAAATTTGTTTGTCCTACTTCCTATGGTGGCCTGCTCACCAACAACGAGGCATGAGTTCTCTTATCCAGTACAGCTACTTTATAAGAGCACACTTGTGTCTTCCCAACAGAGCGTGCAACATGAGAACACCTACCGAGACCCCATTGCAAAGTACTGTTACGGCGAGTATCCTCCCGAGTTGCTGCCTGTGTAAAAAGAATGAACGGCTGTGAGGAAAAACAATCTAAAGAAGAGAAATGCAACCTGGCATCGGCTTGCGTAAGAGCTGTGCCCTGGACTCTGATAATGCTAGCTCCAAGGACGTGTCTATAGACATTTGTGGAAAGGTCTCTGTCCAGTCTGACACCATCTACCCTACCTCCTGTAGCACGGTGGCTGCTGGGGGAAGATCTTTAATTTGCTTAAGAACAACTATTTAAGCTGCATACGATGAACTTAATCGGCAGAACAGCATTAAAAAAAGTATAAAAGACTATCTGTACATACAGGTTAACTGTATCCCTGTGGGCCATGCACTCTCCAGACTGACAGCTGTAGCTATGAAGAAGGATTTTTAGCAATTGTATAGTAAAGAATGCTTAACTCCCTGGTGAGCTTTTCTACCTCAATGGTGTAGTGTATATGTGTAAATATGAATTATTTATTGGACTTATATGAAGTAGTAGCTAAAAAGTCTTGATGATTCATGTACTAATGCCTGATGCTTCTCAGAGCCTAGTACTTCCAGAGAAGGGGTAGTCTTCATCCAGATCAACTTTCCCAATAAATTGCCTACCTGCCTGCCGTCTTGCAGTTCGGTATGGGTGCCTCTCACCATAGGGTTTGTGTTCTTTCTGGGTTAATTTGAGTGGCAAAGCAGAACATTTTTGCCACCATGGTGGGAAGGAAGACGTTCTGTAAGGTTTGGGCTGCTGGGTATTTTAGCATGTTGTGTTACCTAGGGTGCAAAAGCCATGTCCCAAGATATTGTAGTGTGATGTGACTGGATTAAGCAAACCTCCTGTATCAAGAATTTGACTACTTGCACTTCTGCATAGCACCATAGTGCTCTCTGTGGTTCCTCTGGCTGCTTAGGGTAGGAAGTGAAAGGGATGAGCTGGTCTGGGATCTTGATTTTAATGATATCCTAGTGCCCAGAGTAATTAGTATAAAATACCAGGCTGTGTGCACACCAGCCCTCTTCTGAAGCTGGGCTAGCAGCAGGGCCCATGAAGGACTTGTTAAGGACATAATTTCCATCTGGGGTTCTGACCTAGCTACTTAGAAAGTGCACTAGTCTGTAATTTTTAACCTAATTAGTGTACTAATTGAACACACACTCTTCTCTCCCACAGTTTTCTACTGGTTCTATAGTCTGTAGATGACATCTTCCCTCTAATTCTCACCTGAGGCCAGTCCATCAGAAAAAGACTTGGAGGTGGAGGAGAGGTTTCTGTTTACATGTTCAGTGAACTACCATTTTCTATGGGTACAAAAGCCAGGGGGTTTGATGGGACACATCCCCTCAAGCATGTGGAAAACTGGGCAGTCCCTTCCCGATCTCCCCTCTTTTGATCTGGTTTGCACTGCCAGAGTCAAAATAAAAAGTACTGCCCCATGGCCTGCCTGTTCAACAGCTTTTCCCCTGCCGTTTTGTGGTACCTGGGGTGATTGTCTTTAATAAGCAGAACACTAGAGTTCTTTGGAAAATAGTTTTTGCATCCTCTTTGCTTTGACTTTCTAGTGAGGAATGGAAAGAGAATAAAAGCAATAATTGAAATTTATGTTTTCCTCACAGAATACTGTCTAACTGAGCCCCATGTAGGAAGCTATGTTACTGACTAGGTAGTCTTGTCCTGTACTACCTCTTACGTTTACTCAGCACAAACCACTCTACATAGGGATAAAATAGGGCAATATCACCAGTACCCTCTAGCTTTTGCTTATGTGCTCTTTGCCCCAATAGCAGGGCCTTCTGCTGTGCTTATACTAAATAGTTAAACTCTGTGGCATATTGCAAGAATGAAGATCTTAGCCAGACCTTCTAAACAAAATTGTAAGACTCTCCTCTGCTAGGGTTACCATCTTTCGCTGTTTGACCCCGAGACTCCCATTTTGGCCTATGGAGTCTCTGGGTCAAATTGCAAAAGGTGGTAAGGTAACCCTGACCTCTGCTCACCAAAGTTCAAGTACAATTCCTAAAACAAAAAACCTTATGGTTTAAAAAACTGTTAAAGGCAGGACCATTTCTAAAATAAACCATGTACCTTTCAAAAACATTTGACAAAACACAGTTTACTGAAACTCAAACACCAAAAAGCATAAAAATAAATTGCACTTGCATTACAAAAAGCATTTAACAACAATGTAAAACGTAAAACCATGGAAATTTACACTATATTGTGTAATTTAACATCAACATTGATACTATATATACTTAATTTGTTACTATGCCATATTTACTGTACATGCTTACTCTTCCCTGCCCCTGACAGCCGGCTCCACAGGCTCCCTGCTATGTCACCACTGTTGACATGGCAACTGGAGAAAAGTAGAAAAGAAGGTAGATCATTTAAGTTGCATGATTCCAAATGGCTACTGCGCATGTGCAAATGTCACAGCCTCCACAGATCCTCCATTGCCCAGAACTGGGATGCTGGCACAGGGCTGAGCTCCTGTCTGACCCTGCTGGCTGCTGTGGCTCGGCTCGCTTTACATACGGGCTCCCAGAGATGGCTGCCCACCCCCAGATCTGGAGATGTAAACATCAGGGCAGTCTGTGGCTGGGGTCCCCAGGGCTGCACACTCGTGGGACGCCTGCAACTCTAGGCTGGGGCCAGCAGCCGACCCTTTGCTCTTTCTCTTGGGTTGTCTCTCCTCTCTCTGGGTGGCACCTCCCTTGCTGGGCAAGCCCCTGGGAGTGAATCTGCATGGAGGATGGTCCCTTCAGATAGCAGACACTCATTGCAAGAGATCACCCCTTCCCTGGGCATAAAGCCCCTGGAGCAATAAGAGACCAAACTGGGGCCAGCTTAAGCAAACACACTTTACTAAGGGAAAAGAATGCCAGAGGCCAGTCTAGGTTCAGGAAACACAAGGCAAGTCACATGATAAGGCTTACAGGTCCTTGTCTCTGGGTGGGTGGCTCCAAGCCCTTCTCCCCAGCATTCTCATCTGGCAAAGAGTCCATTTCAGGGCTGAGTCAGCTCCTCCAAACTGTACTCCAGCCCTCTCCCAGTGTGAGACCCCAGTTGCCGCACAGTAGCTGACCTTGCTTCAACTGCCCAGCAGTTCTCTCCACCCAGATCTAAACTGGATGAAACAGTTTCAGCGACACACAAAGGTAGACTGGGTGGAGTCCTGGGTCCCTCCCTCCTGACAAAAGGGTCATTAAGAAGCCAGACTCACTGGCTCCTGGGTGGGCTTTGCCAGCTGTGTGAGGAGATGCCCAACCATCACAGTAAAAAATTTTTAAACAATAACTCTTTAGAATTACCTGAACACACCATCAGTCCACAACAGCACTTACTGGACATCTCAAACTACATGCCTGCAGATTTTGGTGGCTCAACTCACAAAGGTGAGGAAGATATGAACTGCAAAAAAAGGTTTGGACATGCCAAAATTGACCACTAGCAATTAACTTTTAAAATGCTATAACTTTTGATCTCCACAATGGACTTCTCAAATTTTGCATATATGACCCTCCCACCAACTGCACAAAGTAAATACAACACAAGAATTCAGTTGTCAAAAAGAAAGCTCAAGTCATTTATTCAAAAAGGGGCTTTCGTATTTTCTGTTTGTAATGGAAAGTGGTCCTGCCTTTAAGTTTTAATAATAATAATTCTAGCCACTAATGCAACTAGAAAATGAGCTCTTGGAAAACAAAGTCTCCGCTTAGCTGTGTTGGATACTTGCATTTTGCTACAATCCTTTTTTCCTCCTTTGCTGCCCTCCTATGGCAGCTTGCTGTAATAATCATGATATGCAAGTCAAGTCGTTGGTGGGTTAGTAAAAATATGGTATAGCAACACTTGGGGTGTCTACACACACTGTTCCAGCTATCTAACATAGGCGCAACCGTTAACGTTTCTTCAAGAAAACCGGGGAGCTAGTCATGGCGACAACATGGATTTGTGGGAGTTTGCTGCCGCCTAGAATATGTCCGGGAAACTCATGGAGGAGACCCAAAATGCAACGCACACAAACCTATGGCAGCATAAACACAGAACAGCATGAACATTAGTTCATACAGTTCCACCTCATGATGAAATTGTAGTAAGTACCACAGTGTTGATTTCCCCTATGGTTAATGTATAGAGCCACCCTGAGTTAGGTTTGTGTAAGAGCTCTTCTGTACTGAGCCTGTTCTTAATGTTTACTACCATTCCAGCAGAGCAGTGGGAGTTCTCATATAAATGAGGTGTAGCTGGTATTCTTGTCACGGTGTTTTGATCCCCAAGACAGTCTGATGGTGTTTGGTGCAGCCAATAAAAGAGTTTTTAAAGATTAAAAATTCAGTTCTGCTGGGCTAGCGCATATGCAGTCGAGCAGCTGCCGCTTTGCTAATAAGCAGCATGAATAGTCACATGACCCTGCTCCAGCAGCCAACTTATGAGACTCCTTGCTGGAGTCTGTTACATGATGTGTCTCACAACTTGGAGAGGCTGCTTCTGCTGAAAGTTGTGAGCCACTTTTTCTTCGTCTTGCGAGTGGCTGAATCTCTTCACAAAATGATCCGAACTGATCAATATTGTTTAAGAACCAAATGCAAAATTCTTTTGGATTCCAGTCCTTCCCCAGTCCTCCTGGCCACGCAGGTTGGGTTTGTTTCTCCAAACTAAATACTGGGTCCTATCTAGTCTCTTTTAACTGTGCAGCTGCCAGCATCGCCTTGAGGCTGCTTCATTTCAGTCAAGCCTTAGCCCTGGGACCTTTTGTCTCGTGGGAAAACAAAGTTGCGAGCGCTGATGCGAAGCTCTGTATCCTCTGCATGATCGGAGGCAAAGCCGCACGGCTTTGTTTTCCTACTAGACGGACGTTACGTAGCATTTGCTTCCCAGAGTTTTTTTTCCAGAGCTAAACGTTACGCATGTTGCCTTGTGAGAAAGTGGCTGCTTTTTTCTCTCAGAGCCACTGCACCTCCTCCATCTTCTGGCTCCTGCACACTTTCGTGAGGAGCTGCTGCCGCCACAACCAGCCTGACAAGCAACAGCAGCCTCCTGCTCTGCTACTTTCGTGGGTGGTGGGGAGGGATATTTTGGGGAGAGGGGGTGGGGACCTCTGGGGGCTTTGGGGGAGCAGCCGGCAGGAGAGGGTCAGAGTGGTGTGGACAGGAGGGGAGGGTGGCCATAGGGGTCATTCTGGGGCAGGGACGGTATGGTCCACAGGGGTTGGTGGTTCGAGCTCCCAGGGTACCTAGGTCCCTTGTGGAGGTTAAAAGAGCCAACCCCCACACCTGAGGTGGAGGAGCAGGATCAAAGGTCCACCAGTGGGGGCTTGATGTTGCTAAATGCAAGGTCCGTAGCAAATAAGGCCCTGGTAATCCGGGACCTGATTTTGGATGAGGCTGCGGGCCTTGCATGTATTACGGAAACTTGACTGGACGAGGAGGTGGGGCCAATCTTGGCCAACCTTGTTCCAGCTGGGTATGCCGTGCAGCACCAGCCCTGCACTGGGGGCTGGGGAGGTGGTGTAGCCATTATTTTTAAAGAGACGTGGCCTGTTAGGAGATATCCAGTTCCGGAGATCCAGGGATTGAGGCCCTCCATGTGGTGTTTGGTTTGGCTGGGGGCAAGTTAGGTGTGGTGCTGGTGTACCAGGCCCCTTCATGCCAAGTAGCATCCCTTGCCACTCTAGCAGAACTGGTCTTGGTAGTGGCGCTGAACTCCTTCAGGACTTGGTCCTGGGGGACTTCAATGCCCATGCCGATGCAGGCCTTGTGGGAGAGGAGCGAGAGTTCATGGCCATCATGGCAACCATGGGCTTGTCCCAAGTTGTCAACTGCCCAACCCATGTGGGGGGGACATACCCTCGACCTGGTATTCTGTTCTGGCCTTGAGGCAGGGGATCCAGTAGTGGGGGATGTGAGGGTCACGCCCTTGTCATGGACGGATCATTATCTCCTACAGACCAGTCTCTTAGTGCACCACCTCCAGAAGGGGAAGGGACCAGTTAGAATGATCCGCCCGTGGAGACTGATGGAACCTCAACGGTTCCAGGAGGCCCTGGGGGATTTAACCTTAGACCCGGATGGTCGCTCTGTTGATGAACTTGTTCGGGTGTGGAACATCTTGCTCGGGGAAGCAATTGATAGGGCGGCTCCAAGACGTCTCCTGCCCCTGTCTCGTTAAGCAGGGCCCCTTGGTTTACCAAGAGGCTGCGGTGTATGAAGCAGGTAGGCAGGTGACTAGAGCGACGTTGGCGCTGGACTCGTGCTGAATCCGACCGACTTCTCCATAGGGCCCATTTGCAGTCCTATGTTGAGGCTGGACTACTGTAACGCGCTGTATGTGGGGCTTCCCTTGACGCTGGCTCAGAGGTTGCAGCTAGTGCAGAACATGGCGGCTCGTCTCCTGATGGGGACAAGTCATCGGGAGCATATTACTCCTGTGCTCGGCGTGCTGCACTGGCTGCGTATAACGTACCGAGCCAGATTCAAGGTGTTGGTCTTGGCGCATAAAGTCCTACATGGTCTTGGACCCAGATATCTCAGGGACCGCCTCGCCCTCCGTGCCCCAGAGCGGCCCCTTCGATCTGATGGGAGCACCTTCTTGGAGGTCCCCTGTGTAAAGCAGGGGGCCACAATGGAGAGGGCGTCCTTGGTGCCCGGGCCGCGTTTATGGAACTCCCTCCTGTAGGAAGCCCGTCTGGCCCCAAGTCTACTGGCCTTCCACCAGGCTTGCAAAACCTGGCTGTTCTCCCAGGCCTTCGGAGGAGGGGAGGGGAGGGGGTGGTTAAAAAACATGGGAAGGATTTTTCAGATAGATCATATTTTAGATGTTTTAAATTTCTGTGTTAAATTGTTGTTTTAAATTGTTGCTTTTATGTTGTGAGCTGCCCGAGATGCCATAGGCATGAGGGGACGGCTAATAAATGTAACAAAATAAATAATAAATAAATACTCAACACCACTGCAGGTGGCAGCAGCTCAGACACCAACACCAATCCTCACACAGAGCACTGGAGTCAGGGGAGGACAGCTCTCGTGTCCTGCTACAGCCTGGTGCCTGCAACCTACTTCTCTTGTGGGCGATGGGCAGATGGAGTGGCTGCTGTCGGGGAGTGCGCTTTGTGGAGCCACCACCTG
>QEPC01004381.1:264651-279837 GCA_003113815.1 Sphenodon punctatus | reverse complement strand
CTATATCTTTTTCAGCCCCTTTTCAAGATTTAGGTAACATATCATCTTCACATGATGGAATCTAAGAGATCGTTCAAACCCCTGGGGCTTATTGTATCCAAAGTGATGATCCAAAAACTCTCCCGTTCTGCCAAAATTTTGGGGTTTATTGGGAGGCTTATTTTTTCAATGCCCCCAAATGAGAAAGTATTATCATCTTTGTGTGATGAATTATAATGTTCAACCATTGGTGCTGCCTGAGTACGATTTTTAAATTTACTACGATATTCTGTTATTCTAATTTTTAAACTCCTAGTAGTCTTTCCTATGTACAACTTTTTACATGGGCATTTTATCGCATACACCACTCCGGTAGTACTACAATTTATAAAATCTTTAATCGCATAATTTTTCCCAATATGATCCTCGAAGCTTTTTATTTTTAGGCTATAGGGGCAGTTTATGCATTGGCCATTTTATGCATTTTAGGCCATTTTAGGCTATAGGGGCAGTTTATGCATTGGGGTGCAGGGTCTCCAGGACGTACTTCAGGGCCCTTCTGATTGCACGCACCTGTCCAGCTGCCCTCAGGCATGCAGATGCATGCCACTACTGGAGGAGGGCGGCCGTCTTAAGTGCTGTCATGCTCGCTATGCCCATCTACAGGCACCTCTGGACCATGTCCAGGGCCCAGCAATGGTGGGAGGGGGCCCTGACATGACGGGACGATGTTGCTTGGAGGGTACACTTCCGGATGGACTGGCATACCCTCCTATGACTGGCAGAGCTTCTGAAGCCCTGGCTGGAACAGCTGCACACCCCCTTGCGCTCCCCTATCCCAGTCCCACAGCGAGTGGCCATAGCTGTCTGGGCCCTGGCCACCTCGGATTTCTGCTGTTCCGTGGTTCATCACTTCAGAGTGGGCCTCAAACTGTCACTGGCATCATCCGCGACTTCTGTGAGGCTGTGGAGGTGGTCCTCCTCGACCGTGTGATCCAGCTCATGGATCAGGGGACAGTGATGGTCGTCTTCAAAGCTACCAGGTTCCACAACTGCCTGGGTGCTATCAATGGTACGCATGTGGAGATCCTCCGCCCCCACCCCATGATGATGCAGTCAAGTACATCAACAGACATGGTTACCGCTCGTTGCAGCTCCAGGTCATTGTCGATCACCGGGGCTTGTTCATGAACATCTTCACTGGCCACTCCAGGCACAGCCATGATGCCCAGATCCTCGCAATCTCCCCCCTATTCTCACGGATGTACAGGGGGAACTATGCCAACATGCAGATGACCCGGATCGAGGGGGTGTTGATGCCCCCCTGCATCATTGGGGACCTGGCCTATCTGCTGCTCCTCTGGTTCATGAAGGCCCATATGGTGGCCCGGAACCAGATGGAGGCCCTGTACAACACCCGGCTGTACACCACGAGGACCATGGTCGAGAGGGCCTTTGGTGCCCTCAAACAGAGATGGAGGTGCCTGGCTAGCCACCTGGAGTCCTCGGTGGAGACCTCCACCCTAGTATCGGTGCCTGCTGTGTGTTGCACAACATTTGTGAGACCGATGGAGCAGTCCTGGGGTATCCCAGGGCACAGCGGCCATCTGGCGCCATTCTGCTATATGTGAACGTGGCAAACCCCAGGGAGTACCATTATGCTAAGCGGATCTGAGCAGAACTTACGAGGCACATAACAAGGCTGACCCAGGCCTGAGGCTCCCGGGTTCTGTGGGGCGGGACCCCTGGCATGCCCGTGCCCGGGAGTTCCCTGGCCTCATCCACTGAGCACAGGGTCCCCGGCGTGTGTAGCAATGACCTACGGACATGATGGTTACTGTGAATAAAGGTGTCTTTATTGTCGTTACAGTGCCCCCATGCCCTATTTCCCGCTCCCCTTACCCCTGCACCTGGGCCCCTCCTGCTTCCTTGGGTGACCTCTCAGTCCTTGTGCGGGCTGCTCCGTTGTCTGCGAGCCACCCTCGCCCATACTGCCGTCCCACTCCAGTGCTTTCTGGCTCTGCGATGGCTCCTGGTTCTCCTCTGTGGCCACTGCTGGGGACTGGACCGGGGCCGGGACTGCCTGCTGCTGCTGCATCTGCTGGGGTGGCTGTTACCATCTCCGCCCCGGCGGGACGGGGAGGTGGATGCGTGGGCCCTGTGGTCGGGGCTGCTGCTGCTGTGGGACAGGCACTGGTGGTGGGATGGGTGGTGGTTGTGGGGCTTCAGCCATTATGGAACCCAGGGGTGCTGCTGCCATGATGTAGGCACTCACCATGCCCGCATTTAGAAGCAGCGAGGTGCCAATCTCATGGGACCAGTCTAACTTCTGGGACAGCTCTGCGGCCCGGCAGTCGATGATCCCTGTCAGCCGCTCTATCGCCTCCTTCTACTGTGTGTAGTCCCATCTCTGCAGCCGCCTCTCCATCCACATATCAGGTAGGAGGTGCCTGTCCCATCCCTCCACCTGCTCTATGGCCCTGGCGGTGACTGCCTCCATCCTGTCAATGGCAGCGATCATCACCTCCCCCTGCTCCATGCTGGTCCACATAATCTCCTCCACCAGGTCCTCCTGCCGGCGGCACACACGTGCCCTGTGCTCCCGCATTCTCTGGGCCGGCAGCACTGGTCCCTCTCCAGGGGGGCAGCGGATCTCTGGGATACAGGTTAGGTTAGCTCAGTCGGGCACCCGTTAGCTGCACGTGTGCCCCCCACGGAATGGAGCTGGGATGGGGTCTGGAATGCTTTCCCATCCATCACCCTTCTCCTTGGGTGGTCGGTTCCCCTCCACCCACTCACCTTGCTCCACCTGCTGCTGCTGCTAGTGCAGCCCTCCCTCCACCTTGGCCTCCTGAGGCAGTGGTAGTGGTCCTGTGTGGGAACCGCCATGGGGGTGTGACATTGGGGTTCCCCTGTCCCTACCCTCTTATCCCCTCACTCCCTGTTCCCCTCCCAACCTCTGGTGGGCCCCGTCCCCTCCGCTTACCTTCCACCATGTGTTCCACTGCTCCTGGTGCCTGTTCCCCCTCCGTTGCCTCCTCCTCTCCCTCCGTCATGCCTGCGGTAAGGAGGGGGGGGATTGGTTAGTAACGTTCCCTGCCTGTTGTAACCCCATGCTCCCTTTCTGGGTCTGTGCGGGCCCCTGTGCCTTTCCCACCCTGTGCCTACCTCCTATATCCATCTCCAAGTCCTCTGTGGTCGGCTGCTCAATGGGGCTCTGCTTGGAGTGCTCCCCTCATGTCCACTGGCTCAGGGTGACCAGTGTGTTATCATCGGAGTCCGACCCCGAGTGCAGTAGTGGGTTCCCCGTGCCTTTCCGTGATGGGGGCCTGCTGCTCCCCGAGCCCACACCTTGACCGTTCTTCATGGGGTGCGGGCCTGGTGGTGTCTGTGGGTGCACCCGGTGCTGCCATGGGAGATGGGACATCCTCCCATGTCTGGCCCTGTGCCATGGCACTCCCAGCTGGAGGGCCACGATGAATCCTGCCATGTGAAAGATCCAGTTGAGGGACATCATAATACGGCACAGTCTGCACTGCGTGACCGGACCTCTGGTCATTGTCCTTTATGTGCTTATACCCCCTCTTGAGTTCCTTGACCTTGGACCAGCACTGTGCTGCCGACCTCTGATATCCAGCCTCCCCCATTTCCTTCATTATCTGGTCGAACATGTGATCATTGCACGTGTTGTCCACTCGAACCCCCAGATCCTGATGAAGTCCTGGGTCTCCTGGACTCCCCACGGTCCCCCTCTCTGGTACCGCCAGCTCCGTGCTGGCTGCTCCAGCTCTGGTGCCGCCTCCTCCCTACTGATGTCCTGTGGGGGTTCCAGGGCTCAGGCCCATTTCCTGGTCTGTTGGGTGGACATGGGGGGTTGAGAGCTGTGGTTGTGCCGTTCCTGCCCCCGCCTCCCACCCTCCCTCCATGGCTGTCCACTACCCTTGCACCCCCGCCCCCCCAGTTGTCTTGTGGTGGTCTCTCTACCCATTTGTGGGGGGCCTCCATCCCCTGTTCAGTTTCCCCTGTGGGGTGGGATGCTCTGGCTCCTGCTGCTGCTGCTGCTGCTCCTCGTCCTCCATCGCTGTCCTGTCTCTCCATTCCCTCTTCCTGTCTCACCACCTCATTCCCCTGGTGCAGTGTGCCTTTTAAATATCCCTCCTTGTTCTGTTTGTTGCCCGTTGCCTGGCAGCGACACTGAGTGCTTTCGCCATGGTGTGGGATCGTTGTCTGTGATCATGCCTGGCAGTTGCCATTCAGACATTACTTTTGACTGTTTCCCAGTGGGGATTGTATTGACCACGGTTCTGAACCTGCTCCCATCCCGAGCTCCAGAACCGTGGTTGTCCTTGGCCCCTACCGGAGATTGACTGTGGTGAACATCTGGATGCCGCCGAACAGATGTTCAGGTCTCAACGGCTACGCTGGGGAATTGACTGGGGGATTGACTGTGGTTCACTGTGGTTCACTGTGATCTTGTAACATCTGAAATTACCCTCAGAAGCTTGGCTGCAGCTTCCCACTTTTGAAAATCTTTGCTAGAAGCTTGAGAACTATTTTGATTAGCAGTCATTGAGAACACCAGCTGCCCAACAGTACTACAAACTAACATCTGCCAAGCTTTCCTTATTACTGACAGTTTTGGTTATTAACATGAATTATTTTAATTTTTGGTCTCTTGTGTGTGTGGTCTGAGAAAGTGGCAATAAGAAAGGATTCCATCAAATCCTTCCAGACAATGGTGTGTTGTCAAAAATATTAGATAAAATCATCACATAGCAATGGTACCCTCAGTGCACCCCTCCCCCCCAATAATGAAGAGTACATAGCTGTAGCTGTCTCTAGCTTGCTTGGCAAGATATATCATAGGGCACGTTGACATGTATAAAGCAAGAACAATTTATCAATGTCAAAGTAATTTTATTTGTTTTACTAACTCACTTTGGTATTGCTCACACCAGACTGCAAAACCAATTTTGTACTGTCACAATCAATCCCTAGTGGTCATGCCAACAACCTGAACACAAGACCTATCCCTGAATGCCTGCCTGGTACACAAAACCTTCTAGGATGTCGCATTCCAAGAGGAACCATAGAGTTCAGAGCAGGAGAGGTGCTGTGCGCTGCAACCAAGGAATGATTTGCGTACCATGTTCACCAACCAAACATGGAAATGGTTCACAGTACAAGGTATTTTGATTTAGAAATACTCCTGATTATGCCAACATGCATACTTTGCCTTGTACTGACAAATGATGTGTGAACAATAGCAAGGTACAAATGAGTTAAGGACTTACTAATTTGATTTAACTGTACATGAGAATGAGCCTGTAGGATACTTATACGTTCCAAGAGTCATCAGCATGGGCTCATCACACGCTCCGTCAGAATTCCCTTAATCTCTACTGTCTCATTCCTCATTATCCTCCCTACCTTTTCTTTAAGATCTCAGCACTATGAACACTCTGTTCTCACTGAAGTCAATGGGAACTGAAAAGGGTAGGCATTTTGCAGGACTGGGGTTATATTGGTTGGAGAATTGGATGTGTCAGTTCCATGGCTTTGACAGTGTCACTGTCCTTTTCACCCACATGATGGTTACCTTTAGGGGCAAGCCTTTATTATTGCACAACATGATCCTCCACCCCTTTCCATCACTTTGCCTTTGATTCCGGTCTTCCAGTTTTTGATGCAGTCTTTCAGCATTGCCAGTGGCATGAGTCTGACCAGTACTTATGTCTGCCTTTGCACCATGCTTCTGTCTCATTACAGTTATCATATTAGTTTCAGCAATTGTAGCATATCTATCACCTCATTATAGAAATAAAGTCAACATTAATGGGAGCCATGCAGCTAGCCCCCTGCTCTCCTCACTAGAAATGGTTTCTAATGATAAGGAGACACGCATGGCTCTGTTTTTAGATCTGAGCTCCCCTCCCCCTAAACCAGATTAAATAATAATAGCTTACTCTTGGGTCACTTTCAGACCTCTCCCCCTTCCCCCCTCCCCCCGCACATATTCTGACTGCAGGAGGGACTGTGCAGCCAGGATATGCGCGGGGATTGGCCAGTCGGAAAGCTCCCCGCACAGCTTTGCCGGCAGATACGCACAGGAATGCAGCATGGGGGGACGGGGGAAGGTTTGAAAGTGGCCTTAGAGAGTGCTGCTCAGTCAGGAAGACGCAAGCACACTTAATAATCAACATGCAACATTCAGGAGAAAGGTAGGGCTTCTAGATACAGCATTAACCTAGAAAGCAGGTCGGTCCAGCTCGGAGTTAAACAGGGATGCGTTTTGGCACCTTTCCTGTTTAAGGTCTATATAAATGACATTGTAGATATTTTTTAAAACGAACACATTTTTGCCCCCAAAATAAGCAACAGAGCTTTGGCTTTGCTTCTTTATGTAGATGATATGGCGTTGTTATCTATTGCCGAACTTGGGATGAGAAGGGCTTTAGAGATCTTAGGCTCTTTCTGTGGATGTGAAAGACTCAAAATTAATTACAACAAGACAAAGGTCGTGGTTTTCGCTAGAAAAAGCCTTACTCGGAATTGGTATTTAAAATAGCTCAGGTTCCTTTCTACAGATATTTGGGTTTGGGTTTTGCTGCTTCTGGTTCCTGGTCGCACCACGTGGCAGCCACCAAGCTGAAAGCCCGACAAACTGCAGGAGGAATTTTAAGTTTTGGGCTACAGGAGGGCGGGGGGGGAGGGGGGAGATGATTAAATCAGCTATCTCCGTGTTAGCTCATAAACTTATTCTGCAAATGCTTTACGGAGCAGAGATATGGGGCTTCGAGGCCTCTGCATTGGAAACAGTCCAAAACAAGGTGCTTAGATAGTTTGGGGGAGCCCCAATCCATACTCCAGTTGCGTTTCTGAGGGCAGAGATGGGTGTTGTTTTTGTTGTATGCCAAGCTTGGGTGGTCATTAGTAACTTTTGGGCCAGATTGATGTTTATGCCTAAGGAGAGCCTTACCTTTGCATGTTGGGAGGAGCAAGGAGATTTGGGTATTAGTCAAACATGGAGATCTTGGTTGGTTCTCCTCCTTAGAGACACTGGGTTTTCATTGAAGGCCCTGGAGGGTCTCCCCAGGGATTCCTTGAAAAGTTTATTGAAGTCACAAATATTAGATATTGGTAAGCAACAAGATATGGCCTTAGTGGCAGAGTCAGGAATTGCTCCTTATTATGGGAAATTTAAATTGGTGCACCAAGTTGAGCAATATCTGGTCTGCATTTCGAACTTTGCCTTAAGACAGGTGCTTACTCTTGCTAGATTCCTTCTAAGGTACTGGAAGGTCGACAAAGTGGTGTGCCTTATTGTCAGAGATTATGTGACTGTAAAGTCTGGGTTGAGGATTTCATTCATTATTTGTTTGAGTGTGCAGCCTCGGCTTATATTCACCACCAATATAGAGGCTTGTTTAAGTTGAAGGCCCCATGGCATACCTGTGAACAAAGATTAAAATATATCCTGGCAAATAACAAAGAAAGAGAGACATATAGGGCAGCAAACTTTTTATTGTTGCTAGCCAAAAGGAGGGCTTGGACCCCAAAAGAGCAGTATAGATAGACCGATGTGGAAGGGACTAGCAGATATTGGCTAAGTGGTAGGATATTAGACGAATTTGGGTGGTTTGTTTTAGTTTTGTTGTTTGTTACTTTTTGGGAAATTGTATTATACTGACCCAAATTGAATTTTGTAACGTGTATGTATAATTGTATCAACCATTTGGTTGTATCAATAAAGGATTTATACTACTAGAAAGCAGGTCAGTGTTGGGGTTTAAACTCTGCTTTGTCTCAAACTTTCCCATGTGACCATGGGCAAAATTTTAACTTCCTGGTTTGTACAATGAACGTTTGAATGTCTGTAAGGCTGCAGGGATACAAGTGCATTGTTTGTAAAGTGCTTTGAAATGGGGTGCTGCCATCTGACCCGAACTCAAGGAAACATGACTTAAAGTGTCAGGTCCAGTCAGTCAATCCAGGTGTAGCTTGGATCCAACACATTCAGATTTGGGCCAGCGGAGTGACTTCCCCCATTACAACCAGTGGCATAACTATGGGTGTTAACAGACAAGACAGTATCCCACAATAGCTGACATCAGATGGGTGGCCACCTGCCCACCTATTATCTGGCCATCAAATGTTTGCTCGCACCCTCCAACCCCCACTCATGGCATCATCCTGGAGAATGTGGAGTCTGCTGTGTGGGTACATGCTGGCTAAGGCAGGCGAATGTGCGACACAGTGACACCTTCCATCTGTTAGGGTGTGTGCAGCCTTCATGTGCGTATGCAGGTCTACCAGCACCATAGATTCTTGGGTGCAGTGCCTAGAACAGTCTGGAGAGTGAGTGCTCCCTCCACTCTCTCGCTCTCACAGGTATTGTGCCAGTTTATGTTCGGTTTTTTTGAGTGCTCCAAAAAGGCTTCCAAAAAGCAAAAAATAAACAAGAAAAATGATGAAAACCACAGTGAGGTTGGCTTCCTGTACCAGGGGTTGCTGCAGCTGTGCGTCAGCCGAGGGGTGGTGTGGTGGAGTGCGGCACCTGCCCATCTGTTCCATCTGTCCCATGGAAACATGAGAGTGGTGGCTGCGCGCGGTTTCCATGGAGTAACCCTGGACTCCAGCTGGCTAATCTCTCATTTTTTTTCACCCTATAACTAATAGGGCCTTGGAGCAAGTCAAATTACTGCCCCTTCTGAGGCAGTTGCAGCCACTAATTGAAATCCATGTGCCAGAAGGGGGTAGCTAATTTTGTGAAGCTCTCCAGCTCAGTTACTCTGAGCTGCAGGAGTAGTGGCAGCAGAAGCAGAGATAGTAAAGTGGGAGTAAATGGGTGTGAGGAAGCAAGTGGGGCAGGGCAAATGGGTCTACATGGTCTGGGACCCTCCTATCTGAGAGACTGCCTCACTCCCCGGGCCGTGGGGCAGCCTCTGCTGTCTACCGGGGGCACCTTCCTGGAGGTCCCCCAGGTGAACCGGGGGGGCACGATGGAGAGAGCGTTGTCGGTGGCTGCACTATGGCTGTGGAACTCCCTCCCAGAAGAAGCTTGCCTGGCTCCCTTTTGTCAGGCCTGTAAGACCTGGCTATTCATCCAGGCCTTTGGGGGAAGGGGGGAATGAGGGTTGGGTTTTTGCCAGTGGTTTTACCTCTTTTTGCTGTTGGTTTTTATTGTTTTAGTAACCCTTTTATGTATTTTTAATGTTTTTTAATGTTTTGTGAGCTGCCCCAAGCTGCCATAAGGCTGGAGGGAGCGGGATAGAAATTATTAAATAAATAAATAAATAAAAATGGGAGATGAGGAGGCCAAGAGGAATGGCGGAGGCAAGATACATGGGTGGCAGGAACATCTAGTATTACAGAGAGGAGGAAAGGGGTCATGGTCTAAAGGTTTGGAAGCTCCTGGACAAGATGACCTCTGAGAGTATCCTTCCAGGCTGCAGTTTNGGGGGGGGAGGGGGGAGATGATTAAATCAGCTATCTCCGTGTTAGCTCATAAACTTATTCTGCAAATGCTTTACGGAGCAGAGATATGGGGCTTCGAGGCCTCTGCATTGGAAACAGTCCAAAACAAGGTGCTTAGATAGTTTGGGGGAGCCCCAATCCATACTCCAGTTGCGTTTCTGAGGGCAGAGATGGGAGTTGTTTTTGTTGTATGCCAAGCTTGGGTGGTCATTAGTAACTTTTGGGCCAGATTGATGTTTATGCCTAAGGAGAGCCTTACCTTTGCATGTTGGGAGGAGCAAGGAGATTTGGGTATTAGTCAAACATGGAGATCTTGGTTGGTTCTCCTCCTTAGAGACACTGGGTTTTCATTGAAGGCCCTGGAGGGTCTCCCCAGGGATTCCTTGAAAAGTTTATTGAAGTCACAAATATTAGATATTGGTAAGCAACAAGATATGGCCTTAGTGGCAGAGTCAGGAATTGCTCCTTATTATGGGAAATTTAAATTGGTGCACCAAGTTGAGCAATATCTGGTCTGCATTTCGAACTTTGCCTTAAGACAGGTGCTTACTCTTACTAGATTCCTTCTAAGGTACTGGAAGGTCGACAAAGTGGTGTGCCTTATTGTCAGAGATTATGTGACTGTAAAGTCTGGGTTGAGGATTTCATTCATTATTTGTTTGAGTGTGCAGCCTCGGCTTATATTCACCACCAATATAGAGGCTTGTTTAAGTTGAAGGCCCCATGGCATACCTGTGAACAAAGATTAAAATATATCCTGGCAAATAACAAAGAAAGAGAGACATATAGGGCAGCAAACTTTTTATTGTTGCTAGCCAAAAGGAGGGCTTGGACCCCAAAAGAGCAGTATAGATAGACCGATGTGGAAGGGACTAGCAGATATTGGCTAAGTGGTAGGATATTAGACGAATTTGGGTGGTTTGTTTTAGTTTTGTTGTTTGTTACTTTTTGGGAAATTGTATTATACTGACCCAAATTGAATTTTGTAACGTGTATGTATAATTGTATCAACCATTTGGTTGTATCAATAAAGGATTTATACTACTAGAAAGCAGGTCAGTGTTGGGGTTTAAACTCTGCTTTGTCTCAAACTTTCCCATGTGACCATGGGCAAAATTTTAACTTCCTGGTTTGTACAATGAACGTTTGAATGTCTGTAAGGCTGCAGGGATACAAGTGCATTGTTTGTAAAGTGCTTTGAAATGGGGTGCTGCCATCTGACCCGAACTCAAGGAAACATGACTTAAAGTGTCAGGTCCAGTCAGTCAATCCAGGTGTAGCTTGGATCCAACACATTCAGATTTGGGCCAGTGGAGTGACTTCCCCCATTACAACCAGTGGCATAACTATGGGTGTTAACAGACAAGACAGTATCCCACAATAGCTGACATCAGATGGGTGGCCACCTGCCCACCTATTATCTGGCCATCAAATGTTTGCTCGCACCCTCCAACCCCCACTCATGGCATCATCCTGGAGAATGTGGAGTCTGCTGTGTGGGTACATGCTGGCTAAGGCAGGCGAATGTGCGACACAGTGACACCTTCCATCTGTTAGGGTGTGTGCAGCCTTCATGTGCGTATGCAGGTCTACCAGCACCATAGATTCTTGGGTGCAGTGCCTAGAACAGTCTGGAGAGTGAGTGCTCCCTCCACTCTCTCGCTCTCACAGGTATTGTGCCAGTTTATGTTCGGTTTTTTTGAGTGCTCCAAAAAGGCTTCCAAAAAGCAAAAAATAAACAAGAAAAATGATGAAAACCACAGTGAGGTTGGCTTCCTGTACCAGGGGTTGCTGCAGCTGTGCGTCAGCCGAGGGGTGGTGTGGTGGAGTGCGGCACCTGCCCATCTGTTCCATCTGTCCCATGGAAACATGAGAGTGGTGGCTGCGCGCGGTTTCCATGGAGTAACCCTGGACTCCAGCTGGCTAATCTCTCATTTTTTTTCACCCTATAACTAATAGGGCCTTGGAGCAAGTCAAATTACTGCCCCCTCTGAGGCAGTTGCAGCCACTAATTGAAATCCATGTGCCAGAAGGGGGTAGCTAATTTTGTGAAGCTCTCCAGCTCAGTTACTCTGAGCTGCAGGAGTAGTGGCAGCAGAAGCAGAGATAGTAAAGTGGGAGTAAATGGGTGTGAGGAAGCAAGTGGGGCAGGGCAAATGGGTCTACATGGTCTGGGACCCTCCTATCTGAGAGACTGCCTCACTCCCCGGGCCGTGGGGCAGCCTCTGCTGTCTACCGGGGGCACCTTCCTGGAGGTCCCCCAGGTGAACCGGGGGGGCACGATGGAGAGAGCGTTGTCGGTGGCTGCACTATGGCTGTGGAACTCCCTCCCAGAAGAAGCTTGCCTGGCTCCCTTTTGTCAGGCCTGTAAGACCTGGCTATTCATCCAGGCCTTTGGGGGAAGGGGGGAATGAGGGTTGGGTTTTTGCCAGTGGTTTTACCTCTTTTTGCTGTTGGTTTTTATTGTTTTAGTAACCCTTTTATGTATTTTTAATGTTTTTTAATGTTTTGTGAGCTGCCCCAAGCTGCCATAAGGCTGGAGGGAGCGGGATAGAAATTATTAAATAAATAAATTAATTAAAATGGGAGATGAGGAGGCCAAGAGGAATGGCGGAGGCAAGATACATGGGTGGCAGGAACATCTAGTATTACAGAGAGGAGGAAAGGGGTCATGGTCTAAAGGTTTGGAAGCTCCTGGACAAGATGACCTCTGAGAGTATCCTTCCAGGCTGCAGTTTCAAGATTCTAACTCAAAGCCCTTTGCAAAGGCAGTATGGAAAATGTCCATCATTTCCCAGATAGGGAACCAGAGCTGAAAATAGAGCTTACAATTCCCAATTCCTGTTGTAAGCACTGGGCCCTCCATTTGCTCTGAGTCACTGCCTTTGCAAAAAAACTTTCTTGAATGGGTGAGGTGCTCCTTATCAGCTCACAGTCTATCAGGATAATGGTGGGGAGGGGCCACTCGGACCCCTCACTCTTATTCAAGCAACCAGGCCATAGGAGTAACTTTGGGCTAAAATTTGTGGGAGATGCTGACCCATGTAAGCTCTGCCCACACATCTCTAGAATTGCATGGGGAGGAAATTTATGAGTGACATGTTTCCCAATCTAATTACTCCCACGACTCCTAAGAGCACACATTTCCTGCCCCCCCCCCCCCCCCACTCTAGGCTCCATTTACTTCCTGGAAGGGGTGATGTGTACCATGGAGGAAAGCGACAGGGAGCGTGAAGCTGTGTAGTGGTGTCCCCTATCAGCTCCTCACATTTCCTGTCCATTCCCCTGTGATGCACGTTTTCTTCCAGAGGCAAATAGTATCTGGATTGTAGGGTTGCTACCTGTGGTGGTTTTTTACCTGACACTCCCATAAGTCAAAATGGAAGTGTCAGGTAAAAAATTACAGAAGGTGGAAACCTTACTGGATTGGTATGGAGGACAGGAAATGTGTGCTTTTGAGGTTTGGAGGGCATGACTAAGAGGGATGGGGAAGCATCCCTGTCTTCAGGTCTTCCCAAAACTGCTGTTGCAAATGCCCTCTGCTCCAACACTACCACCCTTGGCAGGAGTGTAGCTACCATGGAGCGAGGGGTCTTAGCTGAGTCCAGGCCAAGAACTCTGGAGGGCAGCCTGAGCATCACTTAGAAGTTTTCAGAGTGGGCAAGGGAGGGATTGAATCCAACACTGCCCCCATCCACTGAAAAATGTCTAACAACGCGCAGGCCTCTTGCAAAGTCCCCTGCCAAGAAGAAAGTTTTAGAGTGGGCAGGGGTGGAGTGCTAGCTTGATTCGGCCTTAAAACTTCCTTCCTTCCTTTGGGCCTCACTGGAAGCCAGAGTGGCACCACAAACTTTTTTGGGGGAAGCCAAGGTTGACTGGTAGCCTTGTGAGGGCCACTGCTTAGGAAGACCCTATCCCCGGCCTTGCCCTTGGGGAGCCCATAATTGGGACTTGAGCCACAGCCTAGCTACGCCACTGCCCCATGGGTGCATGCACCACCACCATCTGCATTTCTTTCATTCCCTAATGCACAGAAACTCCCATTCCCACCTGCTTCCCAGCTTGGCCTTTCCTCCCCTTGGTTTTCAGGTAATGCCGGTGTCTGGTCGAGTGAGCTCTGCTATAAATCAAGATGTCACCATGTACAGGGTAGAAGTGATTTAATTAATGCACTGTGCCATCCCAAGAGCCACTCCTCACCTGGCTGCTAACCAACCATCAGCAGCAGAAGGAAAAAACAGTTCTCTTCTTTCAACAGATGCTGAAGGAAAGATAGTTAATTGAAATAGCGGAGACTGGTCTGTTGCTCATCTCTCATCTAAAGATTGCCTTTTTAGACACAGGGTCCTAACTAACTTGGGAAGGCCTCACTTTTTAAGCTGCGTTAATGTGAACATTCTCCAGGGTACAATCCTGTGAGTGGATAGCATCAGAGCTAATGTTTCACAGCCACACTTCCCATTGAAGTGAGTGAGGAAACTCAGAATTGGTGTTAAGTGTTTATCCCAGCATTATCTATGTGGAGTCTTTCACTACTGCCAAAAGCAATTTCTTCCATGGCAGCACAGGGGACTGACACTTACCAAGGTCGTGCTCTGAATATGAGCTTTTCGTCACTTTTGCAGCCTGAAATCTCAGAATAGACAGTTATTGCTTTGCTACAAACTAGATTACCAAACTTTGGGTCAGTATTCAGGACCGACTTAATGCAGGGGCAACTAGGGCCTAGGTCACTAGCCCTGTACTTCCAGAGTCCCCACACCTCTGAACATGAAGCTAGTCTGACTGAGGAACAGGAATTTCCAATCTAGAATAGGGCTGAAGCGGCAGCAGCTGTTACTGCGCCGCCATTCCATTCTGAGAACGCAGCACTTAATGTGTCTTGCCACTGACTTCCCCTCAATATTTCAGCAATTCCGCATTACCTGCTGCCAGCATCTGCAGAAGCTGCATGTCTGCGGCTTGTGAACACAAGCGGTTTTATACCACCTTCCGCCACTGAGCGCGAATCCCTGACACACCGTGATGCTGAATCATTGAGTGACTCTGACTACCTGCTTCAGAGTCTGCTGCAGCAGCATAGCCACCATGGCGCAGGGTGGGGGATGCATTTGCACCCATGTCCTGCCTTGGGAGGGGGCCGGCAGTGATCAGGGCCGGTCCCAGGCATCCACGACATCTGCGGGAGCTGGGAGTCTTGCTCCCGAGTCCCGGAGGAGCCTCTCTTGCACCACTGGCACCACCTTTTTAAACAGCTCATTTGTAGCCCCGCAGCACTGCTACACGGGAGGGGGACGAGTCTCCCCCATCCCCCCTTCTTTTGCAGCAAATGTTGCTGTCTTGTAAACAAAGTTCTTCTTCGAGGGGCTCCTTCCATTCTCACAAATGGGAGAGTGTACCAAGCCTAGAAAGAGGCGATGGGGGAATTTTCTAACAAAATGACACTCCATGCAGGTTGGATCTACAGCCTGGGAGGGGGTAGCAGGCAGGGGGCAGCCTGCTCTGGAGGGTCCATTCAGCTGGGGGAGGGTTGGTTGTTCAGTGCTGTCTCTGTTAGAAGGATGGATAGATCCTCCCTCTTCCCGTTGTGATCACCACATAGAGAGAACTGGGGGTGCAGAGCAGCTACAATGAGGCAGAGAGCCATTCCAACAAAGGGGAAGAATTTGTCCTTGGCACTCTAACCCACAAGAGAATTCACAGAAGAGCAGGGACTCCCCCCCCCCCCCC
>QEPC01004381.1:236335-254509 GCA_003113815.1 Sphenodon punctatus | reverse complement strand
CCCTACAGGGCAACCCCAACAGCCACTGTCTCCAGGGCCCATGCCCCCAGCCCAGCGCATGAGAGAGCACTGGGCATATGTCCACCGGTGGAGGGAGGACCAGGCGGAGGACATCGTTCAAACCTTGGCGGAACAGGGGGAGAGGATGATAGCAGCCATGGACCGGATGGAGGCGGCCATTGAGCGGTTCCTGGAGCGGGCGGAGGTGTGGGACATGAGGCTCCAGGCCGAGGTGCACCTGGAGTGGAGGTGGGAGTGCCAGGAGCACAGCAGGCAGGTGGAAGCCCTCGGGTGGCTGGAGCAGGCCATCACAGGGATGGTGCGGGAGCACTCTGCAAAAATGGACAGGTCCCACTCAAGGGGGTGTCCCAGGAAACAAGGGGGATGGGGGGAAGGGGTGGAAGGGGGAGGGCAGTGTGAGGTGGGGCGCACTGTAGGGGGTTGGGGCCATCAGGGGTGGAGGGAGAGGGGTCGGGTGCAAATGTACACGTGAGTGAAATAAATGTTTTAGCCCTATATTGCCTCCCGTGCCCATTACTGGGCAACAGGGGTGTGAGGTTTGGATTGACTCCCGTGTAGGGGCCGGCCCAGGGACCACCTGAGGGTGGGCTGGGTTGTGGAAGCCCTCACGCCTTGGCCTTCCAGCTGATATGCCTCATCAGGGTGTCCTGGATGCGCTTGGCATAACAGTACTCCCTCGGGTTCTCAGCGTTCACATACAGGGGCACCAGGCCGGGGGGTTGGATGGGCTCGGGGTATTCCAGGACTGCCCCCTCCGTCTTGCACACATTGTGCAGCACACAGCAGGCACTGATCACCAGGGCAGAGGTCTCCACAGTGTAGTCCAGCCAGCCAGCAAGGCTCCTCCAGTGCTGCTTGAGCGCCCCAAAGGCTTGCTCCACCATGGTCCTGCTGGAACACAGGCAGGTATTGTATAGCACCTCCACAGGTTTGCATGTGACTGGGTACACCTTCATTAGCCACTGGGTGAGGGGATAGGCTGGGTTGCCCAGGATACAGGGGGGCATCGGTACCCCCTCGATCCAGGTCATCCCCATGTCAGCAAAGTCCATGTCAGCAACATCTGGGCATAGAAGGGGGAGATGGTCATGATCCGGGCATCGTGACTGTGGCTGGAGTTGCTTGTGTAGATGTCTATGAACCACCTCCAGTGATCCACAACCGCCTGCAGCTGCAGGGAGTGATACCTGCACCTGTTGACATACTCTGCAGTCTCCCCTGCGGAGGGGGGGAGGATCTTGATGTGGGTGCCGTTCACAACACCCATGAAGTTGGGGAAGCCTCCGGCCGTGAATCCTGCCATCACAGCCCCCTGGTCCACCAGCTGGATTGTTCTGTCCAGGAGCATGCCCTCCACAGCCTCACAGACATCCCAGAGGGTACAGGCAACGGTGCTCAGGCCAACCCTGAACTGCTGGGAGACTGACCGGCAGGAGTCAGGCGTTCGTAGGGCCCAGACTCCTATAGCCTCCCGCTGGACCATGGGGATGGGGGTCCTCATGGGGGTGTGCTGTTGCTCAAGCCAGGGCGTAAGGAGCTCCGCGAGCTGGAGCAAGGTGAGATTGTCCATCCAGACTGTTTTGTCCCACTGGGCCAGTGCCCTGGCCCACCACACCTGTGCCCGCTCCGTGACCCATATCCACCTGTCAATGGTCATAGAAATCAGGGCTGCCTGGTGCATGGTCTCCCTCCCCTATTGGAGGTGCCCGGCCGCCTCGCGGATTGTCACTGGTCAGCTTCGGCCCTGGCTCACAGCCTGCTGGTCTGCCCCGGACATCCTCTGCGTCCTGAGCTGGGTCAGGGCTCTCCTGCACCCATGGTGGGCCCTGTGGGACTGTACAGCACTCAAGGTGATGGAAACCTGCAGGTGGGTGCCCAGGTGCTGCTCCATGGTAAGGATGCGCAGGTGCTCTGTGTAGTCACTGTTCCACTTGGCTGTGAGCGCTAGGTGCATCCACGAGGCGGCTGCTCTGTCCTGCTCCATGGTGGTGGTGACCCCAGGGGTTGGGGGACGGTTATTCTGGCCCGGTGATGGCCTGGGTAGCCCAGGGCCCTGCCCCCAGCTGCCCGGGCCTCCCACTGCAATGCTGGTGTCCATGGGCGTGCAGTTGGATGCACCTGCTGTCCTCGCATGGGGCCTAGTGCACGCACAGGCACGGGTGGCTGGGCATTCCTTGTGCAGCTGTATGCTTTCTGCCATCTCCCCTCCCTCCCTGTTTGCAACACCATGTCCTTGCCAGACTGATTAGCGGTCCTGTCTGGGTGCTTGTTTTCTGCAGCTGTGCCGGGTCCACACCCCATGCCTTGCTCTGTTGCTATACAATGTCGCGGCCCATGGCCACCTAGCCTGTCCTTGGGGCCCCTCGGAGCCCCCCCCCCTGGCCCTGGAGGGGATGTGTGCCCCCCTGTCCGTGGTGTTATTCTCCCTGCCTCGCTGGACCATGGCTGGTTGTGCTTCCACCGGGCTCCTGTTTCCTGGCCCCCATGGAGCCCCCCCATAGCTGGACATTCCGTGAGACCATGTCCCTGTGTGACCTGTGGCATACCCCGGCCATGCAGATGTTCTTGGGATGCCCAGACAGCCAGTTGGGTGCTTATGCGAGTCTGAGCTCTGGCCTTCACTACTTTGGCTATGAGGCGAGTGCCTGGGATTGCCGGCTAGACGAGGAGACGCTGGGGCTGGTTCCCTTCCCTGATGGGTGCATCCAGGAGATGAGGTGCTCTCATGTGGCCTGGTCCATGGCTGAGACCATGCCTGCCCTGTCTGTGTGCAGCCTGGCTGCCTACATGATCTGCCTTGCAGAGGGGGGCCCTGTCTTGGCCGTCTACTACTTTGACTGGGTTCACGAGGCCCATGGGTACCAGTGCTCTCATGGGGCGGTGTATCACCGGCTGTTGGAGCTGGGCCAGCTTCCATAGCCCCCTGCTGCTGACTGATGCGTGTCTGAGTCTACCTTGTCGGAGCTGTCGGTGCTGTCGGGTGTGTGGTCCCATTCGGATGTGCAGTTGGGGCTGTCCATGCAGGATCCCTTTGGGGCCTACTACCTGATCTCCCACTACATGTCCTTGTTGGGGTACCACTGGGGCATGATCCATTGGCCCCACCTGGTTCATCGGGTGGGGCACCCGGCCCCTGGGCCCATTGTGGTCCCCAGCAGCTGACTGTGAGGCCAGCTCCTGCCCCTGCCTGGGGGCCGGGTTCCACTGGCTGCTCCCTCCCTGATGTCTCTGCCATGTTGCTGTGCTGCCTGCTTCCCGGGGTGCTGCTGCCTTTGTCTGTGGCTCTGGGCCCCCTCCAGCCCCCACCCCCCATCTGCCTCTGCACCCAGTGTTCTCCTCCATGGTTGCCTTCCCCAGTGCCTGAGTCTGGCTCTCTGCATGGCCTCACCGACCCGCCTGTGTCCAGCGGACTGTCCTCACCCAACAACACCGACACCTGCGGCCCCAGCGCCCCCCCCCTTGGGTGCCTGTGTGACCTCAGGGTTCTGGGGCCCCCGGACTGCCCCTCCTGCCTTCCTCCAGGGGTGTGTGTGTGTCCTTGGACCTGCTGTGCTGCACCGGGTCTCCTGCCTGCCCTCCATTGGCCCCTCTCCGGGGTGTGGGTTCCACGTGTGCCTCCTGGAGCATTCCCGGTCCACTCTCTGTGCCATGTGGGCTCCTGCTGTGCCTTAGTCCCAAGCTCCTGGGGCCCCCAATTCCAGGACTGCCTGTGTTGCTGTGGGGTTGCCCATGCAGACAGTTCTGCTGTGGGGGTTGTGGTTTCCATTGTCTGTGTCCTACCCTGCCCCTGTGCCCTTTCCCCCCTCTTCCCTTTTCTATACCTCCCCCCCCATGCCTGGTGTGCCTTGTGTGTTGTCCGGGCACCCATGTCCCCTCTTCCCTTCCTTTCCCTTCTGTGTGTGTGTGTGTGCCCGGGCGTGTGCTTGTGCTGTGTGTTTGTCAGTGGGAAGGGGAAGGGAAAGGGAGGAAGGCCACTCACGCACCTCACTAACACACAAAGGCTCTGCTCTCGTTCAACGGAGGGAAAATGGCCCGTCAGGATAGTGTGTGGGTCAGTCCGAGTGCTTGCGCACGTGGAGCTTAGACCCCTATCATCATAGGGCGCAGAGCGGTATGACAAGGATGGGAACCCAGTCTCTCGGTGCTCACACAGGGGGGGAAGGCACAGAAATCCAGTGAGGAGGTGTAGGGTTGACAGGGAAGGGGGCCCTGGTCCAGGAGGGCAGGGGACACGGGACTTGCACATACGGGACAAGGAGGGGGAACCCCGAGGGGAGGGAAGGAGGGGGAACACCCACACGAGCCCGCAGGCCCCTTCACTCACCCTTGCACCCAGGGAATCACAGGATAAGGGGAACACACGTGAAATCAACCAGGCCAGGGAATTACAGTCACTCGAGGCAGCGCAATCAGGGTAGGGTCGAGGGATAGGGGGGAACAATGCACACCAAGGCTCAATCAATAACAGTCAAGTATCAGGTACTTAGCTCGCAAAGGGGGCCAGTCTCTCCAGGCGTCTCGCTCTGTTCACCGGCGCTGTTGCTGCATCAGCGCCGGCCTTTTAACCCGTAGCTCCGCCCCCTGTGCGTGCCTGGAGGCGCGCAGAACGTCGCAACGGGGGGCGTGGCTCTACAAGGTCCCGGGGGTTTTCGGGGCCGCCCGCCGCACCGCCTGCATCCCTGGAATCCCTGGCGGCTGCGTGCGGGGCCGGTGTCTGTGCCCCAAGCCCCTCATTGGTCGCGGGGGCGGGGCCCTGCCGCTCCGAAGGCAGCCGCCGGACCAAGAAGTGGCTCCGGCGACTGACAGTACCCCCCCCCAGAAGGCCCCCTCCCTGCCCGAGACCCGAACGAGGTTTAGCAGGGTGGCGGCGGTGGAAGAGGCGGACGAGGTGGGGAGCTGAAAGGTTTGTGGCAGGTTCCCAGGAACGCTCTTCAGGACCGAAGCCCTGCCAGTCGATAAGATAATGCAAACGCCCTCGATGTATCTTGGCATCCAGGATAGCACGGACTTCATAGTCAGGGCCAGCCATTCCGGTGTCCATATCCACGTCGTTGCCTGAGGGGCTGGCCCCGACAGGGGTAGCTGCTGGTTTAAGGAGGGATACATGGAAGGTGGGGTGAATACGTAATCGGGGCGGAAGCTGAAGGGTGTAAGTGACAGGGTTAACCTGTCGAAGGACCGGAAAGGGTCCAATATATTTATAGTCAAGCTTTTTCGATGGTCTTTTAGACGGATAATGTTGTCGACTGAGCCATACTAGGTCCCCAGGTTGGTATTGTGGTGCAGGTCTGCGATGACGGTCAGCATAATCCTTATATTGTTGCCGGGCTTTCATTAGCGTGGTTCTGGCAAGGGAGTGGACTTGCTGGAGTTGCTGCACTAAGGCTCCTGCTGCTGGTACTGTGGATACTGGGAGAGTCGGAAAGGTCATTTGGGGGTGGTAACCATATGTAGTGAAGAAGGGGGAATTTCCCAAGGAGGCATTTGGTGCATTATTATATGAGAACTCTGCCAGGGGCAACCAGGAGTACCAATCGTCTTGAAGGTAATCAACGTAACATCGAAGGTATTGTTCGAGATTTTGATTGACTCGTTCTACTTGTCCGTTTGCTTGTGGATGATAGGCCGTGGAGGGCCTTAGCTGTATTTGCAGGGTCTTAAACAAGGTGGTCCAGAAGCGCGACACGAATTGCGTTCCACGATCACTCACTACCTTGGTGGGCCAGCCGTGCAATTTTACTACATGCCGTATAAAGAGGAGGGCAGTCCGCCGTGCTGTTGGAAGTCCTTTGCATGCAATGAAATGGCCCAATTTTGTGAAGTGGTCGACCACAACGAAGATCGTATTATACCCTCGCGAAGGGGGTAGTTCAACAATAAAGTCTAACCCGATGGTTCTCCAGGGCCCTGATGGAGTGGTAGAAAGTTGTAGAAGACCCACGGGGGCTTGTCTTGGTACCTTGGTGCGGGCGCACGTGGCACAGGCCTGTACATATTGTTGGACATCTTTTGCCATTGATGGCCACCAGTATTGGCGCTGAAAAAGAGCCAATGTGCGTGCTATGCCTGGGTGTCCTGCCAGCGGTGCATCGTGATGTGCCCACAAGACCGAAGCTTGACAGGATGGAGGTACTACCACACACTGATCCTTTTTTAGAAGCCCGTCTTCCTGCGTATAGGCGGGGTCCGTGGGGGTCGTTAGTTCTTGCGCAGAGGCTTGCTGTAGCTGGGTAAGGGAAGGAATGGTGGCGGCAAATACCCGCTGCTCCAGAATGGGTCCGCGTAGTGGCGGTTCTATCTCCTTTCCTTCATGATACCGGGAAAGGGCATCTGCCAAAAGGTTCATTTTCCCTGGCCGATACTGGATAGTGAACAGGAACCGGGCGAAAAACAGGGCCCAGCGGGCATGTCGGGGATTAGTAATTTGGGCCGTTTGTAAAAAGGTTAGGTTTTTGTGGTCCGTGGTAACCGTGACGGGGTGTGCTGCTCCTTCTAAGTAATGTCTCCATGTGTCAAATGCGGCCTTGATTGCCAACAGCTCTCGGTCCAGAATGGAGTAGTTTCTCTCCGCCGCAGACAACTGACGGGAGTAATAGGCACACGGCAGTATTTCCTTCTGTTCCGTTTGTTGCAACAGTACCCCCCCTATGGCAAGGCTGGATGCATCCGCCTCAACGTAGAAGGGCTTGGAGAAGTCGGGGTGCTGTAAAAGGGGGGCCTTTATGAATGCCCCCTTTAAGAACTGGAAACTGTGTTCCTGTTCATGATTCCAGACATATGGGCGATTCTTTTTAAGGAGTTGGGTGAGTGGGGTTGTGATTTCCGTGTAGTGAGGGACATACTGGCGATAGTAATTGATACTGCCAAGAAATCTTTGGAGGGCTTTGACTGTCTTCGGGGGGGGCCATTGTTGGATGGCCTGTATCTTCTTCTGATCCATCCGAATTCCAGCTGGACTAATCACAAATCCCAAAAATTCAACAGTGGTTAAGTGAAACGCACATTTTTCTTGCTTACAGTACAAATGATGTTGTTGCAAACGTTGTAGTACTTGGCGGACATGACCAACGTGTTGCGTGTATGAGGGGGAGAATATGAGGATATCGTCCAGATAGGCGATGACAAAGGTATCCAGGAATTCGCGCAAGACATCGTTTATGAGGTGTTGGAAGGTGGCCGGAGCGTTAGCCAGACCGAACGGCATTACTAAATATTCAAAGTGTCCGTATCGAGTACGGAAGGCCGTCTTCCACTCGTCTCCTTGTCTAACTCGTACTAGATTGTAGGTGCCGCGCAGGTCTAACTTCGTAAAGAGTTGTGCTCCTTGGAGCCGATTCAACAGTTCCGGAATCAAAGGTAAAGGATAGCGATTCTTGATCGTGACGCTGTTTAGGCCTCGATAATCGATACAAGGTCTTAACCCTCCGTCTTTTTTGGGCACAAAGAATATGGGTGCCCCTGCGGGCGAAGTGGAATGTCGGATAAACCCGTTGCGCAACGCCTCATCGAGGTATGTCCGGAGTTCCGCGAGCTCGGGCTTTGAAAGGGCGTAGATACGTCCGAAAGGGGGTTTGGTCCCTGGAAGTAAATCTATGGGGCAGTCATATGAGCGGTGCGGCGGCAACTGAGCTGCCCGTACCTTACTAAAGACCTCCTGGAACCCCTGGTATTCTCTAGGGAGAGTAGAGGAGGATGGCGTGGCCACTACGCCGATGGTTGTTGCTTTCGGGCTGGGGGGAGTCGGTATTAGGCAGTTTTGAATACAATAGGGAGCCTCAAAGTACAGCTGTCGTCTTGCCCACTGGACTCGGGGCTCATGCAGCATCAGCCAGGGGAGGCCCAGAACAACAAGGAACAAGGGGGTGCAGACCACATCAAATGTAAGGAGTTCTTGATGGTGTCCTATCGCACAGGGCAGCGGGAGGGTCTGTTGTACGATGGGCCCTGAGATGAGTGGCGAGCCGTCTATAGTGTGGACGGCCTCCGGGCGTTCCTTGGGTTGTACTGGCACAGCGTGGTCATGGACTAAGCTTGCGTCCATAAAGTTTGCAGACGCCCCGGAGTCTAATAAGGCCCATACTATCAAGGAACGACGTGGGGCGAGGGACAGGGTAAGTGGTACTCTCAGCTGCAGTGGGTTCGAGGACGACAGTGAGGGGGCAATCTTTATGGTCAGGCGGTCCCCTGCTCGTCCCGACCCCTGGCATTTCCCTGTTGATGACGAGAAGGCGGTAGTGCAGGGCATTCTTGGATGAAGTGGCCTGCTTCGCCACAATAGAAACAAGCTCGGGAGCGACGACGGTGGTCCCGCTCCTCTGGGGTCAGAGGTCCCCGCGAAGCCCCTAATTGCATGGGCTCAGGATCGGGTTGAGGTGATCCACTGACCGACGGGCTGGGAGGAGGTCCGGATATTGGTCTACCCGGGAGACCCCTATAGTCCTGTCATTTCTCTTTTCGTCTTTCCGTCAAGTGAGCGTCAACCTGGAGAGCCAGGGCCGCTACCCCGGTCCATGTTTCTGGAAGTGCCACATATGCCAGTTGGTCCTTTAAGTCGTCCGTAAGGCCTCTCCGAAAATGGGCTCGAAGTGCCCCCTCCGACCATTGTAGTTCCAAGGCCAGCTGTTGAAATAGCGTAATATACTCCAGGAGAGGCAGGCGCCCTTGTCGTAGGGACAGAATGGAGGCTTCGGCATCCCGCCGACGGTGGGGGTGGTCGAATAGGAAACAAAATTCCCGAAGAAACCCTTCGTAGTCAGTCAGGAGGGGGCTCTTACTGGTCAGCAAATTGGTGGCCCATTCCAGGGCCACCCCTCCTAAATTCCCAATAACAAATGCCACTTTCAGGGCCGGAGTATCATATGTGGCTGGCTGCGTAGTAAAGGTGAGATCGCAAAGGGCCAAAAACTCTCGACACGCCCTCCGGTCTCCCTGAAATTTGTCTATCCGGGGGCCCCGGGGTTCTCGGCGAGCCATGGGCAATACTGGTGCCGGCGGGGGAGGTGGCGCCGCTGCAGCCGCTGCTTCAGCCCCTACTACCACTGGCGCTGGATCCGGGGGGGCCAAAAAAACAGCCACAGGAGGGGCGGCAGCCTGCTGTTGGGCCACCGTTGCCGCCAAATCCGTATGCCGGTCCTGCAGGTCCTTGATCTGCATGGCCAAGGACTGCACAGCGTGTACCAATTTTTCAATTTCCTGGGCCACTTCCATCGGGGAGAGATGGGGGTGGCGATGCCGGTGAATCTGTCAGTGGGAAGGGGAAGGGAAAGGGAGGAAGGCCACTCACGCACCTCACTAACACACAAAGGCTCTGCTCTCGTTCAACGGAGGGAAAATGGCCCATCAGGATAGTGTGTGGGTCAGTCCGGGTGCTTGCGCACGTGGAGCTTAGACCCCTATCATCATAGGGCGCAGAGCGGTATGACAAGGACGGGAACCCAGTCTCTCGGTGCTCGCACAGGGGGGGGAAGGCACAGAAATCCAGTGAGGAGGTGTAGGGTTGACAGGGAAGGGGGCCCTGGTCCAGGAGGGCAGGGGACACGGGACTTGCACACACAGTGACGAGGAGGGGGAACCCCGAGGGAAGGGAAGGAGGGGGAACACCCACACGAGCCCGCAGGCCCCTTCACTCACCCATGCACCCAGGGAATCACAGGATAAGGGGAACACACGTGAAATCAACCAGGCCAGGGAATTACAGTCACTCGAGGCAGCGCAATCAGGGTAGGGTCGAGGGATAGGGGGGAACAATGCACACCAAGGCTCAATCAATAACAGTCAAGTATCAGGTACTTAGCTCGCAAAGGGGGCCAGTCTCTCCAGGCGTCTCGCTCTGTTCACCGGCGCTGTTGCTGCATCAGCGCCGGCCTTTTAACCCGTAGCTCCGCCCCCCGTGCGTGCCTGGAGGCGCGCAGAACGTCGCAATGGGGGGCGTGGCTCTACAAGGTCCCGGGGGTTTTCGGGGCCGCCCGCCGCACCGCCTGCATCCCTGGAATCCCTGGCGGCTGCGTGCGGGGCCGGTGTCTGTGCCCCAAGCCCCTCATTGGTCGCGGGGGTGGGGCCCTGCCGCTCCGAAGGCAGCCGCCGGACCAAGAAGTGGCTCCGGCGACTGACAGTGTTCCACTGTGCCCCCGTTGTCTGTGTGCCTGTTGTGTATGGTATCTGGCCGTCTCTTCTCCCTCTCCCCCCTCCCTTCCCATTTCCCTTGTGTGGGCATTCCCTTTTGTGCCTTTTGGCTTCGTTTGCCCTCAGGCGGCCATGTCTGTGTCCCGTCCCTGCCCAGTGGATTCTGGGTGTTTTGACACCCGGGGATCGGCATCACGTCTGTTGTGCTGCCCCATCCCATGATCTGCCGGCCCAATTCCCTTCCGTGGTTCTGGTCCCGTCACATCTGTTCGGGGCTTCCTTTGACCCCGGGGGGTGTGTGGTTGTTTGGTTCACCCCCACCGGGAATCCACTGTGGTGAACCAGGCACCTGTAACATCTGAAATCACGCATAGTGTGTAGTGATTCAGCTTTATAGTGTTTTTGTAGGACTAGGCCTTTGTAGTTATTAGATATTCCATTTAGTTCCATAGGTTTTAGAATAGTTAATAGCAGTTAGATTTAGTGTAGATATATATAATATTAGATAAAACATTTGAATAATAAATAAATAAATATATATATAAAATCTTTGTGTGCATTCTTTGGGTTGGAAGACATCGAGAAGGGAAGTAGGAAAAGCCGATCTGCTGCCCATAAGGCAGCACAGAGGGGTAAAAGATTGGACAGGTCAAACTCAGCTGGTAACAACTAAATATTTTATAATAACTTTTAAAAAAACAAACATTAACAATATAACAAGATATAAAAATAACAAACTTATTAGTGTCTCAGGGCCAAACGATATGGATACAGAAAATAAAATCTTCGAAATCGGTATCATCTCGGCACTGATATCAATACCAATTTCGGAATGTTCGGCCTAACTGAACTCTGCCAAACTGAACAACCGAACCCGAACTCGGTTCCCAAATCAAATGACCGAACTCAAACTTGGTTCCCAAACCGAACGGCCGAACATCCAAACCGCGTTCTGTTCACACATCCCTATAAATAGTACATAAAGAATGGTATATAACTTGTAAATAAGTGTTTTAAAATAAAGAGCTTTTTACCGGCAAATCAGCAGTTTCTGATGAATGACAACTCTGCATTTTCACTCTCTGCATTGTGTAATAAAGTGTCTGTATGAAGTTCTTACCCATGGCTCCTTCTGTCGATCCTATAGCTGCCCTGTTGCAGCTTGTGTTGGTGGTTTTGTTATAGAGTAGTGGGATCTGCTCTATAGTTAAGGCCAGTGTACATGTGTCTGCATGCATGAACATTCTATTGCTTATAAAATCAGCACCATTGGTCTTATTTGTCTGAAATTTGGCAGAAAGGATCACCTTGGGTGAGGGTACCAATCAGTCCAAATGAATGCAAATTGGGCAAAAAACAAAAAAGTTAGAGTGGTTTGAAAATCAGAGTAAAAATGCTTTTTCTGCCTGTTCAGATGCTTTTAGTATTGGGTCAAAAGTGTACTTTTAGAAAAATTCTGTAAGGTGGGGTGGTGTTAGAGAATTCAAGGGTGTATTCCAGCACGTTCCTCCCCCCCCGCCCAGAACATCCATCTGATAGTTTTAAAATTTCCCATGTTAGTCAATGCAGAATTTCTAATGCACAGTTAATTTCCCATGTTTGCTTGTAAAATCAGTTAATTTCCCATGTTTCCATCAACGAAGAGTTCATAACATCATGCATGTGCAGTTTAACTGTCTCCTGCTACTCTTCTTCATCTGACCCTTCCTTACTGCATATCTTGGTTAGCTCCCTGGGGGTTAGTCATTTAGAAGTGTAGGGGTGCTGGTTAGCTGGCATGGAGAGTCACTTGTGGGGCTGGGGGGCTGGCATGGGGGTCACTTGGTGTGTGGGTGGCTCTGGAGCTGGCATGGGGGTCAATTGGAATGAAGGGTGCTGGGGAACTGGCATGGGGGCACTTGGAGTAGGGGGGCTGGGGAGCTGGTGTGGGGGATTAATTGGCATGGAAGGCACTGGGGAGCTGCACGGGGGTCACTTGGTCAATTCAATGCTTTATTGCGAATCCAGAAGGCTATTACACAGTTACAAAACCATTCCCAAGTACAAAAAAATGGACAGGGACAAAACCAAATAGTAATACAATCTTATAAGAAATCTTTAAGAAATCTACTTAAATCATTTTCCTTATTCTATTAGTAATACAAAGAAATGTTGAGACAGCTAAATTTGACAATATGGCTACATAACCTATCTTGCTACCTCCACGAGGGGAGGTAAAAAGTCAAGACTCCTGGGTAATCCCCCCTAATTCTCCCATTCAACACCCCCAAATTAGTTTGGTGAAAAATTCTTGCCAACACAAGTTCGTTTTTATTAATGCCCATAACTCCCAACACCCTTTCTAAAAGAGGGGAATAATCTTCTTCTAACTAGAAGTTCCCAAATTGAAATAAGTTTTCATCAGTCTGGCCTAACCAAGCATTTAAAATCACCCCCTAGAAGAATAAAGGAACAACTGATCTAAATTATACAAAAAATCCGAAAAAGTTTCCTATGTTGTGTCATCATATAAAAGCAGAGAATCTAGAGTGTATATGTACACTCACTAGTAATATAGTGATCTGTATGTAATTTAAATCCACAAATACCCCACGGGACAATTTTCAATAACTGAGTCCTTCCAATTCTAGGGATGGGCGAACAGAACCGAGTTCGGAAATTAGATTCGGTTCAGTTCGAAAATTGAGTTTGGTTCAGAAGTTCAGTTCGGTCGACCGAACGATTCGAGTTCGGTTCTAACTCCAAACTTCTGAACAGAGTTCGGAAATTCAAACCCCATTAAACTAAATGGACTATTATCTTATAGGGATGGGCAAACAGAACTGAGTTCGGAAATTCGGTTTGGTTCGGTTCAAAAATCGAGTTCAGTTTGGAAGTTCAGGTCGGTCAACTGAACTGGTCGAGTTCGATCCGAGCTCTGAACTTCCGAACCGCGTTCTCCCATCCCTATCCAATTCAGTGTAACAGCCAAAAGACATGCTAATCCTCCTGAGGGTCTTCCCTTATTCATAGGGGGAACTGCATCCACCATAAAACTTTCATAGCCAGTTAATAATAAATTCCCAGTAAGCCAGGTCTCCTGGAGGAGAAGGATATCATAGCACATAAGGAACTGCAGGAAACCTTTATCGACCAGTTTTGATTTCCAGCTCAATACATTCCAGAATACTAAAGAGATTGTGTCCTGGCCAGCCTCTATAGTCAGTCAATCAACTATTAGAACAGGTGACTTACTTATTACTTACTGTTCATCCATCCATCCCTGAGGAGACCTCCTGTCTCACCCTGCCAGGTTCTGCTGGCAGGGTGGGCAGGGATGGTTTGGTGCCTTCCTCTAACTGGCTCAAATGGGCTTGTTGACTCACTGATACCCCAGGGATAGGGATTTAGCCTCTCTGTAAGACCTTTCCCTAGATTAAACAAGGGAGGGCTCTAAAATCATTAGCTGGCTTGCATCTAATGTTGTCTCTATCGCTTGAAGCAATGGTGTACTATCTCCCAACTCAAATTCCTCCAAGTACCTTGATTTGTTCCAATCGTAACTTCAGGGTCACGCAAACCTGGATCATCAACAAACACCATACCTGGATCCTTTCCCCCCAGCAACCAACACAAAATTTCCTTCCTTTCCCTTAATAGAGGAAATTACTAGTCTTACCTCTGGTACTAAAGATGTACTACTCTGCCTTGACTTGCAGCTCCATCAGTTTCCTATGCAGAAAACTAAATCTGGCAATGGCACATTTTTGCTCCTCCACAGAAGATGAATAAAAGAAATTCAATTTTTTTCTCTCCATTAGACCCTAAACTGCACATCTCACCCCTCTCAACATTTCCCAACAACTCCACCATTTGTTCAACACAGGGTGATTTCAGACGTTACACAGTCCAGAGTCGCCACAGTGGATTCCCAGTGCTGGTGAACCGATCAACCACCCCCCGTGGTCAATAAAAGCCCCGAACAAACGTGATGGGAGTGGGACTATGGCAGGGAATCGAGCCACCAGATCACAGTCCGGGGCAGCGCAACAGACGTGACACCAATTCCTAGCCGTGGTCAAAACACCCAGAAGGCACCAGGGAGGGGAGGGACATAGACATGGCTGGCTGAAGGCAAACAAAGCCACAAGGGACAAAAGGGAACGCCCACACAAGGGAAACGGGAAGGGAAGGGGGAGAGGGAGAAGAGCCACTGAGGTACCACACACAACAGCCACACAGACAGCGAGGGCACAGTGGAACATACAGCACAAACACACGTCCCGGTGCACATCCACCCACATGGGAAAGGAAGGGAAGGGGGGAGAGACAGCAGGATGGATAACACACACGGCACATCGGGCACAGGGGGGGCAAGGGACAGGGAAGAGGGAGCGGGAAATGGCATAGCTGGACCCAGGCAACAGCAACCAGGACCCCCAATACAGAGCAGTCCGCACGGGCACCCCCGCGGCAACACAGGCAGTCCCAGAATGGGGGGTCCCAGGAGGTCCAGCCACAGGTACAGCAGGAGCACACACAGAACAGGGCGTGGGCCAAGAACAGTTCAGGAGGCACACTCGGACCCCAAGCGCTGGCGAGGGGGCGATGGAGGGGAGGCAGGAGATCCAGAGCAGTGCAGCAGGTCCAAAGTCACATACCCCCCCCCAGAAGGAATCCAGGAGGGGGACAGTATGGGGGACCCAGAACCTCGAGGTCATACGGGCACCCATGGGGGGGGGCTGGGGCGATGACAGGGCCGCAGGAGGAGGAGGATGGTCAGCAGCACCCAGGGGTGCCGGGGGGGGGGACAGTCAGAGATCCGGAGGCAGACAATGGAGAAGGCAGACACAGAGGTGAACACCCGGTGCAGAGGCAGATGGCGGGGGGCCCGAAGGGGGCCCGGGGCCACAGTCAGGGGCAGCGACACCCCAGGAAGCAGCCAGCACAGCAGCACGGCCGGGACATCACAGAGGGAGCAAGCAGCAGCCCAAGGCAGCATGGAGGAGCCAGGAGCCCACACGGGGGCCAGGAACTGGGGCCCAGGAGGCACAGGGGGACTCGCAGCCAGCTGCTGGGGGCCATAAAGGGTCCAGGGGCCCCGCCTGGTGAATGAGGTGGGGCCAATGAAGCATGTCCCGGTGGTACCCCAGCACGGACATGTGGTGGGCAATCAGGTAGTATGCCTAGAATGGATCCTGCATGGAGATACCCAGCTGCACATTGGAATGGGACCACACACCTGACAGCACCGTCAGCTCCGCTGCGGTAGGCTCAGATATGCAACAGGGGGCCATGGAAGGTCACTAAGCTCCAGCAGCCGGTGATACACTGCCCCATGTGAGCACTGGTATCCACGGGCCCCGTGAACGCAGCCAAAGTAGGACATGGTCAGGGCAGGGCCCCCTCTGCCAGACAGACCGTGTAGGCGGCCAGGCTGCACACAGACAGGGCAGACACGGTCTCCGTCATGGACCAGCCACATGCGAGCACCTCATCTCTGGGATGCGCCCATCGGGAAAGGGAACCAGCCCCAGCATCTCAGCATGCAGCTGGCAATCCTGGGCATTTGCCTCATAGTCGAAGTAATGAAGGCCAGAGCTCAGGCTCGCATAAGCACCCGACAGGAGCATCCCAGGAGCAACTGCATGGCCGGGGTATGCCACAGGTCACATAGGGCCATGGTATTGTGGAAGGTCCATGGATGAGGGGTCCCATGGGGGCCGGGAGTCCGGTGGAAGCACAACCAGTCATGGTCCAGCACGTGAGGGAGAATAACACCACGGACAGGGGGGGCCCACATTACCTCCAGGGGCGGGAGGGGGCTTGGGGGGGCACCAAGGGTAGGGTGAGAGGTTTTTAGCTCCCCCACCTGATCTACTATTTATTACCTCATTTGTCATATTGAGCCCTGTTTTAATATTGTTATACTGGATGTTTTAAATTGTTTTTATTGTGTTTTTATTGTGGTAAGCCGCCCCGGGCTGCTTTTTCAGGAGGGACGGGGTATAAATCTATGAAATAAATATAAATAAAGGCCGGCCGAGAAAGCCACAGGCCGCAATAATGTATGGCAACAGAGCGAGGCGTGGGGTGCGGACCCAGCACAGCTGCAGGAACCGAGCACACAGACAGGACAGCTGACACACTAATCAGGACAGCAAGGACACGCTGTTGCCAACAGGGAGAGGTGGGAGGTGATGACAGGAGGCATGCAGCTGCAGTCTGCACGCCTGGGTGTGCGCTGGACCGTGTGCACGGCTCCAAGCTGGGACAGCAGGTGTGCTCCATAGTGAGACCCCACCGGCCCAGGCCGCCCGCCCTGCAGGAGATGGCCCAGCCAGCCGGGGGTGGGGCACCACCCGTCCCAGCCTATACCTGGGCCACCTCCCCGGGGCTCTCCACACCATGGAGCGGGACAGGTTGGGTGCCTGCGGGATGCACCTAGCGCTCTGTCCCAAGTGGTACCACACCCACACCAATCAGCTGTGCATCCTAACTGCCGAGGTGCACCTGGGTGCCCGCCTGTGGGTTACCATGGCCCAGAGCGCAACAGGGGCCCGCAGGCGCGCCCTAGCCCAGCTCAGGGCTCAGCGGGTGTCTGGGGCAGACCGGCAGGCCGTGCCGGACCAGGGCTGTGGCAATCCGCGAGGCGGTCAGGTGCCTCCAATGGAGGAGGGAGACCATGCGCCAGGCAACCCTGCTCACTATGCCCATTGCCCGGCGGTTATGGGTCACAGAGCGGGCACAGGGCTGGTGGTCCCGGGAGCTGGCTCAGCGGGATGAGGTAGCCTGGAGGGCGCACTTCCGGATGGGCAAGCTCACCTTACTGCGACTCGCGGAGTTGCTCATGCCCTGGCTGGAGCAGCAGCACACCTCCATGAGGAACCCCATCCCCATGATCCAGCAGGTGGCCATTGGGGTCTGGACCCTGGCAACGCCCGGCTCCTGCCGGTCCGTCTCCCAACACTTCGGGGTTGGCCTGAGCACCATTGCCTGTCTGTGAGGCTGTGGAGGGCATGCAGCTGGTGGATCAGGGGCCCGTGATGGCCGGCTTTGTGGCTGGCGGGTTCCCCATCTGCATGGGCGCCATGGACGGCACCCACATAGAGATCCTCCGCCCCTCCGTGGGTGAGGCCGTGGAGTATGTCAACAGGCACGGATATCACTCCTGCAGCTGCAGACTGTGGTGGACCACCAGGGGCAGTTCAGAGACATCTTCACGGGCAACTCCGGGCGCAGCCACGATGCCCAGATCATGACCACCTCCTCCTTCTATGCCCAAATGTACCGTGGGGACTTTGCAGACATGGGGATGGCCCAGTTTGAGGGGGTGCTGATGCCCCCCTTGTATCCTGGGGGACCCAGTCTACCCCCTCACCTGGTGGCTGATGAAGGTATACCCGGTCACCCGGACCCCAGCGGAGGTGCTGTACAATTCCCGCCTGTGTGCTAGCAGGACCGTGGTTGAGCGGGCGTTCGGGGCCCTCGAGCAGTGCTGGAGGAGCCTCGCCGGCCGGCTAGACAACACAATGGACACCTCAGCCCTGGTGATAGGTGCCTTCTATGTGCTGCACAATGTGTGCGAGACTGATGGGGCTGCCCTCAAATACCCCATGCCTACCTGCCCTCCCAGCCTGGTGCCTCTGTACGTGAACGCGGACAACCCGGGGGAGTACCGGTACACCAAGCGTATTTGTGCCACCCTAGCCAGGCACATCAGCTGAGAGACCAAGGTGTGAGGCCTCACACTGCCCGACCCACCCCCTTGGGGCCCTGGGGGGGTTCCCTGGTCTAGCCCCTATACAGGTGCGGTCAACCCCCCACCTCTGGGCCCATGAACAGACCACAGGAGGTGGTACTGTGTTCGGTGCATTTATTATCTCACCCACTGACACGTGCCATCCCCCCCATGCATGGTGGCCCCCTCATACCCCCTCCCCCTCATCCCCCCCAACCCTTGGCACCCCCTCAAGTGCCCTGTGGGCAGCACAGAGCTCTGGGAGCTCCCCTCTCCCCCGCTGTCCATGTCCCCAATGGCGTCCTGGGAGG
>QEPC01004381.1:210330-235216 GCA_003113815.1 Sphenodon punctatus | reverse complement strand
TGCCGGACCAGGGCTGTGGCAATCCGCGAGGCGGTCAGGTGCCTCCAATGGAGGAGGGAGACCATGCGCCAGGCAACCCTGCTCACTATGCCCATTGCCCGGCGGTTATGGGTCACAGAGCGGGCACAGGGCTGGTGGTCCCGGGAGCTGGCTCAGCGGGATGAGGTAGCCTGGAGGGCGCACTTCCGGATGGGCAAGCTCACCTTACTGCGACTCGCGGAGTTGCTCATGCCCTGGCTGGAGCAGCAGCACACCTCCATGAGGAACCCCATCCCCATGATCCAGCAGGTGGCCATTGGGGTCTGGACCCTGGCAACGCCCGGCTCCTGCCGGTCCGTCTCCCAACACTTCGGGGTTGGCCTGAGCACCATTGCCTGTCTGTGAGGCTGTGGAGGGCATGCAGCTGGTGGATCAGGGGCCCGTGATGGCCGGCTTTGTGGCTGGCGGGTTCCCCATCTGCATGGGCGCCATGGACGGCACCCACATAGAGATCCTCCGCCCCTCCGTGGGTGAGGCCGTGGAGTATGTCAACAGGCACGGATATCACTCCTGCAGCTGCAGACTGTGGTGGACCACCAGGGGCAGTTCAGAGACATCTTCACGGGCAACTCCGGGCGCAGCCACGATGCCCAGATCATGACCACCTCCTCCTTCTATGCCCAAATGTACCGTGGGGACTTTGCAGACATGGGGATGGCCCAGTTTGAGGGGGTGCTGATGCCCCCCTTGTATCCTGGGGGACCCAGTCTACCCCCTCACCTGGTGGCTGATGAAGGTATACCCGGTCACCCGGACCCCAGCGGAGGTGCTGTACAATTCCCGCCTGTGTGCTAGCAGGACCGTGGTTGAGCGGGCGTTCGGGGCCCTCGAGCAGTGCTGGAGGAGCCTCGCCGGCCGGCTAGACAACACAATGGACACCTCAGCCCTGGTGATAGGTGCCTTCTATGTGCTGCACAATGTGTGCGAGACTGATGGGGCTGCCCTCAAATACCCCATGCCTACCTGCCCTCCCAGCCTGGTGCCTCTGTACGTGAACGCGGACAACCCGGGGGAGTACCGGTACACCAAGCGTATTTGTGCCACCCTAGCCAGGCACATCAGCTGAGAGACCAAGGTGTGAGGCCTCACACTGCCCGACCCACCCCCTTGGGGCCCTGGGGGGGTTCCCTGGTCTAGCCCCTATACAGGTGCGGTCAACCCCCCACCTCTGGGCCCATGAACAGACCACAGGAGGTGGTACTGTGTTCGGTGCATTTATTATCTCACCCACTGACACGTGCCATCCCCCCCATGCATGGTGGCCCCCTCATACCCCCTCCCCCTCATCCCCCCCAACCCTTGGCACCCCCTCAAGTGCCCTGTGGGCAGCACAGAGCTCTGGGAGCTCCCCTCTCCCCCGCTGTCCATGTCCCCAATGGCGTCCTGGGAGGTCTCGGTGTCCAGAGGGTCAGGCGGTGGTGGGAGGGAGGGAGGACCTGGGACCCAAGGGGCCCGCCTGGGTGGCTGCTCCCTCCAAATGCCTATAGGGACCGGGAGGTGGATGCGGGGCCCCTGCTGGTGTGGAGGCATCTGGGGAGGTGGTGGGGGCGCTGAGGGGCCCAACACGGGGCCCTGGATAGGCAGGGTGCCCGGCGGGGTGACTGCTATAACATAGGCACACATAGTGCCTGCGTGCAGGAGCAAGGAGGTCCCAATGTCATGGGACCTGTCTATCTTGGCGGAATGCTCCCGCACCATCCCTGCAATTGCCTGTTTCAGCCACCCAAATGCCTCAACCTGCCTGCTGTGTTCCCTGCGCTCCCGCCTCTGCTCCAGGCACACCTCTGCTTGGAGCCTCTGGTTCCTTGCCTCCACCTGCTCCAGGGAGTGCTCTATGGCTGCCTCCATGTGGTCCACGGCCACGATCATCCGCTCCCCCTGTTCTGTGGTGGTCTGGATGATGTCCTCCACCTGGTCCTCCCTCTGGCACCATACCCGTGCCCGGTGCTCCCTCATCTGCTGGGCTGGGGGCACGGGCACAGGTTGCTGTGGCCCCTCCGGCTGTCCTGTAGGGTACACGGTGGTTAGTGGTTTGCTGCCCCAGGCAGTCACCCCCCTTTGCATCCGGTACCACCACCACCCTTCCCCCCGGACCTCCCATCCCACCACGCATGCCCTGGGTTCCCCTCCCAGCCTCCCAGGGCCCCCCCTACCTGTGTGACTCACCCGGGTCCTCCAGCCACTGCCTGGGCTTCTCTGCGCCGGCCTCCTTGGCCGCTTGCCTCTGGTGCCGGGGTGTGCCATACCCTGTGGAGGTGGTTGGTGGGGGGCTGTTGGGTCAGCCAGATGGCCCCCCCGGCCCTGGACCCATGTTGTGGGGTGTCAGAGCTGGAGTGGGCCTGCCCCCTGGCTGGGTCGTCCCCAACCCCTCCACTCACCCCAGGTCTGTCCCTCCATCCCATCTGCATGCTTACCCTCGATGTCTGTCTCCGATCCCTCCGAGGTCGGCCCCTCCGTGTTGCTGTGCTCCCCCTGTGACCACTGGCTGAACGTGATGAGGGTGCCGGCCTCAAAGTACGGCTGTCCAGTCAGGGGGTGGGGGCTCTCCAGACTTCTGTCTGGGGGGGCTGATGGTCTCTGAGGTCCCGAGGTGTTCCTCCTGGGGGCCTGGAGCAGGTGCCTTCTTGTGAAGCGGCGAGGGGAGGGGGTATCTCGGCCCATTCCCTGCCCTGGACCACAGCGCTCCCCACGAGGCATGGGGTGACAATTGATCCCTTCATATGGAGTATGCGGTCCAGGACATCATAGAAGGGGGTGGTCCGGGCTCCGTGTCTGAACTGCTGGTTATTGTCCCATATTGCCTTGTACCCCCTCTTCAGCTCTTTGGCCTTGGAGCAGCACTGTGTGACGGTCCTGTGATGCCCCGCCACCTCCATTTCCCACACTATCTCCCAGAACACGTGCTCATTTCTCTGATGGAGCCCAAGCTCCAGCTGATGCTCCAGGGTCCCCCAGATGCGGATGAAGTCCTGGGTTTCCCAGGACCCCACTTCCCCCCTCGGTGATAGTGCCTTCTCCCCCTTCTCCCTTCCAGTTCCTCCTCCTCCTCTTCCTCCTCCTGTTCGTCCTCCTCCACCTGGGCAGGGCTCGTGTCTTCTGGGGGCTCGGGCTTCTGGGCCCATTTGCATGTCTGCAGGACACAAGGGGGGGTTGGTTGCTGGTCTGCCCCGGTCCCGCATCCCTGCCCCTTCCTGTCCACCTGTTGGTCACCCAGCTGCCCAGCTGCTCAGCTGCTCCACCCCCCCTTGTGCCCTTGTGATGCTGGGTCTGCTCCCCTTCATTCCCCTTACCCGTTTCCGGGGTGCCTCCTCCCCTGGTCCGGTCGATGTCCCTGGGGCAGCCTGTCCTGGCTGTTGCTGTTGCTGCTGTTGCTGTTGCTGTTGTCCCTCCACCTCCTGCATGTGCAGCATGACCACCTCCTCCCCCGCCTCCACCTCCACCTCCTCTTCCTCCTCCTCCCTCGCTCTCTTGCCCTCTGCTCTCCTCTGCCTCCCACCTCGCTCCATCCCGCCATGTTCTCCTGCTGCTGTGTGCCCTTTAAATCTCCCTCTGTGGCCTGTGTTGTTGCTGGTTGCCTGGCAGCGATGCTGTGTGCTTTGTCCCCGGCTAGGAATCGTTTTGCTTGATTCCAGCCGGTGCTTGCCATCCAGATGTTACTTTTTTTTGTTTCCAATTGGGAATCTCTTTGACCACGCTTTCGGAGATGGTCTGGGCTGGAGGTTCGGAAGCGTGGTTGAATTTAACCCCATGTGGGTATTGACTGTGGCGAAGATCTGGCGGCTGCCGAACAGACGTTCAGGGCGCTTTGGCCCCGCCGTGGGATTGACCGGGGTTCACTGTGGTTGAGCGTGATCTCGTAACGTCTGAAAATACCCTAAATTATGGGCCTGGGCTAACCCACACCCAGAGACTTCATCCTTTCTCCCCTGTTCCATACTCTGACTATTTGTAATAATCTCCATGCTTTCTCCTTTATCAGGGGAACCTATAGGGACCCTAACAGATTTCTGCATAACTTGACTCTGTGCTCTGTAACTAATATCTAACACCAGAGAATTCACAGGTTTCCTTGATACCAATTCAGCTTTCCCCTGACTAGATTAAATAACCCATCAGTCTGTACATTTAATGTTACACGAACCTCTTTATTCTCCCCTGACAAAGGCTTAGTCCCGACCAATGTTTTCTTGGTCTGCATGTCTGTACTAAACTTCTCATTCTCCAGTTCCCTCCTTGCTAGTCTATATTGGGAGACCCTACCAGGAATTAAATTTGATACCAATCTGTATAACTGGAAAATACTTTTGCTGGGTAGACTCCCCTACTCCTAAGGGGACCACTTATCTGCAGGATCTCCTCCACAAACTGTGGATCATTAAAAATAACCACCCACTTCTGTAAATATAGTCCTCTTTGAAATGTCCTAATGGCATGCATTTCCCAGGGAGGACAGTGAATGCATGCCAATGCCCATAAGTGACGTGCTACTAAAATTGGAGTACCCCAAAATGGAATCTCCTCATTTGGGACTGGAAAAATGGTAAATGCTACCACATTCCTTGCCAATTCTTGCTGGAGGGGAGTTTCAGGGGGTAAAGGATTTACCTTAACCTCAATACTAGAGTTCCCCCCCAGGCTTGAGTACTCCCATTATTGTTACAGAAACTATTCCACAATTGGTGTGGTGCTTTCTCCTTTTCTTCAATAATATCCATGAGCATCTTAAGTTGTGCAAAAATTAGATTAAGTATTTTACCAATGAGCATGGTTTGCTCTACAATCACGTCCCATTGGGAACCATTTTTCGCCACCTCAAAAAGAAACACAAATCTTCCTCCAAAGGGCTCTTCTCTACCTGGGCTAAAGTGCTCTGTTTACCCTGGGCACACGAAGACAAATTTCTGGATTTCCTCCCTCCCCCCCCCCACACATATTCCCCAATGGGAAGGTAGGTGTACACTTCACATCCAGGTCCAATAGAGCGGTGGAATTTGAAAGAGGAATTGGCTCAGGACCCATAGGCCCTGCAGCCTTAAATTTGGATTTAATACTATATCCATCTAATTTCCTTTGTTTAGTGGGTAGTGGACTCAAATTCCCCTCATTATCAGGTCTCTTAGTTTTGGCAGGCATAATGGCAACAAGGCAAGTTAGAAGTAATCTTGTGCACCAAACTCAGAGGTTAGAACAATGGCAAGTTTATTTATTTATTTTATTTATCAATTTATACCCCTCCCTTTTTACACCAAATCAATTCAGGGTAAAGTAATACAAACTCTCAGACCCTGTGCTAGAATATTAATAAACAAACAAATTTTCAGACAAACTCAAAACCCTATAACAGATATAACAACAATTAACAAAAGAATAATAAATCACAATATCTAAAATATTCTTTAATTCAACAAACAGGTAATGGGTCAATGAGGCTGGCACCCCTACCAACAAAAAGTAATAAAGGGCTGCTTTCCCCTTCCTTACCATCCACCCAATAAAATATATAAAATACATATATCTTTAAAAATATCAGCAAAACTATAGGCAGTAGCAAAGTTCAAGAGGCTGTTATAACTACAACAAGAGGCCCCGCTTAAGCTGAACTGAGCAGTTTTATGATAAATCACCAAGTCTACATCCCAAATCTTCTCCAAGCTACTCCTATTGTAAATCCAATCTTCCTTCAGGTACAAGGTGAATTCCCAGTTGGGGGGAGTGGGGGAGGCATAGCCGCTACAGTCCTGCCAATGGCCGACACCCTTTGGGTGATGCCCAAGGGCTGGCACTCAAAGGGCCCCGCCTCTGGTGTAAATACCTGCAAACAGAGAGTGGCCAGGTGTCACCAATGCATTCTTCTCCAGCCCAGCACCAAGAAACAACCTGCGGAACCAAACTTCTCCTCTCCCAGTGGTCACTTGGTGTGGGGGGCGCTGGTGCAGGGGGTCACTTGGAGTGAGAGGGTGCAGGGAGCCAGGGTATGTTAGGGTTAAGGGGCTCTAAAGGGGAACTGTGAACCCAGAAAGTCTGCTTACTACGTTCACCTACTGTCACACTCACACACACTTGGGGCTCCACTCTGTTGAACAGGGAAAAACAACCCCTCNGGGGGGGGGGGGGGGGGACAGCAAGGTCCGGAGTGGAGTCCCTCCACTTGTAGCGGATCTCCCACACACCAGTTATTCCCAGACGTACCCACACAAATACACATATTCACACTCTCATGGTGTTCAGGGAGAAAGGGAGTGTGGGGAGCAGGTGAAGGGACGGGGGGTTGAGGCCCAGGAAAAGTTAGGGAAGGAATTCCACAGCCCTCTCTCACCCCAGTACCCAAGGTAGGGGAACCCCAGATGGAGGAGGAGGGAATGGGATACACCCACAGTGCCACACATCTACTCTCTTACCACCCACACAATGACCTTCCACTCCCACAAGTTCTTCCAAATGAATATCACCCCAACCACCCACTCACTCAGCTCACACCCCCACACCTTACACACCACACCACTCGCACTGCACTCACCCACCCACACTAATACTCAGCTCCAAATACATAGCCAATGCACACAGGGGGCCAGTCTCACAGCACTGCTGATCACCAGCAGCGCTGTGTTCCCTTATCTGGCCTTAAGTAGGGCTAGCCATGCTCCTTCATGCGCGCAGCTGTGCAGAGCGGTGCAATGCACTGGAGGGCTCCGCCCCTTTCTCCTTCTGTGGCACCTGCCGGGGACCCACCCCCGTGCCCCCAGCTGCGCATGGAGCAGAAGCCTCTGTGTCAGCCTGCATGTGTGAGGAACCGGGCCCCGGCATCTCCTCCCTGTCGCACAGCTCACACTGGCCATGGCCCTGTACCTCATGGGACTGATAGAGCTGGCGGTGAAAGCGGGCCATGATAGGATAGCGGGGAGTCATTTTCAACCATGGGTGTTGCAGGGAGTCAGGGTGGAGGAGTCATTTAGAACCATATGGAGTGCAGGGAGCCAGGATGGGGGAGTCATTTTTGTGCATTCACTTTTCAAAAAGCAGAGAAATTATATACTCAAAAAACCTTCAGCTTAAGACAGAAGTTAAGGCCCTTACAAGTCCAATCATGCTCCAACCACCTTAACTTCCATGCCATGTAAGCAGTAAAGACGTTGTACAGTCTGACATATTGTGTTCACTTACAAATTAGGCTCCATGCATCCAGACTTCCCCTTGCTCTTTCAGCCCCAAATCCTCTTCCTCTGTAGTCTGGGGGTAACACTGAAGTTGAGGACAGGAGGCAGTGAGGGGTATCTTGTTACCCCTCACCCCCTCCTTATTATTAATTATTATTATTATTATCATTATTATTATTAATAATAATAATAATAATAATAATAATATTGCTTCTGGTTTTGTCCTGTGTTTTTTGTTCTGTGTGTTTGTATGTGTGTCATTTGTTATTGGCCGTGGCCGTAAATAAATAATAATAATAATAATAATTATTATTATTATAAACATTTATATAGCGCCAGTCATGTGACCTGGTGCTGTACAGAACATAGAACTAGACGCAGTCCCTGCCTGTGGCTTACAATCTAAAAGACAAAGGGGGGGAGACAGGGAGAGGGGACAGTGGGAGAGACAGGGGAGAAGACAAACAAACATTCAAGCGGATGCAAAGTCTCAGGTGCGTATGCTTGTCTTGGTTACAAAGAGGTTGGTGGCAGCAGTCTGCAGAGGAGGGCAGACAGTAAGTGTATGGGGAAAGACTAGCAGGCATTGGGAAAGGCAGCAAGGAAAAGGTGGGTCTTGAGGAGGGATTTGAAGGAGCGGAGGGAGGAGGCAAGGCGGATGTGGGCAGGGAGGGAGTTCCAGGCATGGGGGGCAGCGAGGGAGAAGGGTCGAAGGCGGTTAGGTGAGCAGGAGAAACGAGGGAGAGTGAGGGAGGGGACAGAGGAAGAGCGGAGAGCGCGTGCAGGAGTGCGTAGGGAGATTAGGTCCGAGAGGTAAGGGGGAGCTTGGTTGTGGAGTGTTTTGAACGTGAATACCAGGAGTTTAAACAGGATACGTTCAGGAAGGGGGAGCCAGTGAAGAGAGAAGAGGAGAGGCTGCACATGGTCGAAGCGACGGGCAGAGTGAATGACCTTGGCAGCGGAGTTTTGGATTGCGATAAGGGGGGACAGGTGAGAGCGAGGGAGGCCAGCAAGGAGGAGGTTGCAGTAATCGAGGCGAGAGATAACCATGGCATGAACAAGGGTTTTGGCCGAGGAGGTAGAGAGAAAGGGGCGGATCCGAGCAATGTTATGGAGGGCGAATCGGCAGGATTTGGCAACAGAGTCAATGTAAGGTTTAAAAGAGAGGTGCGTGTCAAAGATGAAGCCCAAGCTACGGGCTTGGAGAACAGGACGGATGGTGACCCCATCGATGCAGATGGTCAGGTTAGAGGGAGAGGAAGGGGAGGGAGGAAAAATGAGGAGTTCGGTCTTGGCCATGTTGAGCTTGAGTTGACATCGGGACATCCAGGCTTTCAACGTTGATGTCCCGCCTAGCTTCCTTTTTAGGCAAGGTTATTGAACGGGTAGTTGCCCAACAACTCCAGGCACATCTTGGTGCTGTTGGATTCCTGGACCTATTTATCCTGGGTATGGCATGGAGACTGCACTTGTGGCTTTGCTTGATGACCTGTGTCTAGAGCTGGACATTGGACAAGGGAATTCTACCTTGTTGATATTGTTAGAACTTTCTGTGGCCTTTGATACAGTTGATCATGAGGTGTTGTTGGCACAACTGTGGGGACTTGGTGGGGGTTTACGGGACTGCCCTTGAGTGGTTCCGCTCTTTCCTGTCGGGGAAGTCCCAGAGGGTGGTGATGGGTGATTGCTCATCATCTCCAGGCTCAGGACCTTCCCTGTGGTGTCCTGTAGGGTTCTATATTGTCTCCCCTCTTGCTCACTGTGTATCTGAGGCTACTGGGTGAGGGCATGCGGAGGTTTGGGGTGAGGTGTCATCAATACGCTGATGACACTTAGCTCTACCTCTCTTTTTTATCTGACCCAGGTCCCACAGTCTCAGTGCTTACCCAATGCTTGGCTGCTGTTGGGGACTGGATGAGCGTGTGCTGACTGAAGCTGAATCCTGACAAGACTGAAGTGACAAGACATCAGGTTGGCTGGCCTTGTGACTTGGAGGAGATTGGGACACCTTTTATTACTGGAGTCTGGCCCCCTCTGGTCACTCAGGTTCACAGCCTCAGAATGCTTTTGGATCCCACACTGTGACTGAATCTTCAGGTGGCAGTGGTGGCCAGGAGTGCCTTTCACAATTTCATCTGGCTGCGGCTTTTCCTCTCTGATTCAGATCTGGCTGCTGTCATCCATGCATTCATCACCTCGAGGCTAGACTACTACAATGTACTCTACGTGGGGTTGCCCTTGATGACTGTTCAATAGTTGCAGCTGGTGCAGAATGCGGTGGCTCAGCATCTTTCAGGGATGGCTTGCCGGGAGCACATTACACCTCTGCTCCGAAGTCTGCACTGGCTGCCTATAGTATTGTGGTAAGAATTCAAGCCCTACTTATCTGAAAGACCACCTGTCCTCCCATGCCCCTCCGTGTCCCTTGAGGTCAGCCAGGAGTGCCCTCCTGTGAGTTCAGTCTGTCACCCATGTCTGTATGACGGGGGCATGCAGGAAGGTGTTCTTGGTTGCTGCACTAATGCTGTGGAACTCGCTACCACTGGAGGTTTGTCTGAGACTGACAAACCTTTTATTTTTATTTTTTCTGATTTTTCCCAACCTTGTTTTAGTTTTAAATTGCTGTGCTGTTTTAAAATGTTTTACGAATGTTTTTATTAAATTGTACGTTGCCCCGGGATGCCATAGGCATGGGGGAGCGACTAACAAATGTATAAAATAAATAAATAAATATAATTCTTTCAGAGGTGGCGCAAGACCTTTCTTTTTATTAAAGCTTTTGCCGTGCGGTGATAAGGGGTGGGTGGGAGGCTCTGTGTGTGTGTGTGTGTGTGTGTGTATGTTGGGGCTGGATATGGTCTAAGCTGCCCTGAGCCTTTGGGGAAGGGTGGGGTTTAAATGTAAATAAATAAATAAATGGTCATGGTGTTTCTCTTGTCATTCTGCCCGTTCCTTGCTGCTGCACCCTATCCCCGTTCCTCTCATCATTCCACCCATTCCAGTTCACTGTGTTTTCTTTTGTATTCTCTTAAGAACATAAGAACACAAGAAGTGCCAGACTGGGTCAGACCAATGGTCCATTGAGCCCAACACCTGTCTCTGACAGTGGCCAATCTCGGTCACCTGGAGAAGTACCCAGCAGGTCACTAGGGGGCGATCCATTCCCTGTTGTTCACTCCCAGCTCTTGACAGTAAGAGGCTACATTCCCCAAACCTTCCTGGTTAATAAAACTTGTCCAACCCTTTTTTAAACCCACCTATACTACTGGCCTTGATCACATCTTCTGGCAACAAATTCCACAACTTAATTGTGCATTGAGTGAAAAAATATTTTATTTTATTTGTTTTAAATCTGCTACCCGTTAGTTTCATGGAGTGTCCCGTAGTCCTAGTACTATTTGAGAGGGTAAATAACGTGTTCCATACCACTCATGTTTTAATAAATCTCTATCATATTCCCCCTCAGTCATCTCTTCTCCAAGCTGAAGAGTCACAACCTATCCAGTCTTTCTTCATAGGGGAACTGTTCCAAGCCCCTTATCATTTTTGTTGTCCTTCTCTGTACCTTTTCTATTTCTACTATATCTTTTTTGAGATGGGGTGACCAGAACTGCACACAATATTCGAGGTGCGGTTGCATCATAGATTTATATAGTATCATTATGGTATTCTCAGTTTTATTCTCTATCCCTAACATTATTCCTAACATTCTGTTTGCTTTTTTGACGGCCACGACACATTGAGCTGAGGATTTCAGCCTATTGTCCACAATGACTCCAAGGTCCTTTTCCTGACTGGTAAATCCTAATTTAGAACCCAGCATTGTGTACATAAAGTTTGGATTGTTTTTTCCTATGTGCATCACTTTGCACTTGTCCACATTAAATTTATCTGCTGTTTAGATGCCCAGTCACCCAGACTTGCAAAATAACCCTGCAATTCTTCACAGTCCACACATGTTTTAACTACCTTGTATAACTTGATATCATCTGCAAATTTGATCATCTCATTCCTTACTCCCCTTTCCAGATCATTAATAAATAGATTAAACAATACCAGTCTCAGTACAGATCCCTGGGACACTCTGCTATTTACTTCTCTCCATTATGAAAATTGATGTTGTTGAATGTGAGATCGGTGGTCAATAAGGCAACAACTTTCCAGGAATTGATTCTGGACCATGCCGCCGACTTCGTATGTATTACAGAAACGTGGATGGACACAGAGTCGGGGCCTATTTTGGTTGACCTTGTTCCGGCCAGGTATTCCATGCAGCATCAGCCATGGTTGGAGGGATGGGGGGCAGGCGGTGTAGCCATAATTTTTAGGGAGAGGTGGTCTGTTAGGAGATATCTGGTACAATCAATATCAGGTATTGAGGGTCTCCATCTTGTGATTGATTTGGCAGGGGACAGACTGGGAGTGCTGCTTTTATACCATGCACCTGCCTGTGCAGCAGCCTCCCTACATGCTCTGGCGGAGTTGGTATCGGGTGGTGTTGTGGTCACCAAAGACATTAGTCTTGGGGGTCTTCAACATCCATGCTAATGCTGACCTTGGGGGAGCGGAGCATGAGTTCATGGCCACCATGGCAACCATGGACCTGTCCCAGATGGTTATCAGCCCGACACATTGGGGGGACATACCTTAGACCTTGTGTTTTGCACCAGCCTTGAGGTGGGAACTCCATTAATGGGAGAGTTATCAGCTGTGCCCTTGTCATGGTTGAATCCTGACAAGATGGAGGTGATGCTGGTAGGTAAGACAGTGGAGATAATGACCCCCATTATTGATAGGGTCTGCCCTCCACTAGTTTCCCAGGTGCAGAATCTGGGGGATGCTCCTTGATTTACAGCTCCACCTGGATGTTCAGGTGGAGGCTGCGGCAAAGAGTGCTTTTCGCCAATTGCATCTCGTGCAATGACTCCGACCGTACGTCTTGGACTCTGACCTGGCTATTGTCATCCATGATTTCATCACCTCCAGACTGGACTATTGTAACGCGCTCTACATAGGGCTACCCATGGTGATGGCTCGGAAATTGCAGCTGGTGCAGAATGCGACGGCCCATCTCCTGGTGAGACTGGGTCACCAGGAGCATATTACGCTGGTTCTCCGTACTCTGCACTGGCTGCCGGTAGTTTTCTGGGCCCGATTCAAGGTGTGGGTGCTTGCCTATAAAGCCCTAAAAGGTGTAGGCCCTACTTATCTGTGGGACCGCTTCACCCCCCCTGATTCTGAATCGGCCCCTACAGTCATCTGGCGGTGCCCTTCTCGAGGTCCCCTGCGTCTTCTGGGGGGCCACACTGGGGAGGCCATTCTCGGTGGCTGCANTGATTCTGAATCGGCCCCTACAGTCATCTGGTGGTGCCCTTCTCGAGGTCCCCTGCGTCTTCTGGGGGGCCACACTGGGGAGGCCATTCTCGGTGGCTGCACCACGGCTTTGGAACTCCCTTCTGGTGGAGGCCCGGTTGGCCCTCCTTTTGAAGAAGTTGTAAGACCTGGCTGTTCCACCAGGCGTTTGGAAGGGGAGATGGGTGATTGGGTGGGGGGAGCAGGTTAGGGTGGTGGTTGGGGAGGGATATTTTTATCCTCCTTTTGTGAGTTGTTTTTAACTTTATTCTTGCTTTTATTCTTGTTATGATTGTATGTTGCTCCGAGCTGCCTGCGGCAGGAGTGGCAGGGTAGCAAAATTTTAAAATAAAATAATAAAATAAAATAAAATAAATCTATGTTGACTCTTCCCCATTAACTCATGTTCATCAATATGCCCCATGATTCTGTTTTTAATAATAGTTTCCACCATTTTGCCCAGCACAGACATCAGGCTCACTGGTCTGTAGTTTCCAGAATCGCCTCTGGAGCATTAAAAAATATTGGCATTACATTCCCTACCCTCCAATTCTCAGGTACAGTGGCAGATTTTAGGGACAGGCTACAAATTACCAGTAGTAGGTCTGCAATTTCATATTTGAGTTCCTTCAGAAATCTGGGGTGTAAACCATCTGGTCTCCGTAATTTGTTATTATTTAGTTTGTCAATTTGCCTGAGAAACTGTTCCAGAGTCACGTTGATCTGTGCCAGCTCTTCCGATTCATCACCTACAAAGAACAGTTCTGGTGTGGGTATCTTTCCAACATCCTATGCCATGAAGATTGAAGCTATGAATTAATTCAGCTTCTCTGCAATGGCCTTATCCTCCCTAAGCCCCTTTTTAACCCCATGTCATCTAATGGCCCAACTAATTCTCTAGCAGGCCTCTTGCTTCTGATGATTTAAAAAAGTTTTTATTAGTTTTTGTCTCATTAGTGAATCTCTCTTTATTCTCTCTCGGTCTGCCTTATTAACGTGTTTACATCTAATTTGCCAGTGCTTATGTTCTTTCCTATTTTCCTCATTAGAACTTGCTTTTATTTTTTAAAGGATGCCTTTTTGGCTCCAATAGACTTCTTCACCTGTTTGGCCCCCTTGCTACCTTTTTTAACCTGTGGAATACATTTGATCTGGGCTTCAAAGATGGTGTTTTAAAATAATCTCCATGCCTCTTGCAGATATTTAATCCTCATCACTGCTCCTTTCAGTTTTCTTCTAACTAGTTTCCTCATTTTAGGATAGTCTCCCCTTTTAAAGTTAAATGTTACTGTGTTAGTTTTATCTACCAATCTCCCTCCAGTAATTATCTGATTTTTTAAAATATTATTATCACTATTGCCAAACTACTCCACCACCATTACCCCTTGCACCAGGTCCTGCACTCCACTTAGGACTAGATCTAAAGTAGTTTCTTCTCTCATTGGTTCCAGGACCAGCTACTCCACGAAGCAGTCATTTATGGACTCTAGAAACGTTATCCCCATATCATGCTCAGAGGAGACATTCACCCAGTCAATATTAGGGTATTTGAAATCACCTATTATTATTCTCTTACTCATTTAAGTAGCCTGTCTAATCTCTGCTAGCATTTCATAATCAGTCTTGCTATTCTGGTCAGGGGGCCGATAGTATAGGCCCACTGCTATACACTTTCCCATTACACATAGATTTTCTATCCATAGAGATTCCAGAGTACAGTTCCCTTCCTGTAAAAATTTAATCCTACTTGACTCAATGCTGTCTTTAACATAGGATAATTGAAATCACCAATTATTTTGTTACTGATTTTAGTAGCCTGTCTAATCTCTCTTTTTCCCTTTGTTGTTTTTCCTCCTGCTTTTTTGTCAGTTGTAGCATTCTTGTCCTGTTGGAACAAAGACCTGGAGGGTTGAGACTGCCCTGGGAAAACAGGAATGGTTGGTAGGTAGTTAGCTTTACATCTGGCACAGTCTCTGTTGTCTGTTCTCTGTGGAATTTGGTAAATGTATTTTTGGGTCAATTAGGACAATGGGAAAAAAATTCAACTTTTAGATAGCTTTCATCTTATTCTTTGGGTTCTATTTTAGCCTCCTAAATGTGAGGTTTTATTAGTGCTGTGTATCAAGCAAACCACACAGTCATAATCAGGCTCTGTGAATTCTGTGATGTTAGGATTACAACATTCCTCCCTGCTCCCCCCGAATTTAGCATTTGGCCAAGTTTGTACAGGAATTGCCTCTGACAACATGAAACTACAGAGTGAGTGGGGAGTACGCTAAAGTGCTACCATACTCTGGAGCCATTCAGCCTAGTGCTAGAGCTGGCAAAAAGAAGTATATCCAAGGTTGATGGAATAGCAAGCTGGGAAACTAATTTGCATTCAAAAGCTGCACCACTTAATTTTGTATACCGTATTCTGGTCACAAAGTTTGGATTTCCTGATGACAGAAGTTGAACAATTTTTTTGTTTTGTTTGCAAAATACATAGAGATCCTTGTATGCACCAATGTATTCACCACACAGATAACACTACATGATGAGACTTGGCTAGGAACACTAGAGGGTTGAGACTGCCCTGGGAAAACAGGCCAGTGAGATCTGCTTCAGTGCTAGGCTCAGAGATGAGGTAAAGTTGTCATTATTTATTAGTATTTTTTATTTATATAGCACAAGGTATGTGTCAGGTGAAGAACAATTGTGAATTAGTCACTAGCAGTTGGAAGACGAGAGGGAATACGGTCAAAGGGGCAGGTAGAGGGATTAGCATTGGATGAGGAAAGGAGGAAAGTGATTTCATCAAGGGAAGCTGGATAAAAGGAGCTTAGGAAAGAACTAGAAGAAGTATATCATTCTGTACTTTTTAGGGATGGGCAAATGTGGTTTGGAAATTCAGAGTTCGGACTGAACTCGGTCTGTTCGGTCAACCGAACCGAACTTTCGAACAGAACTCGAATTTCAAACCAAACCGAACCAAATTTCTGAACTCCGTTCTGTTCGCCCATCCCTAGTGGCAACACACACCAAAAAATCTGTTTTTGAATGGCTGAACTTGGTTCGGAAGTTCAGAATTTGACTGAACTTGGGCTGCATTCAGATGTGCGCTTAATTCGCACAGCAGCAGCAGCGGCATCATGCGATTTAAAGCAATGCGCACTTCCAGGTTGGTGTGAATGCACTGAGTGCGCACATTTCAGCATAATGCGAACTGTTGGAGTGCAGTTTTAAAAGCTGCTCCAAGCAGCTTTTAAAACCGCACTCCGACAGTTCGCATTATGCTGAATTGGTGCATTCACGCCAACCCGGAAGTGCACGTTGCTTTAAATCACACGATGCCGCCGCCGCGGCTGTGCGAATTAAGTGCACATCTGAATGCGCCCTTGGTCTGTTTGGTCGACTGAACTGAACTTCCGAACCGAACTCAAATTTCAAACTCAACTGAACCGAATTTCCGAACTCGAATTTCAAACCAAACCGAGTTTCTGAACTCCATTCTGTTCACCCACCCCTAATACTTTTTAACAAGTTGTGTTTTCTTTTGGGCAGAAAGGCATTCAAGCCCCACAACTGCACAGAATCACACAGAGTAGTGCAATAATGTGTAGTGCAATAATAGTGTAGTCCAATTCAAGGTGCTGTTTTTGACCTTTAAAGTCCTACAGGGTCTGGGCCCCTCCTACCTGAGAGACTGCCTCACTACCTGGGCCCTGGAGCGACCCCTGTGATCTTCCGGGGGCGCCTTCTTGGGGGTCCCCCGGGTGAACCGGGGGGCCACGATGGAGCGGGCGTTCTCTGTGGTCATACCACGGCTGTGGAACTCCCTCCCAGAGGAGGATCACCTGGTTCCCAGCCTGTTGGCCTTCCGTTGGACCTGTAAGACCTGGCTGTTTGTCCAGGCCTTTGGGGGAGTGGGGGAGTAAGGGGGATGGGTTTGTCTGCCAGTGGTTTTTAACCTCTTTTATTGTTTTTTTTTTTACAATGTTTTAGTAACCCCTTTTGTATATTGTGCTTTTTTAAAACTTAATTTTAAATGCTTTGTGAGCCGTCCCGAGCTACCATAGGCCTGGAGGGAGTGGAATATAAATTGTTAAATAAAAATAAATAAATAACTGGTTAATGTGAACATGTGCCACTGAACTCCCCAGCACCCAGTTTTTTTCTCTTTCCTTGGATCTGAATACATCCAACATCTGAAACGGTTGCCATGGAAATGACTATGATGTCATGTGTCAAGCATAAAGCCTAAGGGTCTGAGCATCTAAGCCTGAGGGGGCATGCCAGGAGTTGTGGTCATTATGTGGTTTTTAGAGACCAGAAGGTAATCTCAGGAAAAGCAGTGATCTACCCAAGGTGCCGCCAGGAGTCAAGGAGTGTTTTTAAATGAGACACTACCATACATGGCCACCCATCAACCACCCACACAACTGCTCGTTTGAAGGTAGTGTGGGTAGATGCATGCTCCTGTGACCCATGCAGAATCCACCCATGGCCATTCATGGGACACCGCTGAAAACTCCAGAGTGCGCCATGCAGGGGAAGTCAAAAAGGTGTGTGAAGACAGGCGCACACATGTCCTCTGTCCATATGAACTGGGGTGCTAACCCACACCAGCAGACAGGTCTGTGGTCCCGCTGCCTTCCCCGGTCCTGCTCACAGCCCTACTGGGAGCTCTTAAAGGACATGTGCATGAAATACACCACCATGTTGTCTCAAAGCAGAACAAATCCTTCTCATGATGCATGAGAGAAGAGCCAACGCCATGGGGCAGGAAGGGTTACTGGCTGCTGCAGCTTCATGTTTCCATGTTGTCCGGGGCTGTGTGTCATGGCACAGGGCACGCACTTGGGCAAGGCTTGAGGTGGGGGTTGTTGCCAGGGTAGGGGGAGGAGGAAGAACGGCTGCCTGTATACATTGTTTGCAGGGTCGGTCCATGTTGGCAGGAGTGTGTGGAGGCTGCCTATAGAATTGCTCCCCACTCACTCCATGTGTGCATGCTCTGCAGCTGTGCCACTCAATGGCCTCCTTAAGTTTTGCTTGTTTAAAAACACCCAAGGTCAAGAACCAAAGCCAGAGTCCAGAAGTTGAAACAAGGCAAGTGCAGTAGTAGGTCTTGTGAACATAGATTTTGTGAATAAATCTGTTCCCCTATGTTTCCCTAAAAGAGCTGACAAGCAGTTAGTTTATGGGTTAAAGGTTTCTCTGGGAAAGGTTAATATGAAACTAGTAACATCGCTGAAGCAGCTGAGGACTGAGAAAATTGGCATACTTGTGTATTTCTCAAGGCTGAGGGTGAACTCACACATAACATAAAATCCTGTTTTAACGGCTTGACCTGGATTTAGATGTTACTTGTGAGCATGGCTGCACTTTTTGTCCCCACTTTTGTCCCCAGTTTAGCCCCAGGTTTGGCTTCTGCTTTCAATCCAATCCTCCAAAGTGGAGAGAATATAACACCTGATTTTATGCTACGTGTGCACATGATCCTGGTTTCCTGAGTCCTCCAAGAATCATAGAAAATCAAATCAAGCAAATCAAAATGGCAACAAACAAGTTGAGGGGAAATGACACACACGAAGTGTGTAGATGGGGGAGGGTTGAATCACGCTTCGCATGATGGGATAGCTTCTGGGCAAGTGTCCCAACCCTGGATTATTACCAAACCCCAGTTACTTGGTGTGTGTGCACATGGTAATCGGGGCAAAAGTGGAGATTGGAAAGTGGATTTTAAAACACACAAACTCAGATTTTATGTTATGTGTGAGTTCACCCTGAGAGTTCTGAACACTTACCATAGCTGTAGAAAGTATATAAAAGATTGGAATACAGTGCCAGCTAAAAGGGAAATAATCTCAACCTTAATGTTAAGGGTAAAGGAGAGCATTATAAGTAAGAAGCAGGCTAGGATGGTAATGGATGATATAATACTGTAGGTAGGATACTTGTAGTGAGTTCCTGACTAACTTTGGGCATCTTTTCTAGAGAAGATTTAGGTTCTGAGTAAGCTGCTGCTGTTTGTTCTCAGCCTGGCCAGTTGAGTACAGAACAACTTTAAAGTCTTACAAGCTCCTTCTTGTATAACAATTATTTCTTTTACTTTCATACTTTATATATTATATTATTATTATTATTATTATTATTATTATTATTCCTACTTGTAGTGTTTTCATACTATATTCTGTTGTATTCATTGGTCATTCTTAAAAGGGCACGGCTAGGGGGTGGGGTCCATGTGTGCCACGTGGAGTGTACACGCACTTCCGGTGAGTGGAGGGAATCAGACAGGATGAGTGTGCGATGGGTGTGTGGGGCCCCTACCCACACACTACCCACTCATGGCTCCACATGGAACATCCTGGATTTCCCCCAATTCTTTCTGCGTGAGCATGAGTGGGTGGTGTGTGGGTCATGGGAGTACGCACACACACACACACGCTGCCTTCAGATGGGCGCTCGGGTGGGTGGGGGATGAGTGGATCTATGTGGGCACATCCCATTTAAAAATGGCCATTGACTCAATTGTAGTGATTCATTTTAACCTTTAGATTTTAAACCTTGTATCTTGAGACTGACTTGGTTATTCCCAGACTGGAAGAAAGACAGACACCATACCTGGACTCTACCCTGATTGGCACATTTATTAAGCCAACAGCCTGAAACCATTATATTGCTCCGGCTAAAAGCCTCAGATTTTTTTTACTTGGTGGTAGTCACTCAGGAAATGGGTCACTTTGACCATATCAGATATGCCTCTGAAATGGCCTGTGTGCTTGGGCAACTGGGCGTTTCACTGGCTGGCCAGTGTGGTATAGAAGTCTGGCAGCAAAATCCTGGTTTTGTGTCAAACCTTGCACGGTGAGGTGCATAATTATTTGCAGTGGTTTTTATATATTTTGACCATGCTTATTCAGAATCTGAGTAATGCCACCATGCCACCCTTGGGGAATTTCGTATTTTAAAGATGGCTTCCACCATACTCACCAAAACAGGAAAGAACTTAATATGTTTCTTCAAAAGTTAGGAAAATTATTTTTTTTCTGTCTAAATGTAGGTTTTGGGGCACAGGGAGGCCATTTTTGCAGCCTCCTAACGTATGTGGGAGAAAATAGGTCCGCTGAGTGGATACATTTGCAGCCACCGGAACAAAAAAATAGACATAATTTAGCTTCTATAAGAGCTGGAACAATAATTTATGTGTGCAAGTGTAGGTTTTTGGGCACAAGAAGTTCATCTCTGCAACCTCCCAACATATGGAGTCGCTCATTAAACAAGAATGAAATACAGTTGGTAAGAAATATGATTAAACATAATGCAGAAATGAGGTAAAAATATCATTTAATAATTTGTGTTGAAAAGAATGTAGCTGTTGGTGATATAATTGGTGGTATGCAGCAACCAAAATAAATAATTAATAAAAGACAATTACAACGAAACAAGATAAAAACTAGTTTTATAATTGTAGCTACAGAAGCAATAGTCACGTTGGAGAAATCTGTGCAAAAATGACTCTACAAATCTAGACACTGTAAGTGTATTTCTAGTCATTTTTGTTCTCCTCCTCACTAATAGCACAATTGTTCCATTTAGTTCTGCAGTTGTTTGTCCTGGAACAACTGCAAAAATCAGTGCAGGCTAACTGAGATACATCAGAGCAACATCTTCTGGTTGAACATGGCTGTTCAGTCGCACAGTTACAGCTCACCATCTTCAAAACCTCATGGGGCGCCACTTCAGTCCTTGGTGGTGTGGAAATAGGGACGAGGAATTTAATTTTATCTTCTTTCTGCCACCTCAAGTAGGATCCATATCAGGAGGAACTTGGTTCAATGCTGCCTACCAAATGCATGATTGCATGTGTGCCCCATTAATGTTTTCCTGAAAAGCAGGCGAAGTTGGAGGTAAAGTTTTCAATTTCAGTGCTGTACCGTAAGAACCCTTTTACATATGAGTTGGTACTGATACCAACATCATTGTTTGATGACAAAGTTGATATGAGAATTGCAAAGACAAAGTCAACTTTAAAAAAAGAACTTACATTTGAACATTCAGCTTGAACGTTACCAAAACCACATGTTAATGTCATTGATGGATGCGTGGTTCTTTGGATTATCAATTGGCCATCACAAGGTGTGATTCAAGATTACATTGACGGATTCATAACTTATATTATTAGGATACTGGCCGAATGTGAAGTCTTCCTCTTATTCGACAGATACTACGAGTACAGTATTAAGAGTGCCACTAGGATAAACCACTAAGGAGATCAAGCCAGTAAGCACCTGAGGCTAACTGCACAAACCCTTCTTCCTCCTCAGAAGGTTGTACTAACAGTTCCAGAAAACAAAACCCATCTCTCATAGAACTCATTTGCAAGCAGCTTCTGGTCAAAGTACAGCAATTCCAAAAGAGCAGTGACTGCTCACTGCACAAAATTGTATTAACAGGATCTGATCCAATCCCAAAAGAGGTCGACATGGGTATCATCTTGAGAAGGGGGGATCTCAAGACTACTCATGAAGAGGCAGATGTAATAATTGTCCAGCAAGTGTCATATGTTGGTAATATGTACAATATTATCTGCATCAAAGTTATCTGCGATGATACTGATATTTTCCTGTTGCTGATGTTCTATAGTGCAAGTGGACGTTCACTATCTTGATGGAAGGCAGTAGTGCAACAAGAGTTGTTATCGATATTGTGCCATACCTTCTACCAAAACTTTGCTATGTTTTGATTCCACCACATTCCCCTGGGGTATTGGAAAATTGACAGTTGTCAAAGTGCTAAAGGATGGTCTGAAACGTTCAAACTTCCAGGAGATTATGCCAGTATGTCAGATATCATTGATGAACCTACTGCATTTGTGGCTGCATTTGTGGAAGCAAAGTAAAGAGCAGAACGTCTGAAGTAAGGTATGATGTATGGCTGGCTAAAACCAGGAGACAGAAAGTGTGTACAGCACTGAAATTGAAATCTTTACCTCCAACTTCATTTGCTGAGGTGGGAAGTGACCATTTTGTGAAAACTGCTAAGGAGAGTTTCTCTGTTCAAAATGCTGCATCTCTGACCGCTGCTTCAAATATCTGGTTTGTGTTCCTCTTTTTAAAATAAACAGAGTCTTGTATTAGACCACAACTCAGTATGGTGAGTAATGTTATTAGTGCATTGTGGGAAGTATAGCATGGTGGTCTACGGTGAACATGGGAAATCATGGTGTGTTGTGCAGACATGTGCAATGCAGCCAAAACAAAAAACTTTGGATTAAAATGACCACAATAAGATGCTGAAATTTTAATATTGATGAAAATTTCAAAGCTTTGATATTTCTCCCTAGTCCAGGAAAAAATAGGAAACAAAATTGGAAACATTTTTAAGGATAGAAATCCCATCCTCCAAAGCACTCTGCTTTGAATAAGTTTCCTTGGGTGAAATATTGGTTTAAAAACAGGACGGGGCCCTGTCCATCCCCCTCCTCCCTCCAACACACACACATTTTTGGGGGCAAAAATGACAGTTCTTTCCTTAATTTCTTCATCTCCCCCAGCTTCCTATGGCTCTGCTTGTGATAGTCACAACACCCCTGCAGGGTTGTGGGAGATGAAATTAAGGAGGGAACTGTGCCACTCTGCTTCCACATGTGAATTTCCCAGCAGCTGGACAAATAGGGTGAGCTACTGCATTTTAGGAAGGTCAAAGGGCAGGACCTTTGGAGGTTAAGCAGTTCCTCCACTAGCAAGAGTTGCTTTGCTGGGGCAGATTATAATTTTATACGGAATTGGGCTTGCAGAAGAGTGGTGTGTGTGTGTGTGCGTGTGTGTGTCTGTTGTGTGTGCATACTCCTCTGTGACTATTACTGCCTCTTTTTTGTGCACAGTGAGTGGCCCATGCTGTGCTCTACCTTGGGATGTGTCATCATGATAAATTGCTTTCAGTGGGAATGTATTTTTTTCCCTCTGACCAAAGCTGCCAGCCAGACTCATTTTAAAAGATGTAAGTGGAAGGTTGTTACCTCTCCTACCTCCTTCTCTACCTGCAAATATTAACTAAGCAAACTCAGGCTGTTTTTTTTAATACAGATTTCGCAATTTCCATTAAACTTAACTATTGCACATTTTTCATTAAACTTACCCATTGCAAGGCAATATGTAGTCCTTGTGAAAATCCAAAATTCCAGAAGAATTGTATAAACAAACATTTGTAGTCCAGGATTTTGGAACAGCCCATGGAAAGGTAAAAATCCCTGGGCATGTTTCTCCTTGGGTGTGTGTGAAAGCCCATTATAAGGGAAAGCAACTGTGCCATGCGTGTGCCCTCTTTGAGTGTATGCCATTTGCATGCCTGCCTAATTTGCATGCACATTCCAGGTGCATGACGGAAGGCCATAGAGGACAATTTGGGGGCCCCTTTGGACAATAGGGAATTAGTCCTCCCCACCCCCCCGGAGCCACAATGGTCTTGGACCACAGTATTCTGGACTGTGGTGTCCATCAAAATGCTGGGCCAATGCAAGCAAGCCACTGGAGATGGTCTGTGCACTCTGGCACTGATGTTAGTTTCCCTTCCTTGTGAGGCCCCCAGAGTTCTCTGGAGTGCTGATATTGGAGAGCACCAAGCCAGTGCCCAGGGCAACTCTCTGACTCAATCCCTAGCTGAAATCACTTGTTGGGTCAGGAGATACAGGCTCCCAAGGTCTCCACAGAGAGCAGCCAGTGTGGGTTGGCCGGAGAGAGGAGTCTGCATGCGATGACCAGACCTAGTAAGCCCCTCTGATTCAGCTCTTAGCTGAAATCACTTGCTGGATCAGGAGATGAGCTTCAACTGTTTCCAGTAGGGATGTGTGAACAGAACGCGGTTTGGCTGTTCGGTTGTTCGGTTTGGGGACCAAGTTTGGGTTTGGTTGTTCGGTCTGGGAACCGAGTTCAGATTCGGTCATTCGGTTCGGTGGAGCTCAGTTCGGCCAAACTTTCAGGGGAGGGGGCAGTCTCAGTCTTGGTCTCAGTCTCGTATGGTCCCGTGATTGCGTTGGAAACCGGAAACTGGAAATTCGAGTGCGTGCAGAGCTTGTGTGGAGAGAGAGCGCCGTGTGGTGAAGAGATTGAGGATTTAATACACTGGTTATGATCCATCTCGCCCAGAGTTGCAAGAAGTGCAGTATCTGCTAAAGGATATACATCCTTTTAGAACTAAGATGGTGGCGATTTTTGCTACCAGAGCCTCTGAATCCGGCAGAAACAGGTTAAAAGTGGTTGTGATTGTTAAAACGGAGGCATATTTAATATTTATAGTTCCAGGACAATAGAAGTAAAATGGTAAGTGGGAGGTGGGCTCAGTGGGTACCAGAAAATGTATGAGTATAAGGTTATCTGGATTAATTGATGTATGCTACCATTGGGAGTTGGCACCTAGGCTTCCTATCATTAGACAAACGATTATCAGACAAATGATTATTAATATTATTGTGTTTTATTATTGCATTTGTCACATAAATTGGTTTGTGTTTGTATTTGTTATGGCCATGTGGCAAACAATAAACTTGAACTTGAACTTGAACTTGAGAGAGCGTGTGTGTTGTGGCTGGCTGTGTGGTTTTGTTTGGTGTGGTTTCTGGTTTGGCTGTGTTGGTTTGGCTGGTTGGTGGGTGTTTTGTTTGGCTGTTTAAAAAATAAATAAAAAAGTATGCATCTTAGGAAGATGAAGGTGGAGGAGGTGGAGGAGAAAGAGGCTGCCGCTGGACCTTCTGAGGTGGTGGGGGTCAGCTCATCATCAGAGGGGCAAGAGGGCACAGGTGCCACTGCTGCCAGGTTTGTAAACTTTATTTTTGTTTATAGTTCCATAGAACTTTGAGGACAAGAAAAATACTATCCTTTAGAGCGAGCTCACTGGCATGTGGGTGGGTGTGTGGGTGGTGGGCAGTCAGGCACAAACAGTGGGCATCAGCGGGTGGCAGCGGATGTCTGCCACAGAGAGAGAGGGTGTGGGGGGCTCTTCCAGCAGTCAGACATGAGCCGAAGGAAGCACCCACACAAACATGCCAGCCCATCCCTAGCACCCAAAGAAGAGCAGGATAGCCAGCCAGGGTCTCTTCAGTTGCCATCCCGAGCACCCCAAGGAGGGCAGGATTTGCACATGCCAGCCAGGGTCTCTCTAGTTGCCATCCCTAGCACCCCAAGGAGGGCAGGAATTGCATGTGCCAGGCAGCCAGGTCTCTCCAGTCACTGCCATCCCTAGCACCCCAAGGAGGGGGGGACTAGAGGCATCATCATAAATGCATTATATTATTTAGGTGTTGTTTATGTGTTCCTGTTTCAGAGAGGGTGATGATGCCACCCCCGCCACTGGTGCCTGGG
>QEPC01004381.1:187001-210230 GCA_003113815.1 Sphenodon punctatus | reverse complement strand
AGCAGCAGGATTTGCCTGTACGCAGCACCCATGGAGCCAGGATGGTAGGATTTGCAAGGAAAGAACTCCCATACAGCAGCAAATGGCAGCAGTAGGATTGCATGGGCACATTTGGATTGGCCAGAGCAGAGCACCCATGGACCAGCAGACAGCAGCAGCAGGATTACCAGGCCAGTGTGGCACATTACCCAGGGTTGACAGGGCAGGCAGACAGGCAATGTGGCATGAGAGGCAGGCTGGCGGGCTGAGGAAGGCTTTGAGCTTGGCAACCTGGGCGGGCAGACAGGCACCTTGGCCTGAGAGGCAGGCAGGCGGGCTGGGGCAGGTTTTGAGCTAGGAAACCTGGGCAGGAAGACAGGCACCTTGGCCTGAGAGGCAGGCAGGCAAGCTGAGGCAGGCTTTGAGCTTGGCAACCCGGGCGGGCAGACAGGCACCTTGGCCTGAGATGCGTGTCATGACAGAGGCAGTAGGGAAGGCAGGCTGGGACCTTGGCAGGGCACTCAGATAGGCTTGTGAAGACTGTGCAGCGCATGCGAGAGAGAGCCAGTCAGATAGGCAGACCGAGATCATCTAGTCAGAGGCCGGCTGGCAGACTTACAGTTTCCCAATGCCACCCTGCATCATGAGGTCAGTCAGATAAGGTGGCCGAGGCCGTCTAGTATGAGAGAGAGAGAGGGAGGGAGAGAAGGTGGGAGCCAGGCATTTGGAGGGAGGGACAACACCTTAGCACAGCAGCACTAGCCCAGATTGAGGAGGAGCCCCATTCCAAGACTGCCCCTGGCATGGGATGGCGTGTGCTACTGCACCATCAATCCTTGTCCAGGGGCAGCTCGGGGAATCCCAGCAGAGGAAGGTTCACCTTGATGAACAACAACTGCTCCACCAACTTAGCCCCCAATCTCAGGTGGTGTGGGGAGCAAATGTCCCCCACCATGGAGAACACCCACTTGCTGGGGACACTGGTTGGTGGGCAGGACAATATACCCTTGACCACTTTTGACAGGGCCAGCCACATGTTGGCCTTGCTGCCCCAGTAGGCCAAGGGATCGCTGTTGGGATCTATGCATGGCTCCTCCTCCAGGTAGGTCTCCATGGCTGCTGAGGTGCCATCATACTCCTTCTGCCAGCTCTGCTTGGGCACCACCTTCACCATTGCTTTCAGCCATGCTGATTGCCCTCCACCACTGCCCTGCTTGCCATGCTATTGACCCCATGCTTCCCAGAGTGGCCTGAACATAGGAGCTGCTGCTACTGGCAATACGGGTGCTGCTACTGCTAGGGCTGGGGGCAGGGATAGACTCCCCCGGCTGAAAGGGGTGGCTGCTCCCACCAGCCCCAGGGGCGTCCTGGTGCATAGCCCACTCTGCCTGCTGGACCCTATCCACCAGCTCACCCTTCCAGTGCCCATAGAGCACTGTCTAGTGTGCCATGCTGCCCTTGACCCTGGGGTCCAGCATTGTTGCTAATACATATTCTTCCCACTGCAGGAGCTCGTCAAACTGCGCCTTCAGCCCTGCCTTCAGCTGCTGCACCAGGTCAACCACCTCATCGGCCAGATTCCTGCCCTCAGGGCCAAAACCCCACCCCTGGAGAATCTCCTCCAGCCTCCTGAGGAGTCTCTGGACCAGAGGGGTCACCTGACTGATGGTGGCCATGGAGGAGCTGACGATCTCCATCACAGCCAGGAACGGTCTGAGAACAAAGACCATGTGAGCCAGTATCTCCTATTCCACTCCATCGTACCCTGGAAGTGCCCCACTGTCCATCACCAGTTGAACCTGATATGCAAGGCAGCTTTCTGCTCAAGGAGCCGCTCGAGCATCAGGAAAGCAGAATTCCACCGCGAGGAGACATCCCGGACCAGCTGGTGCATGGGGGAGCCTTGCTCGGCCTACTTGGCCCAGAGGAGGTCGGTGCCCTTCACGCTCCAGTTAAAGAACCCGGCCAGCTTCCTGCCCCGGTCAATCAGGGAGTTAAGGGTGCCTTCCCCAATCCCCTTCTTCCCCGAGCCCAGAGCATTCCTGACCACAAGATGGAGGGGGGTGGTGGTGCAAGGGATGCTGGTGAAGCCCCCGTCATGGAATGCCTTCAGTATATTGGCTGCGTTGTCCATCACCACACACCCCTTGGTCTGGCGTGACCCACACCAGTCTGGCATGACCCAGTCCCTCACCATGGCAGTCAGGGCTGCCTCGATGTTCCTAGAGGTGTGGGGGGCCATCCATTACTTGTGCCTGAAGCAGGGCCTACCTATACCCTGCTTCGGGACCCCTCCTGCCACTGCTAAAAGCTAAGGGTGGGAAGTTCGGATCATCCAGTATCCGATACTGCCGGTATTTTGGTGTACCAGCAGTATCGGATTACTCCGGTATTTGGGGGTACCAGTACCGGATCCCCGTGCTGGATATTTTTACATTGCGGCCATCAAAATGAATGGCCGCAATGTAAAAAAAGAAACAAAAAAAAACCCCAAACACTTTCCTTCCCCAGTCCAGGCTGTGCCGGTGGAAGGGGGCACCCCCCCACCCACCCTGCCCAGCCTGGATTTTTTTTAAAAAAATGTTCCCCGAAGTCCCTGCTAGTGTGGGTTCTGGGCCACCGCCAGCGACCCAGAGCCCGCACCAGCAGGTAGATACTGTGGTACTAGGGTGATCCCTGGGGTGGGGGTGATTTAACACACACCCCACCCCAGGGATCAGCCTACCTCCCCACCCAGGGATTGCCTACCTTTGGCGCTCTGGACAACGGTGGTGGTCTGGAGGCCTCAGCGCTGGCTGTGGCTGCTGGCTTCAGCGCTTTCTAGGCCTTCCGGGGAACTTCTGGATGTTCCTCAAAAGGCCTAGAAAGCGCTGAAGCCGGCAGTCACAGCCAGCGCTGAAGCCTCCGGACCACTGCTGTCGCCGTCACCCGGAGCGCCAAAGGTAGGCGATCCCTGGGTGGGGAGGTAGGGTGATCCCTGGGGTGGGGTGTGTGTTAAACCACCCCCCACCCCAGGGATCACCCTAGTACCTGCTGGAACCCCTCCTGCCCTTCTTCCCTTTTCCAGAGTGGTTGCCCTTGGATGCTGTTTGTCAGGTGGAAGGGAGATATCGGGACCTCGACCCCAACCCCAGAGGAACCCCGCAAGTGTCACGTCTCACCGCCAGCCCACCTGTGCAGAGATTGGAAACAGCTGCGAGCAGGGAGGAGCTACGCCGCTGGGAGATCTTAAGACCATCGCGCCACCCGGCTAGGTCGAGCCCCTCCTGCCCTTTTCCAGAGTGGTTGCCCTTGGATGCTGTTTGTCAGGTGGGAGGGAGATACTGGGACCCTGAGCCCGACCCCAGAGGAACTCCGCAAGTGTCACGTCTCGCCGCCAGCCCACCTGTGTGGAGATTGGAAACAGCTGCGAGCAGGGAGGAGCTACACCACTGGGAGATCTCAAGACCATCGCGTCGCCCAGATAAGTCGAGCCCCTCCTGCCCTTTTCCAGAGTGGTTGCCCTTGGATGCTGTTTGTCAGGTGGGAGGGAGATACCGGAACCCCGACCCCAGAGGAACCCTGCAAGTGTCACATCTCTCTGCCAGCCCACCTGTGTGGAGATTGGAAACAGCTGAGAGCAGGGAGGAGCTACGCTGCCAGGACATCTCAAGACCATCGCGCTGCCCAGCTAAGTCAAGCCCCTCCTGCCCTTCTGCCCTTTTCCAGAGTGGTTGCCCTTGGATGCTGTTTGTCAGGTGGGAGGGAGATACCAGGACCCCGAGCCTGACCCCAGAGGAACCCCGCAAGTGTCACGTCTCTCTGCCAGCCCACCTGTGTGGAGATTGGAAACAGCTGCAAGCAGGGAGGAGCTATGCCGCCAGGAGATCTTGAGACCATTGCGCCCCCCGGCGGCGCCGGAGGCACATGCCAGGACAGCGTGCCTAAGGGATGCGCACGCAAGGGTGCGCCCTTGTGCACGCAGCCTTAGGTGCTGGCCAGGCGAGGGCATCTGATGTGTTGTTGGATCTTTGGAGGGTGGTTGTGTTTTGGTATAGGGGTGGGATGGAAGAGTCTTTTTTTTACACATTTACTTTTGTATACTAACTTGAGTTATCTCTCCTATTTTAGTGATTTACTCTTTTAGGAACACAATGCCGAGGAAGGGCAAGAAAGTGGGGGTAACAACCAGGACACAGGTCAGGCAGCAACAGCTAACTGAATGTTTTCCTTTGATTACAGTCTCCCCTGGGTCTAAGCGGGAAGGGCTCCCACAGGAACTCCTGTGCCTACCTATGGCTGATCCTGTTTCAGGACAGGTTCCTTTGGCCATTGGCACGGGCACTCCATCTCCCCCCTTGCTTCAGGGCCTTGGAAATTTGGAGGTAGGGATCCCCGGAGATGGTCCTGGGTCATCAATTCCATCTAGGCAGGTTTTTCCAGATCCCTCATTGTTGAGATGTGCCAAGGCTTTTAAACAACAGGGGGAGATGTCTAGCCTTGGCTGCCAAATCCTGGGGGTGCTCTGGGGCTGTTCCAGGTCCCCTGGCTTCTTTTATGGTGAATAAAATTTCTGATCCCCAAGATCTAATAAAAGAGACTGAGCCCCAGTTTCTAGCTTCCCCGGTAGTGGAAGGGGACAATCCTTGGCCGGGCTCTCAGTCAGTTGTGCAGGGGGATCTGGCCTCAGAGTTGTCACGTGCTCCTGCTGAGCTTCTGCCCTCTCCTTTAGATCAGGGCAGGAAACTTTGGGGGGCATTGAATCAACCTAGTCAGGCTAATTTAGGAAAGGGGGGACTTTCTGAGGTGTCCTCTGGTGTGTTAAGTACTCCAGAGTTAGTGCCTCGGGACCCCAAGAGATTCATGTCTCCTGTTATCCCCAATGGTTGGATAAGACAGAGCTCCCCTCTTGTGGGACCATAGGGAGGGAGGGAGCCCCTACCACTCCTACAGGCCCCGCTCTGACTTTGAATTCGAGAACCAGCACCCCTGAGACCCAGGAGAGCCGGACCCAGGCGTGTGGCTGTCTCTCGCAGGCAGAAGTTCTAAGGACACTCATGGAATGAATTGAGGGGATTGACTCTAAACTCCAGGCCCTCCAGCATCAGTTGAGTGGGACTTGGGATTATGTCAACGAACTGAGAAGCAACAAGATTGTGGTGGAACACCAGAGAGTGGACCGGACATCCCAAACATCTCTTTTGTATGGCTCAGCCTGCCCTAGGGTTTCACCTTTGATAGTCAAGGAGGACTGGGTAACTACCCCTGTAACTGATGCTTCTGACTATCACAGTGTATTTGCTGTCAGCTGGAGCTCTCCCCTGCTGGGACTCAAAGTTTTGGATCGCGCACCATGTTTCTGTCATTTTGGGTTGTTCCTTTTTGCCATCCTATATAACTTGTTTTTTTTATTTGCCAGCTAGGGGTCATGTCCTATGGTTAGTTATTTATTTCCGTTCATCTGTCATAGTAGAATGTAGGGGTGGGACTACCTGATCATCTGGTATCTGATACTGCTGGTATTTTGGTGTACTGGCAGTATCGGATTATTCCGGTATTATTGGGTCCGGTACCGGATCCCCCTGTGCCAGTTTTTTTTACATTGCGGCCATTCAAATGAATGGCCGCAATGTAAAACCCCCCCCCCAAAACCCCAAATACTTTTCCTCTCTGAGTCCAGATTGCGCGGGTGGAAGGGGGAACACCACCCACCCACCCCCTGCCCAGCCTGGATTTTTTTTTAATGAAATTTCCCCCTAAAGTCCCTGGGGTGGGGGATGGTTTAACACACACCCCACCCCAGGGATCACCCTACCTCCCCAGCCAGGGATCGCCTACCTTGAGCTCCAGGTGGCGGCGGCAGTCCGGTGGGTTCAGTGCTGGCTGTGGCTGCTGGCTGTGGCTGCTGGCTTCAGCATGCTACTAGGCCTTTCGGGGAACTTCCGGAAGTTCCCTGGCAGGCCTAGTAGCATGCTGAAGCCGGCAGCCACAGCCAGCGCTGAAGCCTCCGGACTGCCACCGCCGCCGCCCAGAGATCAAGGTAGGCGATCCCTGGATGGGGAGGTAGGGTGATCCCTGGGGTCAGGGGTGTTAAACCACCCCCCACCACAGGGATCAGTACAGTACTGGTACTTACCTGCTGCAGTGCTGGTGCTGGCTCTGTGTCACCGGCGGCGGCCCAGAACCCGTACTAGGGGACTTAGGGGAAATTTTTATTTTTTAAAAATCCAGGCTGGGCAGAATGGGTGGGGGGTGTCCCCCCTTCCACCCACACAGTCTGGGAGGGGGAGGTTTTTGTAATTTTTCCCATTGATTTCAATGGGGACAGTTCCCCATTGAAATCAATGTAAAAGATCCAGTACTGGTAAACTGGTATTAATCCGGTAAGCTGGTTTTTTTAAATCCGGGAACCGGTAAAACCGGTACCCGGTATTTGCCCTGATGTCCCACCCCTAGTAGAATGGCTTTTGTCCAATGCCTATCTTTTTATTCCGTGGGGGGTTTATGTAGCCAAAGTTTATACCAAGAAGGGAATTGTCCCACTGATGCCCCAAGTCTTGTCCACTACCTCAGTTCCATGGGCAGGAAACTCTAACTTGCTCCACCCATCTAGGAGGAAGCTAGGCACCACCTGGGACACCCCTAATGTCTGTGGGCTTAAAAAGCTGGCCCAAACAGAAGTCCCTTCTGTTTCTTCTATTTTAGCTTCAGCTTGTGGATCCACTGTTACTATGGTTTCGACTCTAGTTAAGCCAGATCATTCCCCCCCAGGGTCCCTTTCCCGGTCAGTTCTGGGACGCCTCTTCTTGCGTCGATAGTTTCGCAGACTTCGCCAAGTAACCAAGCTGCCAGTTTATCTTTAGGACAGGCTTTCAAAGCCTATACATCCCCTAATCATGTTTCCTTATCTGTAAGGCAGGTGCCCCAGTTACAATGTTCTATTTTTTTGTGTCTTGGCCTGGACAATCACGGTGCAGCCAAAATAAGTTGGGCTTTCCTTCTAGAGGGACCTTGATCTTTGAAGAGCTTATGGCTGCCGACCACGTATGTAGGTCTACTGTTAATGGGTCTATGGGGAAAGTTTAGTTGACTGTGCGTGGCAATTCCAGACAAAGCTCATGTGTACTTTAAATAGATATTTTATAGATTATTTTAGGGCCCGAGATGAGAGACATGCAAGGGTTCTATAAATTGGTGTATATGTATTGTATTTATTTATGTTGTTTGTTTAAGCAATGGCCTATGACTACGCTGCAATAAATTCTTCTTTCTAGTACCTGCTGGTGCGGGCTTCGGGTCGCCGGCAGCAGCCTGGAGCCCACACTAGTAGGGACTTAGGGTAAAAAAATTTTTTAAAAAAATCCAGGCTGGGCAGGGTGGGTGCAAGGTGTCCCCCCCTTCCACCCGCACAGTCTGGGAGGGGGGAGGTTTTTGTTTTTCACCCCATTGATTTCAATGGGGACAGTTCCCAGTTGAAATCAATGCAATAAATCCAGCACCGGTAATCCGGTTTTAATCCAGTAATCCGTTTTTTTGTAAATCGGTAACCGATAAAACCGGTAACCAGTATTTTGCCTGATGTCCCACCCCTACTAAAAGCTGCCTCTGGGTCCTGCCACCAGTGCACCATCACCGCCAGGTATGCATGCTGTGCATTGCTGCTTGACCACAGGTCCATGGTGAAATGTATAGTGGCACCCCCAGCTGCTCCCTCACCCACTCCCTCAAAGCCTGGTGGTGTCAGGTCTGGCACCACCTGATGACTCAGGGTAGTGAGCGATGGCAGTTTAAACTGGGGGGCCAGGAACTCAATCAGCCACCTAAAGCCCATGTCCTGTACCATGGAGAAGGGCTGACCATTGAGCGCAATCATTTCGTCCAACAGGTGCATGGCTTTTGCTTGAAAGCCATGCCGCCCTCCAGCTGCTGATGGCCTTGTCAGCTGCCCCCACCCCAGCTCCTCCATGGTGGACTGATGCTACTGGTGAGGCTCCTGCTGCTGTTCTTCCCCCCTAGCAGGAATACTGCTCCTGCTGCTAGAGGCAGCAGTTGGTGCAAGATGCTTGCCCGCTGAAGGAGGCGGGCGACTGGCCACTGCAGTCAGGAACCTGCTGGCATCTTCTTCCATGGCCTTCCCACTTAGCAGCAGAGCTCTGTGGCATGATTTCAGGTGCCTCGCCATGGCAGTTTCCCCAAAGTTGGTGAGCACCTGCCCACACTTCACCACTGTATTGCACACAGTGCACTGCACCTCCCTGGGATTATCCACCCACACCAGCTTGAAATGTGCCCAGACAGAGGATTATTCTCCCCTTCTGCCTTCTGGCCCACCCCGGGTGACGCACTGCTGCTGCCAGTGCTGCTGGGAGGGGCAGGACTTGGTGGCGACATAGCTCTGGGAGGAGGGACAGCCATTGCCTCAGCTCCTGACATCTCCGTGGGACTAGTGTATTCTTCTGCCTCACTGTCCCTGATCACGGTGATGTCCCGTGAAGGGGAGTACTGGGACCCTGAGGCTTGACTGCCCACCATGCTGCTGCCATTCTCCCTGTGCCCCCTATACCTGCTACTACTGCTGCTACTACTACTACTCTGCCTGCTGCCATTGCCCAGGGATTGGGCCCTGCCTCTAGCAGCCAGGGTGGAATCCACCCGCCCTGGACTGCTGGGGATCACATCGACAATGGGGGGACATTGGTGGCCCTGGAGGAATATCGGAAGCACCTGCTCCAGAAGCAGAGACAGCCTTAGCCTCATGTCCTGCAAGCCTTCAAATGCCCTGAGTGGCAGTGGAGGACACTGGCAGGAGGCACCGCCAAACCACCCCCAGACTAGTGCCACTGCTGGGAGCCTCTGAACCCTGTCTCCCAAAATCAGGTCTGCAAAGCTTGGGGCGTGGTGATGGGCTCTGGCTGCTGCTGCATGTTGCCACTCCTCTGGCACAGCCCCTACCACCACCTCTGCCATGTGCCCCATTGCCCACCTTACGGGCAGCAGACTGGCCTCTTCTACTTCCCTTCTCCATGTCTTCCAACTCAAAGAATGCACACAAAGATTTTTTTTTAAATTCACATTTTTAATCTAATATTATATCTATCTATCTACACTAAATCTAACTGCTATTAACTATTCTAAAACCTATGGAACTAAATGGAATATCTAATAAGTACAAAGGCCTAATCCTACAAACACACTATAAAACTAAATCACTACACACTATCTCTATCTATCTCTATAACTAACTAAGCTAATTCCTGCATTATCTAATCTAATCTATCTATTTATCTATCTTACACAAGGATGGAGGGGGGTGGGGGACACAGACAGCTCACACCAAACAACACAGGGAGGGGTACAAAACTGAAATGCAACCTAAATTAATCTAATCCTACTCTAAATAAATCCCAAAACAGGGGAATGGAATCAGGGATGGAATATATAAAGGGAGGAAGGGAGGATTCAATGGAGGGTAGGGAGAAAAAACACAGGGAGCATTTAAAAATAAAAATAACACCTAAATCTATCAAATCTAAATAAATGATACAAGGGAGGTAAATGTGTGGGATGGGTGAAATAGGAGGAGGATGGCAATGGATTGGGAATAGGAAGAAACAAAAATGACTGGAGAGGGAGTGTTCTGAAATTGCCTGCTGTCAGGAACAGTGGCTAGCTCAGAAGGTGTTGGAAGGGCGGAGGGCAATAACTTTTGTTACTTGCTGTGCCTGCCTTACCACAAGCCCCATTGGCTCTGTGGAGCCTACCCCCCCATCCCCCATGTCCAATCGCAGACTGCCAAGTCAGTGGTCTGAGGAGAAAAGGGATGGTAATTGGGCAGGCTGCCTGCTACTCCAAGCCTCTCCACCCCTGGTGCCTGGAAGTCTGCTCCTCAGCTAAACCACCACCCCCCGTGCCTGCCTGTGCTTGGCAGTCACGTTTTTCCCGCTGACACTCATCTGAACTCTATCCGAATGCAGCCGAACTGTTTGGTCGTTTCGGAGTTTGGTTTGAGTTCGGGTTCGGACGGTTCAGGTTCAGTCATCCGAACAGACTGGGTTTGGTCCGAACACTGAACGTCTGAACCGCGTTCGCACATCCCTAGTTTCCAGAGGCCGGCGTCAGAGATAGCAGTCAGCATGGAACAGCCGGAGGGAACAGCCTGCATGGGATGACTGGACCTGGTAAGCCCCTCTGATCCAGCCCCCTGCTGAACTCACTGCATCAGGAGGCAGACTCTCAGAGTCTTCTGAAGATGGCAACAGGGAGCTGCAGCAGTCCGTGAGTAACAGCGTCCTGGGTCAGGCTGAGGCAAAGACTTTTGAGGCATGCCTGAGGATGCGTGGCACAACCAGAGTTCTGTGAACTGAACACCCCCCAAAGAACCATGAGTGGGGTGAAGGGGTCTGGTAACGCAGAACTGTGAGTCTTTGCTGTGACACTGGACTCTTGCTCTGAGGGTGGGATTTATGTGTGGGATGTTCGTGAGTACCATATGCTTCTTTGTGTTAATACTTTATTAATTCTTACCTTTTAATAAAGCTCCTTTGTTCACAAGCTCGCTGGCGTGCTTGCAAGTGGGGAAAAGAAACAGCCTGCCAGGCTGCCCAGTAAAATTTAGTGTCCCAGATTTCTGGGTGGGGGCTCAAGCCAGTGTGTTTAGTTGTGCCAACCCCTTGGAAAGATAACCTGACCCTTCTTGCCACAGACGCCATTGGCACAAGGGTTACATTTTGGGGTCTTGTTTGGGATAATTTGCATTCTAGTGTTTAATACTGGGTGGTACCCCTTGCAACCATTAAGGCAGGCGGTGGGATAGTGAGCTTGGTCCTGCCTTGTCTATAGTGGGAATAATGAGCACTATGGCAGCTCAATTCTTGGAGGACTAGTGTAAATGTGTGTGGACCCCCCAAAATCCTTTTTGGTACTGGGGATATCAGAGGTGCATGATGAGGGTACTATTAAAACAACTCTACAGGCTGCCTTAGAGTCTCTAGGAAGGTGCAAGCTGCGAGGCATGATGTTCAGGAGGGAAGATAATGCTAATGCTGCAGTTTGTGAGTTGTCTGGGATAGTGGACCCTTCCAAAGTTCATAGAGAGATTGTTGTTGGGGAGGGCACATGAAAACTGATCACCAAATCCCATATATCAGATTACTGACTTCTTTCCTAGAGAAGGAAGGGTGGGTCATGGCCATCATGTCAAGTTTACTAGGTTATGTCAAGTTTACTAGGTTACTCCTCAACCCCCAAGCACAGCGACTTCTCTGGATGTGTGGGACAAGGCCCTGGGGGAAGCTTTTGGACAGGTAGTGCAGCCCCATCCCCAAACAACCCCCTACAGGAAGCTACGATTATTCTCAGGGGGTGCAGTTCCAAAACTGGGGGGAGGAAGGATTTGAACTCTGACTGGAGCATGCTACTGAAATGTTGCAAAAATGGCAAGTGTCAGAGACCAAAAAATGAAGGCGGCTGATGGAGAGCCTCAGGGGTCCTGTTTTAGATGTGATACGTACTTTGAAAATTAACAATCCTGTCATCACTGTGAATGACTGCCTGGAGGCACTTGATAACACCTTTGGGAGCATGGAAAGTTCGGAGGACCTCCATTACAAGTTCTGAAACACCAACCAACAAAAAGGTGAAAAGGTCTCAAGCTATATACAGAGACTGGAAAAAATGCTGCAGAGAGTGGTGGTGAAAGGAGCAGTGACCCCAGAATGCATGGACCGTACTAGGCTTTCCCAAGTTGTAAGAGGCATGTTATATGATGAACTACTACTGCTGAAACTCTACCTGAACAGCAATATCAACCCCCCAGCTACTCACAGTTGATAAAAGAAATCAGAGATGAAAAGGAAAGAAAAACAGTTAAAGAGAGCTGTTGTGTGAAACTGACTAATCAAGCCCTTGTGCGATCAACTCGAGTGCTAGCAGCAACGGTCGAGGAGGACCTTACTAAACAAATCCAGGCCCTGACTGAAAAGGTAGCTACACTGCAGACTGATTCCAGCATGCCAAAGACTGTGGCAACAACGCCTGAGGAGGACCCTACCCAACAAATCCAGGCCCTAACTGAGAAGGTGACCACCCCACAGATGGTTGACCACTTGTCAAAACCTGGCAGAAATAGGGTGGCACAAAATGAAAATGAAATATTTATTTATTTGCCAAAGTCAGAAGCTGTGGCATAATAATTACTAAAAATGCAGTAAACATACAGTATATAGAATATATGTACAGTGTACACACAATATGTAGAATATAAAAGGAAGCATAAAAATGAACCAATAATGGTTCTAAAACAAAAAAAATGTAATCTAAGCATTAACAACAGTTTTCCTCTTACATGCTAAAGCATTAGCCAGTGTAGCCTTTCCAATAATCACATGCCTATTTGGGCTAGTGAACAAATATAACAACTCTTGGGCTCTAGTCCAATACTCCTTTCCACGCAGGATTGGATTTAAAAGCTTGGTACATAAACCAAGGGAGGTAGGGCAGTCAAACAAGTAATTAATTAGATCTTCAATTTGGCCATTTCCACATGGGCACAATCTTAAATAATGTGAAACATTTTTCAGTCTGCCATCCAAAACAGCTGTGGGCATCAGCTGGAACTGTAAAAGTGTCAAAGTCCTCCATAGTGGAAACTTACTCACAATATCGACATCCTTTTCATACTGGTGCAAGGATTTACATCGACTAAACCATGGGGTCAATTTATTATCTGAAAGTTCAGCCATGTTGTTTGGTATAGCAATGTCAGATACCCTATGCTTAAACAAATGTTTTTACCTTGCCCTGGTGTAGCTCCTGCAAAGAATCCCTCTCTCTCTCAAGAGAGAGTCCCATTTTACAAGTTATCCTGGATAGGTTTCTATACCATGAGGGCCTAAATCCAAAGCACTGTTGTTCAATCAAACAGGCCTTAGGTAGGCATCCATCATCCATAGTTAAAATTTTAAACCAACAATTTAAAATGTTCAGTGAGCTTTCACTTGGATAAGTAATTTTCCAGTTTCAGCTCTGGCAAAAACATTCGGGGTAAATTTGTGTACCTCTAAGTATAATTTTTAATAGCTTATTCTGGATAACCTCAAGTTCAATAATTGGGACATAGCCCCACAGCTCTGCTCCATATAGAACCTGTGGGTGAATCTTACATCTGAAAATTTCAAGAGCTGGAGCTGTTAACCTCCCCCCATTTTTTCTCTCAAAGAGGATAACTCAGTTTAGAGTTTGTTCAGCCTTTAGCTTTACGGATTTTAAATGGTCCTGCTAGCCTTCCATCAAAGAAAATACAATCCCCAAATATCTATAGCTTTTAACTTGTTTCAGTTGGATGGAGTCAAATACCAGTTATAGGAGATAACTCTTTTGGCAAAACCAATTACTTTTGTTTTATCATTATCAAGAGAGGATTGTCAACACAAAACCTACTTAGTACTTCCAGTGACCTTCTCCAACTTATTGGAGTTGCAGACAGCAGCACCATATTGTCTGCATACAAAAGGATGGGCACAGGTCTATCTCCTATTTTGGGAGCAATTTAACACTCATCCTGTAAGCTGGTTACTATATCATTTACACACAAAAAAAGGGGGGCAAGGAGACATCTTTGTTTAACTCTATTAGTGGCCCTAATGGGGTCTGACAACAAACCGGCTTGTGATAGTCTAACCTTGAGCATAGTATCTTGACAGAGTGCCCGAACCAAGCAAAGCAATTGTTTATCTATATTATTGGCAACTAGTTTTGCCCATAATAGATCCCTATTTATTGTATCAAATTCTGACTTAAGATCAACAAAAGCAGCGAACAAACTGGAATTTCTAGCATGTACATATTAAAAAACTAGGTGGGCTAAGGTGAAACAATGATCAATAGTTGGTCGATCGCCCAGCTCTAAAGCCTGCTTGTTCCTCAAAAAAAACTTGGTTGGCTAAAGCTCAACTATCAAGTTTTTCTAACAAATATTTTACATATAACAGGCCCTTTTTACACAGACACTCTAACACCCATGAAATGGGTGTTACATTTTATTATACATGTTGCAGGGCATCACTGCAGCCAATCACCATGGGCCCTGTGCACACATGATGCCTCCACCCAGTTCCTCTGAGTGGACATGGGTGTTGGCCGGTGGGTGGGGAGCATTTCCTGGGTGGAGATGGGTGGGGGGCGTCTGTGTAAACGCCACTTTCGGTAGGTGTTGGTGAGTGTTTGCTTCCGGCCAACACCCATCTCCACCCACACCCACCCACGGAGCAACCGGCAGTAGCTTCCATTGCTCCGTGGGTGGGTGTGGGTGGAGATGGGTGTTGGCCGGGAGCAAACACTCATCAACATCCACCGAAAGTGGCGTTTACACAGACGTCCCCACCCATCTCCACCTATGAAATTGCTCCCCACCCACCGGCCAACCCCCATCTCCACCCAGAGGAACTGGGTGGAGGCATCATGTGTGCACAGGGCCCATGGTGATTGGCTGCAGTGGTGCCCTGCAACATGTATAATAAAATGTAACATCCATTTTATGGGTGTTAGAGCGTCTGTAAAAAGGGCCTTAGCTAGAATATCAGTTAGGCTAATGGGTCTATAATTTGAAGGCATGTTACAGTCCCCCCTTTTTGTAAATTTGGACTATTATACTCAGATTCCACCCTTTGGGTATACAGGCTGTCTGATTAATATCATTAAATAACTTAGCTACAATTGGGGTCCACCAATTAACATTTTCTCGGAGTAACTCACACAAAAGAGTATCTTCTCCAGGGGCTTTACTGGTAGATAGTTGCAAAATCAAGGACTCAGTTTCAGCTGTGGATACCAATGGCCAAGCAGGTAAAGTGGGCATGTCCATATAATTTGGAATATTTGGTCCACTACCAAAATCATCATTATTAAAAATTGAGCCAAAATGAGACTACCATATGGCATTTGAAATATTTGCGTGAGAGAGCTAATGAAATTCCCTAGAACCTGAATTCACTAATTTCCAAAACACAGTACTCTCTCTCATCTCCAGAGCAACTTTTAAATGAAACCACTGACGATACTGGTAGGCCAATTTTTTTGAATTTGAGCAATTTTCTATATCCGCGTTTAATGTCAATTAAAATAGTCACTATCTGAGCAGACTTATTGGTCTTAACTCGCCTTCCAGACTTGTCTACAGCCTTTTAAAAAAAATCAACATTCCTGGTTAAACCAGGATGGCTTAGCTGGTCCTGATTTTGATAGATTGCGTAGCAGGACTGTTTCCTTAATTAGCTTTGTAATCTGCAAAAAGATTCAGCAAGCCTTCCGGGGAAAGGTTTACATCTAGAAAAGAATCTCTAAGTGTAACCATCAAACTGGAAGCTAATAAATCACTAACTTTGTTGGCCATCCTATCACCCCATCTTGCAGCTCTAATCCCTGAGGATTCCGATTGGACCCCAAAACACCCAACATCATTATGCACACACAGGGCTTCATGATGTAGCTTATAAGAGAGATGGTCACTACACCCTCTGGGGAGGACTGAAAAGTCCTCAAAAGAGTCCATCAGATAGACAGGAACACCCATATAGTCTATTACACTGGCGCCATTTACAGAAATATATGTAAAATCACCATTTGTATCCAGAGGTGCTCTGCCATTTAGTATCCTCCAATTACATTTATATAAAAGTTTCAATAAATGGATAGAATCATGAGAAACTCTAGTTAGGTCAAATGGTTCGTCTTTGGGGTTGAGACCCAAAGTACAAGCAATTTTATAATTACAATTTCCTGTTCGAGCATTAAAGTCACCCATCAGTACTATGGGTGTTGCAGGATAATCATTTTATAGTGAGTCCAGGAAGTCCTCCAGTTTAGACCACAATATTTCCCAAGATGAATTAAGTTCTTTTAGTGGCATATAGACATTTACTATTATAATGGAGGACTTCCTTCCCCACCAAACCCGCACTCGGAGCAGGTTATTCAATGGACTGTTTAATTGTTCACTCTCAGTTTTTAGGGTGACTTTAATCATAATAGCCAGTCCCCCTATAGGTCTCCCCCTCTGTTTTGTTCTGGTAGCGGGGAGAGCCCAGGTTTTATACTCAGGTAATTTCACATTGCAACAATCCATCATCTATATATCTTGGAAACATAAAATATCATACCCAGAAAGAAAAGCAAGGAAATCATCGTTTGTGATAGACACATTTCACCCAGCTATGTTCCATGACAGGAACAGTAATTTACTCACTAGGCTGTGTGGAGTGTGTACTAAGTTAGGTCCTGTCTTGAATTGCTTCCGAAGCATGGGACCATTGGTCACTCTCCCACTCCCTACAGTTAAGGAACCATTTAGGGTGGCACGAGCTTCCAAATCCTTGATATCAGCATCCAGGACAGCACCACGGTAGTGAACTAAGAAGAGACGTCTATTAATCTGTTATAGATGTGGGCAGGATGGACACATGGGTGCACAGTGCCTGAACAAAGAAAACCAACCCCTAGTTTACCAGAGACTACAATCTGTTTGTGAGGCATCGGAAAACTGGTAAGGGGTCTGGAGTGAGAGCCACCCAGGCCCCCAGGAACTTTAAGCTCTCACCAACAACCTCTCCCAGTACACATTCCACCAGGACTGGTAGGGCCATGAGCTGAATCGACTGTAAAGAATGAAGGAGTAGTCATCAGCTGTCTGATTCATGCACTAGTTCAAACCTTTGCTGATCCAAGCAAGCCCTTTGTATTACACACTGATGCAAGCTTGGATGACTTGGGAGCAGTCTTGTACCAGGAAAGTGATGGCCACCAAAATCCTATAGCTTTTGCCAGCAGGGGACTCACTGACAGTGAGACTTGTTATCCTATCCACAAGTTAGAGTTTTTGGCACTAAAATGGGCCAAAGAAAAATTTCAGGACTATCTGTATGGTGCCCAATTTCAGGTATGGACAGACAACAACCCCCTGACGTATTTTAATGAGCGCCAAACTGGATGCCACAGGACAGAGATGGGTAGCTGCTCTGGCCAACTATGAGTTCAGTGTTCAGTATAGGCCAGGGAAGAGCAATATAGATACAGATGCACTGTCATACAGGTCCCATACTTTTGAAACGATTGTGATTCCCACAGAAGGGGTAAAGGCTATTTGTGATTCAAGCGGATCTGAGTCCTCAGTCTAGGGAAGTGTGGCTGAAAGTTTAGGTCTACCTCCTGAAGGTGTGCCCCCAGTTTAACTATATAGTCCTGAATCAATCGTTGTTGCCTAGACTGAATGCTACTGACTGGCAGGAGGCTCAGTTGCAGGACAATGACATCAAGGTCATTCTGCTGGCTAAAAAAAATGAACATGATCCCAAAAGAGTTATGTTATAATCCATGGGAGCCAAACTACTATTAAGGGAATGGCAGAAATTAGAGTTCAATAATGGGGTATTGTATCGGGTGATGAGTGATCCCACGCAAGGTCCACGAAAGCAATTAGTGTTGCCCAAAGGATACTGAGCTTTAGCTATGAGAGCCCTTCATGATGATTTTGCCCATATGGGGCAAGAGAAAACATTGGATCTTGCATGAAGAAGGTTTTACTGGCCCAGAATGGCAGAAGACCTCCACAAGAAATTTGAGACCTGAGCCAGATGTGTCCAAAGGAAGACTCTACCCACTTGGGGTGATTTCAGACATTACGCAGTCCCGATTCACCACAGTGGATTCCCGACGGGGGTGAACAGATTAACCGCCCCCCGTGGTCAAGGAAAGCCCCGAACAGACATGACGGGACCGAGACCACTGCAGGGAATTGGACCACCGGACCACAGCCCGGGGCAGCGCAACAGACATTACGCTGATCCTGGGCCGTGCCGTGGTCAAAGCACCCAGAAGGCGCTGGGGCGGCTCGTCCCGGCTGCTGTCATGTGCCCTTTAAATCTCCCTCCCCGGTCTGTGTTGTTGCTGGTTGCCTGGCAGCGATGCTGCGTTCTTTGTCCCCGGCTGGGAATCATTGTCTTTGGTTCCAGCTGGTGGTTGCCGTTCAGACATTACTTTTTTTGTTTCCCGTTGGGAATCTCTTTGACCACGCTTTCGGAGATGGTCTGGGCCGGAGCTCCGGAAGCGTGTTTGATTTTGACCCCATGTGGGTATTGACTGTGGTGAACATCTGGCGGCCGCCGAACAGACATGTAGGGCGCTTTGGCCCCGCCGCGGAATTGACCGTGTTTCACTGTGGTTGAGCGTGATCTCATAATGTCTGAAATCACCCTTGAGCTGCCTACCTGGAGAACATAACAAGCATCAAACCTCAGGAATTGGTATGCATAGACTTTTTGTCTTTGGAAACTGACCAAAAGAACATAGGTAATATCCTTGTGGTAACTGATCATTTAACCTGCTATTCCCAAGCCTATTCAACACAAGATCAGAAGGCATCCACTGTTGCCAGAGTGTTGTGGGAAAAGTATTTATCAGTTTATGGCTTTCCTGCAATAATACACTCTGATCAAGGATGAGATTTTGAGAGTAGACTGCTCAAAGAAGTGCTCGGTTTAGCAGGAATTATGAAGTCCCGAACCACTCCTTATCATCCACAAGGAGATCCCCAGCCTGAACGCTTCAATCACACACTGCTAAACACATTGGGAACTCTCCGACCTGAGCAGAAGGCACACTGGGGTCAACATGTGGCATTTCTAGTGAATGCCTACAATGCAACCAAGAATGATGTAACTGGATTTCCTCCTTATTTCTTGATGTTTGGACAAGAGCCTCAGCTACTTGTGTTTTGGGGTGTTAGAAAATAGAGCGACCTTGAGAACTCAAGAACAATATGTCAATAGGCTGAAAGAAAAGTTGACAGAGGCGTATCGTCTAGCTATGGCTGCAGCCCGGAAAAACACTGATAGGAACAAGCATCACTATGATGCAAGAGTGTGATAGCAGGAGTTTCAGTCAGGGGATAGAGTTCTGTTACAAAATGTTGGCATCACCGGGAAGCACCAGATAGCTAACAGGTGGAGGACCCTACCTTACTTGGTGATAGAAAAATTATGAAGCCTGCCTTTTTACAAAATTGGGCCAGAAAGTGGCCAGGGTCTTAAAAAAACAATACATCAGAATCACCTACTGCCATAGGTGAGTTGGTTAGACCACCATGCGAAGAAAGGGTTGATGACAGAGAGGCCAGGAGGAAGTGCCTTGAAAAGGTTCCCTTCCCAAGTCAAGGACGGACAGTGGTTGCACGATAAAATCCTCCATGAAGGGAGCTCTGAACAGGATTCTGAAAGCAATGATGCTGATATAGAATACCTGGCTATAGTGCCTGGAATGCAACTTTTCTGCTCCCAGAGGCACAGACCAACCCAAGCTGAAGGGCATACAGCCAGTGTACCTATAGTCCCACTAAAAGACCCGGGGGAGCAAAATGTAACTGTGGAACCTGCTTCTTTGGAGTATAAACAGAGACTTGACAGTGGGTCGGTGGGTTCAGTGGACAATGTAGTGGGGACCACTGAGAGTTTTCAGGCACACAGGCCTCAGAAACCAGATGTATAGCAGACATGTCTGAAGTAAACTCCAGGGAGAGTCCCTCTCCATTAGCTAATGGGGAAACAAAGCCATTAGAAGTGGTGCCAAAAATGAGTAGGAGTGGTAGGGTAATTCGGTCTGTGACCCGATTGACCTATGATCCCCCTGGGATAGTAAGTGAGGGCTTCATGCACGCAACTCACAATTGTCTTATGGCATTGGGGAGAATGCTCCAACCATGGGAGAGAATGCAAAGTGAAATTAAGTGTCTGTAAAATTGGACTGCCTGTGAATGTACTATTTTGGAATGTTGTATACTATAATTTTGTTCTAAAAGCTTAATTTGCTGGGACTGTAAATTTTGACTGGGGGGAGAATGTAGCCCAGGATTTTGGAACAGCCCATGGAAAGGGAAAATTCCCTGGGTGTGTGTGAAAGCCCATTGTAAGGGAAATCAATCTACTCCATGGGTGTGCCCTCCCTGAGTGTATTCCATTTGCATGCCTGCCTGATTTGCATGTGTATTCCAGGTGCATGATGGGAGGCCATAGAGGAAAATTTGCAGGCCCCCTTGGACAATAGGGAATTATTCCCCCCCCAAGAGCCACAATGGTCTTGAACCACATTAATCTGGACAAAGTCCTGGAGTTGGGGTTGGACCACCATAACCTGCTGAACTGCTGGAAATGGTGCTCATCAAGATGCTGGCCAAATGAAAACAAGCTACTGGAAATGGTCTGTGTATTCTGGCAAAGTTGCTAGGGTTTCTCTTTCTTGTGAGACTGCCAGAGATCTCTGGAGTGCTGATATTGGAGAATACTAAACCTGTACNGATGACAGAGAGGCCAGGAGGAAGTGCCTTGAAAAGGTTCCCTTCCCAAGTCAAGGACGGACAGTGGTTGCACGATAAAATCCTCCATGAAGGGAGCTCTGAACAGGATTCTGAAAGCAATGATGCTGATATAGAATACCTGGCTATAGTGCCTGGAATGCAACTTTTCTGCTCCCAGAGGCACAGACCAACCCAAGCTGAAGGGCATACAGCCAGTGTACCTATAGTCCCACTAAAAGACCCGGGGGAGCAAAATGTAACTGTGGAACCTGCTTCTTTGGAGTATAAACAGAGACTTGACAGTGGGTCGGTGGGTTCAGTGGACAATGTAGTGGGGACCACTGAGAGTTTTCAGGCACACAGGCCTCAGAAACCAGATGTATAGCAGACATGTCTGAAGTAAACTCCAGGGAGAGTCCCTCTCCATTAGCTAATGGGGAAACAAAGCCATTAGAAGTGGTGCCAAAAATGAGTAGGAGTGGTAGGGTAATTCGGTCTGTGACCCGATTGACCTATGATCCCCCTGGGATAGTAAGTGAGGGCTTCATGCACGCAACTCACAATTGTCTTATGGCATTGGGGAGAATGCTCCAACCATGGGAGAGAATGCAAAGTGAAATTAAGTGTCTGTAAAATTGGACTGCCTGTGAATGTACTATTTTGGAATGTTGTATACTATAATTTTGTTCTAAAAGCTTAATTTGCTGGGACTGTAAATTTTGACTGGGGGGAGAATGTAGCCCAGGATTTTGGAACAGCCCATGGAAAGGGAAAATTCCCTGGGTGTGTGTGAAAGCCCATTGTAAGGGAAATCAATCTACTCCATGGGTGTGCCCTCCCTGAGTGTATTCCATTTGCATGCCTGCCTGATTTGCATGTGTATTCCAGGTGCATGATGGGAGGCCATAGAGGAAAATTTGCAGGCCCCCTTGGACAATAGGGAATTATTCCCCCCCCAAGAGCCACAATGGTCTTGAACCACATTAATCTGGACAAAGTCCTGGAGTTGGGGTTGGACCACCATAACCTGCTGAACTGCTGGAAATGGTGCTCATCAAGATGCTGGCCAAATGAAAACAAGCTACTGGAAATGGTCTGTGTATTCTGGCAAAGTTGCTAGGGTTTCTCTTTCTTGTGAGACTGCCAGAGATCTCTGGAGTGCTGATATTGGAGAATACTAAACCTGTACCCAGAGAATCCTGTTGTTTCAGCCCCTATCTGAAATCACTTGTAGGATCAGGAAAGACAGGCTCCCAGAGAACTGGTTCTGTAAACTGAACATTCTTTCAAAGAAGTGTGAGTGGAGTGAAGGGGATTTGGGAAGGCAGAACTGTGACTCTTTGCTGTGACACTGGACTCTTGCTCTGAGGGTGGGATTCATGGGCAGGAAGTTCATCAGTACCATATGCTTCTTTGTGTTAATTCTTACTTTTAATAAAGCTTCTTTGTTCGCAACCTAACTGGTGTGCTTCCAAGTAGGGAAAAGGAACAGCCTGCTAGGCTGCCCAGTAAAATTTAGTGTCCCAGATTTCTGGGTGGGGGCGTTGGATTGTGCAACAGTCACAAGTAAAAGCCCATTGCAAGCCCTGCAATATGGGGCTTGTCCAGCAGGAGGAGGGTCAGGGGATGAAACAGGTTTCCCCCCCCTCATTGTCTCCTCTTTTCTCCTCTCTGTGTCGTTCATCTTGTCCCATGCAGTTGCACAACAATGGAGTGGATGCTTCAGAGCAACGCAAGACAGCTCATCCCAAAACTGGTATGTAGACTCCGGGGCAACAAGTCACATGACTAGCTATAAAGGATTCTTCACAGGTCTGTATCTGAGCAGTAAAGAAATGATCTACCTTGCAGATGGGAGAAGCATCAATTCGGAAGGAATTGGACAAGGATTCCTGTACTGCAACCAGTCACAGGGAGGCACACTGACCATACCCATGAAAGGTGTGCTCTATGTGCCCAACTTAGAAGGGAGACTCCTGTCCATGAGGTGCCTGGCAGTGAGGAGGTTCACCATCCGTTTCCAGGGAGATGAATGCACAATTCAAAGTGGGACAAAAGTACTGGCCAGAGCCACTGCAGATGAGCACCTGTACCGTCTGAGCACAGTAAAAGAACAGGTGAAGCTGACTGTGCACAAGCCACACAATGACTGCATCCAACTGTGGCATAGACACATGTGACATAGACACCCAGACAGCATCAAGGAAATGCACAAACAGCAGTTGACCAAAGACCTTACGTTATCATCGTTTCCCGTGATCATGAAATGCGACTGGTGCATCAAAGCCAAAGCCATGAGGGCTACGCTTCCTAAGAAGAATCAGAATAGAGCCACGAAACTGCTTGATCTTGTACACAGTGATGTCTACAGCTCAATGAAGGTTCCCACGCCAGGAGGCAACCGGTATATGGTAACTTTCATTGACGACTATTCAAGGTACACAATCATATACGTCATGAAGAGTAAAGATGAAGTATTCGACAAACTTCAGGACTATGTAACCATGACGAGCAACAAGTTCCAGCGCAGACCAAAGACACTGTGGACTGACAATGGAGGTGAGTTCATAGGCAAGGAAGTAGAGGACTTCCTGAGACTCCATAAAATTGAGCACCAAAAGACAGTGCCATATACACCTGAGCAGAATGGAACAGCTGAAAGGAAAAAGAGAACGCTAACTGAAATGGTTAGATGCATGTTAACAGACTCCGGACTACCAGAAAGATACTGGGATGAAGCAGCAGTTGCTGCTATCTACCTACAAAGTCGGCTGTATGATAGAACAGTGAGGAAAACTCCATACAAACTGTGGCATAGTCAAAAACCTAGTGTGGGCCACATCAGAGTATTTGGAAGTAAGACTTATGTATATATCCCAGAGGAGAAAGCTGAATACCAAGCTGAAAACAGAGCAGTGGAAGGCATGCTCATA
>QEPC01004381.1:159745-173986 GCA_003113815.1 Sphenodon punctatus | reverse complement strand
CCTGCCCCCAGCCCTACCAGTAGCAGCACCAGCAGCAGACTAAGTAGCAGCAGCACCCCTATTGCCATCAGCAGCAGCTCATATGTGCAGGCCACTCTGGCAAGCATGGGCCCGTGCACAGCAGGACAGGCAGCATGGCTGAGGCCAGTGGTGGAGGTGGTGCCCAAGCAGAGTTACACGAGGGAGTATGACAGTGCCTCAGCAGCAGTGGAGAGAGCCCTGGGATCCATGCATCAATCCCATCAGCGATCCCTTGGCCTACTGGGCTGGCAAGACCAATGTGTGGCTGGCCCTGTCTAAAGTGGCCAAGGATCTGTTGTCCTGCCCACCAATGAGTGTCCCCAGCGAGCAGGTGTTCTCTATGGCAGGGGACATTTGCTCGCCGTACCACCTGAGACTGGGGGTCAAGTTGGTGGAGCAGTTGCTTTTCATTAAGGTCAACCTTCCACTGCTGGGATTCCCCGAGCTGCACTTGGACATGGATTGATGGTGCAGTGGCATACGCCATCCCATGAAAGGGGCAGTCTTGGGACGGGGCTCCTTCTCAATCTGGGCTGCTGCTGCTGAGGTACTGTCCCTCCCTCCGAATGCCAGGCGCCCGTCCTCCTTCTCTCTCTCTCTCTGACTAAACAGCCTCAGCTGACCTATCTGACTGACCTCATGATGCAGGGTGGCATTGGAAAGCTATAAGCCTGCCAGCTGAGCTCTGGCTAAATGATCTTGGCCCACTTATCTGACTGGCTCTGTCTCGCACTGCTGTCAGGATTCGGCAGGAAGGACGGGGAGTTTGCATGCCGCATGGAGTCAGGGATCTACACACACCCCATGGCGGATCGTCTCCTACCTGATCTGCTCTGGCCCTCCCTCCTCCAGATGTAGGGCCGCCGGTCCCGGGGGCACTGAGAATGCTGCTACAGGAGGCCGCTGCTGAAGCGGCAGAGAAGACAAACATGCCCCTATGTTCCCACGCTGCGCCGGGGGTGTGGCCTTAGAGATGCAGCCTCAGGGGGTGGAAACCATGCCCCCAACCTCATCCCTGGGACCATGGCATTCACTGTGACTGTGGCACCATCTTCAGGAAGAGAATAAAGGCGGCCCGCCAGCAACATAGTGTTTCTGGTGATCAGAGTTTGACCCTGTGAGACCGGCCCTCCCTGCTGTACCTTGGCCCTGTTTCTTTGTTCCTGAGTTCTTGTGTGGACTGAGTGCGTGGAGTGTGAGCGTAGTGAGTGTGTAGTGCGAGTCTGTGGTGAGTGCCCTTCCTCCAACCCAGTAAGTGTGAATCCCATTGTTGCTTAGAGTACCACATCCTTGGGTCCTTTGCAAGTGTGTGTGCCCTATCCTCTTCCCCCCTTCCTGGGGTTCAACATTGGTGTTCCAACCTCAACCACTCCACTTCCCTTCCCTTCTGTTCCCCTTGAATTCATGGTAATATTAACAGCAACTGGTTGGTGTTCACTCCAGATACCCCGTGATGATCCAGGCTGGGGATTATATATTCTAAAGGCCGTATACGATCCTGAGGGTTTGTTTCCTAGCCTAACCATTCTGTTCATAGTGTCTATGGCATTTGGAACCCGTCCTACACTTCCCCTTCTATTCCCAGTCTCCCTTGAACCTCACAGTTGCAGTCTTCACCAGCCTATCTGAGTGCCCTGCTAAGGTCCCAGCCTGCCTTCCCTACTGCCTCTCATGCCACGTTGCCTGTCTGCACACCCTGGTTGCCAACCTCAAACCCTGCCTTCCGATGCTCATGTCACGCTGCCTGTTTGCCCGCCCTGGTTGCCAACTTCGAACCCTGAACTTAGTCTCCCTTCTGCTCATGCTAAAGTGCCTGTCTGCCCACCCTATGGGCAAAGCTGAAGCCCTGCCCCAGCCTGCCTGCCTCTCATGCCAAGGTGCCTGGCTGGCTGCCCTGGCAACCCTGGGTGATATGCCCCACTGGCCTAGTAATCCTGCTGCTGCTGTCTGCGGGTCCATGGGTGCTTTGCCCTGGCTGATCCAAATGTGCCCACGTAATCCTGCTGCTGCCATCTGCTGCTGTATGGGAGCTCTTCCCTGGCAAATCCTACCATCCTGGCTCCATGGGTGCTGTGCACAGACAAATCCTGCAGCTGTCGTCTCTGCTGTTCCACAGGTTCTGTGCCCTGGCAATCTAATGTCTGCTGCTGCTGCTGATGCTGCCTCTGCAGTGCCACAGGCTCTGTGCCCTGGTCATCCAATCTATGCTGCTGCTGCTGATGCCATCTCTGCTGTGCCATGGGTACTGTGCCCGGGCAATCCAATATGCGCTGCTGCTGCCTATGCTTCCTCTGCTGTACCATGGGTACTGTGCCCTGCAATCGAACCGTTGCTGCTGAATGTCGCCTCTGCGGTGCCACAGGTACTGTGCCTCGGCAATTGAATCTCCACTGTTGCTGATTCTGCTGCCTCTGCTGTGCGATGAGTACTGTGCTCCAGCAATCCAATGTCTGCTACTGGGTGGCCACGTGATTCACCACCGGGCAAGGCTTGACCAATTTGCAGTACAGCTTCTTGAGATCAGTTGAGTACGATGCAACCCTGCAATGCCCAGCCAAGTAGGGGTGCCAGACACCAAGCCCTGGCAGGGCTTCTGCCGCTGCTCCACCGATGCCAGCCAGCCTGTAATGCCCGGCCAAGTAGGGGTGCCATCCGCAGTTACTGTTCCCTGGCAATTCAATGTCTCCTGCTGCTGCTGGTGGTACTGCACGTCAGCCATTTTCTCCTCTCTTGTAGATGGGCATAGCTTGGATGAGTGCGCCGGTGGGCGGGGGCTGGGTGTCCACGAGATTCACCACTGGGCAAGGCTTGACCAATTTGTAGTAGAGCTTCTTGAGATCGGTCGAGTATGATGCCAGCCTGCAACACCCGGCCAAGTTGGGGTGCCTCACCAAGCCCTGGCCTGCCACCGCTGCTAATGTCTGCCACCGCTGAATGACACATCTGCTGTGCCACGGCAATCGCAGATTAGAATCTCTAATCAGAATTGATTCCTTGAACAGCTAGAGAATTAACATTCAAGCTGAATCGGGTAGTGTGCAGAAATCAGGAAAATAAGAATTAATTAAAACAGGAAGCAATTTTACTGATAAGTCTGGAAAGACCTGCTTAATCAAATGTTACACAGAGACTGGCCACAATAATCCCGTAGCCTGAATGCATTATAAATCTTTACCTGCTTTAAGAAAAATTATATAGGATCAATTGGATGAAATGCAATCCAATGTCTGCTACTGTGCCCCAGCCATCCAATGTCCGCTGCTGCTGCTAATGCTGCCTCTGCTGTGCCATGGGTTCTGCTACTGGGCAATCCAATGTCTGCTGCTGCTGCCACTGCTGCCTCTCCTGTGCCATGAGTTCTGCTATCGGGCAATCCAATGTCTGCTGCTGCTTCCGCCGCTGCCTCTCCTGTGCCATGGGTTCTGTGCCCTGGCAATCCAATGTCCGCTTCTTCTGCCTCGCTGTGCCATGGGTTCTGTTCCCTGGCAATTCAATGTCCGATTCTGCTGCCTCTGCTGTGCCATGGGTTCTGTGCCTGGGCAATCCAATGTCTGCTGCTGGTGCCGCTGCTGCCTCTGCTGTGTCATGGGTTCTGTGCCCCGGCAATCCAATATCTGCTGCTGCTGCCTCTGCTGCCACTGCTGTGCCATGGGTTCTGTCACTGATCCAGTCAGTAGGCGTTTTCAGAACCCTCCGTCTCCCAGCAGTTTGTGTTCCTCCCAATCCATTGCCATCCTCCTCCTATTTCACCCATTTCCACACATTTACCTCATAGTTTCATTTATGTAGATTAGACTAGATAGATTTAGGTGTCATACCCTGCCTCAGCCTGCCTTCTGCTCATGCCAAAGTGCCTGTCTGCCCGCTCTGTGGGCAAAGCTTGAACCCTGCTTAGTCTGCCTTCCCTACTGCCTCTCATGCCAAGATGCCTGTCTGCCCACCCTGGTTGCCAAGTTCGAACCCTGCCTCAGTCTGCCTTCCGATGCTCATGCCAAAGTGCCTGTCTGCCTGCTCTGTGGGCAAAGCTCGAACCCTGCCTCAGCCTGCCTTCTGCTCATACCAAAGTGCCTTTCGGCCCACCCTGCGGGCAAAGCTCAAACTCTGCCTCAGTCTGCCTTCCTAGTCTGTGTGGCACTAGGGGTGTGGTTCGGCATCACCTCTTGCCAGTGTCCTCCACTGCCATGCAGGGCACTGGAAGGCCTGCAGTCCAGAGGCTGTGGCTGTCTCTGCTGTGGCTGCAGGAGCAGGTGCAGGTGCTTCAGGGTCAGATGTTCATCATGGACCACCAATGTCCCCTGTTACTGAGGTGATCCCCAGCAGTCCAGGGTTGGTGGATCCCACCCTGGCTGCTAGAGGCAGGGCCCGATCCCCGGGCAATGGCAGCAGGGAGAGGAGCAGCATCAGCAGCCAGTTGAGGCCCAGAAGCGTCAGTGAACCATGGAGAAGCTGGGGTGGGGGCAGCTGCCAAGTCCATCGGCAGCTGCAAGACGTGGAGGGTGGCGTGGTTTTCAACTGAAAGCCATGCACATGTTTGGGGGAAATGATTGCACTCGATGGGCAGCCCTTCTCTGTGGTCAGGGACATGGGATTTATGCACCTGTTTGGCTTCCTAGTCCCCCAGTTTAAGATGCCCTGGCGCACCACCCTGAGTCAGGCTGCCACCGATGCCTGGCAGCCTGCAACACCCTGCCAAGTAGAGGTGCCAGACACCATGGCCTGGTCGGGCCTCTACTGCTTCTCCACTGATGCCAGCCAGTCTGCAATACCTGGCCAAGTAGGGGTGCCATCCAACAAGCCCTGGATGGACCTCTGCCACTGCTTCACTGATGCCAGCCAGCCTGAAATGCCCGGCCAAGTAGTGGTTCCAGCCACCAAGTCCTGGCCAGGCCTCTGCCGCTGCTCCACTGATGCCAGCCAACCTGCAATGTCCAGCCAAGTAGGGGTGCCAGGCCTCTGCTGCTGGTCTGCCTATGCCTGGCAGCCTAAAACACCCAGTCAAGTAGGTGTGCCATACTGGCCATACCGCATAACGCATCAGTGGCAGGTACCATACCACAGAGCACCCAATCATGGCCACACACAGAGCACTTGCCCAAAATCCAGGCAGCCTGCAATGCCCGGCCAAGTAAGGGTGCCAGTCACCAAGCCCTGGCCAGGCCTCTGCTGCTGCTCCGCTGATGCCTGGAAGCCTGCAATGCCCAGCCCTGTAGGGGTGCCAGGCCAGCCACCAAGCCCCAAGCCTTTCTGGCCTCTGCTGCTGCTGCCACCGCTGGGTCTCAGATGGCCAGCCATGCCCCATGGGCACCCCCAGGGGCTGGGCATCAAGCCTGCCTTCCCGGGCAACCCGGGATGCCAAGTCCCAAGCCTTTCTGGTCTCTGCTGCTTCTGCTGTGTCTCTGATGGCCTGCCATGCCCCCACAGGCATCCCTGGAGGGGCCCAAGTCTCCAGGTGGCCGAATTTTCCAAATGTTCAGGGGGGTCCGAACTCCACAGGACCAAACCCATGAACCCGAACGAAGGTTTTGGGATGAACGGCTGAATATCTGAACCCCGTTCTGTTTGCACATCCCTATTCATTATGCGTCTTCCCTCCACCCCTCATTGATTTTCCTCCCCCACCGTTGCCAGTCTGAAGAGGGGCCAATTGAAAGGGCAATTCAGTAGCTTGCTCGGTGTACTATAGAGGATTCTAGGATTAAAAAAACCTCTGTTAAAGAGGAGTTAAGGTGCTTAAAAATTTAATCATGCTCCAAAAGGCATGGAAATTGTAAGTTAAGGCTCCTGCCTTAACTTGCACACCATGTAAGCCGTAAAGACGTTGAACAGTCTTACATATTGTGATTGCTTACAACTTAGGCACAATGCACCCACACTTTGCCTTGGTCTTTGAGCCCCAATTCTCTTCCTCTGCAAGTTAAGGGCATCCTCTGGGAGATATGCCTACTGACCTTGATGACTGCTCTGTTGATGATCTGGTCATCTTATGGAATGACATCTTGACCGTGGCCATCGACACGGTTCCATCCAAGTGTCACCACTGCCTTGACAGCACAGGTCCCTCTGGTATATGGAGGACCCGAGGAAGTTGAAATGGGAAGGCAGGTGGTTAGAGCATAGGTGGTGCTCAGTTACAGCTCCCAATAGCAGCTCACCATGAAGATAGTGCAGGTTCCAATACTTCTTGGCTCCTAGCTCAGTTCCCCATCTGCCTCTTAAGCAACTCTCTCTGGTCCTGATTACTTCAGACTCCATTCAGCATACTAACCACCACTAGACTGAGTCAGTTAGGGGTTTTTCATTCCAGGCTGGCTTAGCCACACTCAGCCCAGGTGTCATGGCCTGCCTTGGCTTATAGGGCCAGCATCCAATTGAGCCTCTGCTCTGCTACAGAGTCATCTATAGCCCACTGGGACATTTTTCTTATTTACTTTGCAGACAAAATTGTTAGGATTCACCACAGTTCACCACAACTTGGGCACTGCCGTGTCCTCCTGATGGGCGCTGCCAGGTCATTGTAACCTGCATTGTCCCTCTGGTCAGTGTGACCCCTTCTAACACCTGAGAAGGGGTGGGAGCCAGGCCTGTCCAGCCACTCCCAGCTCCTAGCCCAGGAACCCTCAAACCCTCTTCCTATATACAGTTTATCTAGTATACCAAAAATTCATACCATTCCCAGGGCTCTCTTAAACTCAATATTCAACTTAATGCTACAACATTTCCTGAATCCTCCTTTACCTTCTCTTTTCTCTTTGTCATTTCTCTTTACGTTTTAACCTCCTGTTCTTTCCACGGTCAAGATGTCAAGTTAGTGAAAAAGCTTCTCTTCTCACCCCATACTAAACACTGGCTGGGTCTATGTTTATTCTTGCCTTCATTTATAGCCCAGTCTTTAACGCACCAGGTTGCTTCCTCTGAACTACTTTCCTCCTTTGGAGTTCGCCATGGTAGCGACTGAGGCCCCTGGATCTTTTCCTCCTTTGGCCCCAGGACATCCTGGTCTTGGGGTGCTATGGCAGGGATGTCTCCCACTATCTCATCTGTCCCATAAATTGCTAGAAACTCAAAAAAATCTGTCTTCCTTGCTCTCCTGCCAAGATGGAGCCTTACTAAGGCCTTTTGCCTCATCTAAATCTAGCCCCTTGGCCACCTTCAATCTCCTCAGCTCATGCTCCAGCCTCACACTCTGCGCAATGAGCTTGTCTCTGGAGACCTTAAATTCCTCAATTTGTTCCCAGAGGCATTCATTTTCTTTTACCTCTTCATATTTTGAAACACTCATTCATATCCTCATGATCATTGTCAGGGTTTCCTGATGCGTAGGGTTCCCAGTTTTCTCTACCAGTAGGTTTTTTCAGGTAGAAATTTCCCAGAAAAATCTGGAATTTTGTGTTTTTCTCTGGGAAAATGTGATTTCTTTCTCTGGAAAAGTATGGAAAACAAATATAATATTAGGTTTTTCTGGGAAATTTCCACCTGCAAAAACTCACTGGCAGAAGGCAAAGTTGTTGTCCTGGATTTTCTTTTATCTGCACCTCAAGTGTTTGGTCCACTGCCAGCACTGGTTTATATCCCAGTTGCAGCCCTGCTGCACCATTTAGGCTGAGATCTCCTGAAACATTGCCTCATTCCTGTAGCACTTCCCCAGGGCATTTGGACCTTTTGCTTCCCACATAGAACAATGAAAGTCTTCATCTCTTCCCCGGTCCAAGGAATGCAGTGTTGGCAGACTGATCTGTAGGCAGTGAGTACCTGAGACTGGACAGTGGAAATGCACTCCAGGTTGTTGCCTGGCTGTCAGTTTGAGCCATGACCCTGGTTATGCCTCTGTAAATGGTAAGCCTCTGCAAATCGTTCCAGAGAATACAGCATCTGGAAAAGAGCAAGTGTCAGGCACATACTGCCAACCAGGAAATGTTTGAAAATGGCATGTGTGGCTTTTAAGACAGACGTTATGTATGTGGCAGTAAGAGTGAGATGGACTGTAAGTGATCAGTCCATGGAACAAGCTAAGCTTTTTGCCCACAATTCTATGATGCTGGAGGACCTGAACTTGAGGAGACTGCATGATCTCTAATTGACGGGATGCGGACACATGGGCACATATTAGCCTGCATTTACCCGCATGGTGGGCTCCACATTTTCTGGGACCCTGCTGTGAGTGGGGGCTGAATGTCTAGTGGGTGGTGGCCATGTGGCGGGTGGAGGCAAACACTTAATAAACGAGTGGATGGACACCCACCTAGTGTGGGCTATCGTTTTGTTTGTTACACCCATAGAGAGAGAGTGTCTCATCTAACACTAGCCACCATTTCAGCTGCCTAACACGGGGGCAAGCACTTGGTCACACAAGCCCGAAAGCTAGCAGCAGAGGGAACACAGGTTTGCAGAAGTTTGTTCTCTGAAACAAATCTACTAGGGAACTCCTCAACATACCCGCAGGGCAACCAAAATCACAAAACAAACATCTGTTCACCAGGCTTGTCTGTTTCAGCAGCAGGTGAATTTCATGGAGGGGCTTCATGCATGTCAATTTCACCAGCAGGAAGGATTGCCTTGAAGCACAGAGGTCCAGGTTTATGCTGCAACCCAATAGGCTCCCTCTGTTAGGTAGAGTCTATAGGGTGGCAGCATAAAAACAGAACAACTCCACCTTGGGATGATATTGCACAGAGTACCATGGGGTTGATTTCCTCCCATGGTTAACATGTGTAGAGCCAGAGAGAGAGAGATAGAGAGAGATTGAAGCTCTGGGTTTTATTTAATATTTGATTGCAAGTCTCTGCATTAAAGGCTGCTTCAGCAAAGCTTCAGAGAACAAGCCATAAAGCTTCTGAAAAGGCTTTGAAGGGACAGCTGAACAATCACATTTTCCTCAGGTCCCAGTTGGGGGAAATAGACTTGTTTTCTCTGCATATGGGGCCCACTGGCTCTATAGCAGGAGTGGGGAACCTCAAGCTGCCTTGGGCCGAAATGCAGTTTTTATTTGACCCTTTTCCAGTTCCTGGATCTGGACCATGGATCTAGTTACTACAAACAAGCACTGAAAGAGTAAGCTGAGGGTAATGGGGCAGAGATGAGAGCGTGCACTCAGGAATGCGGGATAGATTCAAGCGCCAGGTACACAGCTGGCGCTATACAAATGCTTATAATAATAATAATTAATATAATGGCAAGACCCTTCTCTTCCTGACTGCCCCCTGCCCATAACTTCTGTGCAGCCCTTGGAGCTTGTCATAGGTGACTGGTAACTGTCAATAGTTTGGGGGAGCACAGGCATGTGAGCTGGGCAGAGGTTCTATAGGGCTTCTGAAAATCTGGGGGGCAGATTCCCCCCCCCCAAAAAAATTGTTTCCACCCACCACCACCACGTCGCCTATGGAGATTGTACTTGTTTTCAAAGAAGTCTCTGGGAAGAAAAATGTTCCCCATCCCCGCTCTATAGGGAAATGAAATTAGATCCCTGTCCCCACCCTGTGTCCCCATTTTTATGTGTGTGCGCCCNAGGCCTTTTGCCTCATCTAAATCTAGCCCCTTGGCCGCCTTCAATCTCCTCAGCTCATGCTCCAGCCTCACACTCTGCGCAATGAGCTTGTCTCTGGAGACCTTAAATTCCTCAATTTGTTCCCAGAGGCATTCATTTTCTTTTACCTCTTCATATTTTGAAACACTCATTCATATCCTCATGATCATTGTCAGGGTTTCCTGATGCGTAGGGTTCCCAGTTTTCTCTACCAGTAGGTTTTTTCAGGTAGAAATTTCCCAGAAAAATCTGGAATTTTGTGTTTTTCTCTGGGAAAATGTGATTTCTTTCTCTGGAAAAGTATGGAAAACAAATATAATATTAGGTTTTTCTGGGAAATTTCCACCTGCAAAAACTCACTGGCAGAAGGCAAAGTTGTTGTCCTGGATTTTCTTTTATCTGCACCTCAAGTGTTTGGTCCACTGCCAGCACTGGTTTATATCCCAGTTGCAGCCCTGCTGCACCATTTAGGCTGAGATCTCCTGAAACATTGCCTCATTCCTGTAGCACTTCCCCAGGGCATTTGGACCTTTTGCTTCCCACATAGAACAATGAAAGTCTTCATCTCTTCCCCGGTCCAAGGAATGCAGTGTTGGCAGACTGATCTGTAGGCAGTGAGTACCTGAGACTGGACAGTGGAAATGCACTCCAGGTTGTTGCCTGGCTGTCAGTTTGAGCCATGACCCTGGTTATGCCTCTGTAAATGGTAAGCCTCTGCAAATCGTTCCAGAGAATACAGCATCTGGAAAAGAGCAAGTGTCAGGCACATACTGCCAACCAGGAAATGTTTGAAAATGGCATGTGTGGCTTTTAAGACAGACGTTATGTATGTGGCAGTAAGAGTGAGATGGACTGTAAGTGATCAGTCCATGGAACAAGCTAAGCTTTTTGCCCACAATTCTATGATGCTGGAGGACCTGAACTTGAGGAGACTGCATGATCTCTAATTGACGGGATGCGGACACATGGGCACATATTAGCCTGCATTTACCCGCATGGTGGGCTCCACATTTTCTGGGACCCTGCTGTGAGTGGGGGCTGAATGTCTAGTGGGTGGTGGCCATGTGGCGGGTGGAGGCAAACACTTAATAAACGAGTGGATGGACACCCACCTAGTGTGGGCTATCGTTTTGTTTGTTACACCCATAGAGAGAGAGTGTCTCATCTAACACTAGCCACCATTTCAGCTGCCTAACACGGGGGCAAGCACTTGGTCACACAAGCCCGAAAGCTAGCAGCAGAGGGAACACAGGTTTGCAGAAGTTTGTTCTCTGAAACAAATCTACTAGGGAACTCCTCAACATACCCGCAGGGCAACCAAAATCACAAAACAAACATCTGTTCACCAGGCTTGTCTGTTTCAGCAGCAGGTGAATTTCATGGAGGGGCTTCATGCATGTCAATTTCACCAGCAGGAAGGATTGCCTTGAAGCACAGAGGTCCAGGTTTATGCTGCAACCCAATAGGCTCCCTCTGTTAGGTAGAGTCTATAGGGTGGCAGCATAAAAACAGAACAACTCCACCTTGGGATGATATTGCACAGAGTACCATGGGGTTGATTTCCTCCCATGGTTAACATGTGTAGAGCCAGAGAGAGAGAGAGAGAGAGAGATTGAAGCTCTGGGTTTTATTTAATATTTGATTGCAAGTCTCTGCATTAAAGGCTGCTTCAGCAAAGCTGCAGAGAACAAGCCATAAAGCTTCTGAAAAGGCTTTGAAGGGACAGCTGAACAATCACATTTTCCTCAGGTCCCAGTTGGGGGAAATAGACTTGTTTTCTCTGCATATGGGGCCCACTGGCTCTATAGCAGGAGTGGGGAACCTCAAGCTGCCTTGGGCCGAAATGCAGTTTTTATTTGACCCTTTTCCAGTTCCTGGATCTGGACCATGGATCTAGTTACTACAAACAAGCACTGAAAGAGTAAGCTGAGGGTAATGGGGCAGAGATGAGAGCGTGCACTCAGGAATGCGGGATAGATTCAAGCGCCAGGTACACAGCTGGCGCTATACAAATGCTTATAATAATAATAATTAATATAATGGCAAGACCCTTCTCTTCCTGACTGCCCCCTGCCCATAACTTCTGTGCAGCCCTTGGAGCTTGTCATAGGTGACTGGTAACTGTCAATAGTTTGGGGGAGCACAGGCATGTGAGCTGGGCAGAGGTTCTATAGGGCTTCTGAAAATCTGGGGGGCAGATTCCCCCCCCCCAAAAAAATTGTTTCCACCCACCACCACCACGTCGCCTATGGAGATTGTACTTGTTTTCAAAGAAGTCTCTGGGAAGAAAAATGTTCCCCATCCCCGCTCTATAGGGAAATGAAATTAGATCCCTGTCCCCACCCTGTGTCCCCATTTTTATGTGTGTGCGCCCGTGTGTGTGAGAGAGAGAGAGAGAGAGGAGGGGGGGACTGGAGCGTATCTTCGGGCAGAGAGATACACATATATTGTCCCCCCAACCCCACCAAAAGTTTAGGCACCAGCTGCCACAGGTGTGGAGGGTTGGTACCTGTCTCATTTTAGACCATTCTAGCTGCTTTTTCTATGGTTAAGATTGTTCCTAACTGGGTATATTTTAGCATAGCCTCAGTGTTAGGCAATGGGTTTTTAAAATGTGCATATATTTACATAAGTCAACACTTGCAAATTAGCAGTGGGCAGTTTTTTCCTAGGCTGCAGGGGAGGGAGGGATGCGATGGGTAGACAATCTTAGGAATGCATAGCAACTGCCAACTTCACCTGCAGAAATGCTGGATGGGAAACTAATAACTGATTCAGGGAAGTTGTTGACTTTGGAGAGAGATTTTAAAAAGCCTAACCAGCCTTAGGGACGGTCGGTATTGCTTCTGCACCATTCTGAATAGAGAGCCCTCCCCTTCTCACTGTGTTCAACATTTTTGCACCCTCTCCTGAGTGGAAAGCCTCCTCTTCTGCCTTCTCTAAGTGCTACTCTCAGTGCCTCTTGAATAGCTCCTGTAATTGTGCCTGGCTGCCTCCTAAGGGAGACTATTTACATTAAAGATAATGTAAATCTGCTATAGAAAGGTTTACTGAAAGGCTGTTGAGAAAGTATCTAGAAACTCCAGGCAGTTTGAGAGCTGCTGGGGAGGATAAGACTCCATTTCTCATGAGTTTCATTATTTTAAGTGTGTTTATTATTTCTCTGTTTAGAGCAAATTTACTTTTTCTTTCTGCAAAGGAGAGATGATTCTACAAAAGAGATATGGCCATTTAAAAATAGCCAGTGGGTCCACACAAAAAATACAGGGATAATAATGACCCCAAATTCTCATATATCATATTCATGCTTAACCCATAGAACAGTGGTGGGGAACCTTTTGTTTCCCAGGGGCCACTTTGAAAATTAGTACAAGCTCCAAAGGCAATGTGCTTAAAGTGTTTGCCCAGGAAGGGGAGGGTTCAGATCATGAATCTGGGATGTGATCCTGTCTCCTATCCTTGTATGCATGTCCTCATCGCTCCTCCCTTACCCTGAGCTAAATCCTTCAGTGTTTGGGGTAGCAACTGGGTCCAGATGCCAGATCCCTAAGTCTTGAATTATATCAGTCTCAAAATACAAGCATTGTTGGTGAGATATTTCTCCCTTTTCCCCAAGTGGTAGAGTTTTAGGACAGCCTTTCCTGGGTTGATTCCTTTCTGAAAAGAGGGACACTGGAGTCTTATGGTGTGTTAAAGAAATCCTCATTTATTTAAAGGTTGAGGAGTAGATGGGAAGCAGTACACCTCCAAATAGATTTTTTTTAAAAAAAATCTTTCCTTTATCACTTCTCAGGGCTCAAAGTGATTTACAGTCCTCATCTAATTCAGCCTCACAACAATCTTATGAGGTAGGTCATTATTATTCCCATTTTACAGATGGGGGACCGAAGCAGAGAGATGGTGGTTTTCCCAATGCCATCCAATGAGCTCATGGCTAAGATAGGATTTGAACCTTGGTCTTCAGGTCAACACTTTATCCCAGAGGTGTTGCTAGGTTGGAATTAACCCTGGTGCAGAAGATGAAATGGGCCTCCCTGATGCACTTAGCAAGTCTTTAGTGAGTGCTAATCACCCATTCATCTATGCACACATTCAACATGGGCGTGGGCCCCACAGGCTCTTGGGCCCTGGTGCAGTTGTACCACCTGCACCTATTATAGCTATACTCTTGCTTTATCTAGTAGGCTACACTGGTTCTCAGAAACCACTGCAAACTCCCCCCGCCCCCCGAGTCCAACAGTACAGTTTACCCCCAAACTGCCTCCCTATCTGCAGATTTCCCCAAACTCTGCTTGCAGCTCTCTGCCGGGCTCAAGACTGCTTATGCTGCTTTAAGAGCAGCCTCCCCCTATATTTCCTCTTAGCATCTCCTTAACAAAGGGCTGAATGGCCCTATAGTAGGGGCGGGAAAAACGGTAAATCCGGTATCCGATAATGCCGGTACCGGGCGTACCGGCATTATCGGATTCGACCCAGTAAATCCGGTACCAGTACCGGATTCCGGGTACCGGATTTTTTTACATTGCAGCCATTTAAAAATGGCTGCAATGTAAAAACTTAAAGCCTTAAAAAGTTAAAAAAAAAAAAACCTCCCCGAGTCCAGGCTGCGCGGGTGGAAGGGGGGACACCCCCCACCCACCCTGCCCAGCCTGGATTTTTGTTTAAAAAAAGACTGAGGCGAGCCCACCCCCCAGCACCAG
>QEPC01004381.1:127256-137366 GCA_003113815.1 Sphenodon punctatus | reverse complement strand
TTATTATTATTATTATAAGCACTTGTATAGCGCCAGCTGTGTACCTGGCACTTTACAGAACAAGGAGGTTATGTGTTTTTAAAATGTTGTTAGCCGCCCCAAGATGCTTGTAGCAGGAGGGGGCAGTCTATAAATGTTAATAATAATAAATAATAATAAAAATAAATAACCAAGGGGGTAACAACAATCCAGTGAGGGGTGGGGGAACGTTCCCACCCTCCGGTCCTTACCATCACATGCCATCCAAGGGCCTGCACCGTGTCCAAGTTAAATCAAATGCCAGCCATTTTGACATTGGCACAGGGGACCAAAATTAAGGAGATGGCTGTCCTTGCACCCCAAGCTCAAGGGAAATGTATCCCCTCAACCACTGTGTTCTTATATTCAAGAATATAGCAGCAGGTAGCTCAAACAACATACTATAGATATAAAAAATAATTCAGGTCTAGCTCAGATGTTACACTAAGGGGCATGAGAACCTGTGGTAAGGAAGGAAACTGCAGGTTAATGCACTCTAGGATATGTAGTGTGTAGTTAGTTACCACATGTTTCCTATTTGCAGTTCTGCTAATCCCTTATGAGTGTTCTCACGCTAGGTTAGGCTGTGTTCAGATCAGATGTCACACTGACAGTTCTTTCTTGAATCATGCTCCCCTGCAATCCCCACAGCAGTGACAACCATCACTGCCATGTCTCCTCTGCTCTGCTGATTTCAAGTTGGTCAATCCCCTGCCTGTGGAGCAGGCTCCCCAGCACAGTAACACTGCCCACTTATTAGGGACCCCACTCCACTGGAGTGAGTGGGTGGTGGAGTGGAGCGGTCCTGAGAAGTCCAGGACCTGAATGTTGGCAGCTGGGTGGAATCAGAGTCATGGAGCTTGCAGTGGAGCACGATCCAGGAGCAAGTGAACCTCAGCCCACCAAGGAATGAGAAGAAGGAAGGAAGCTGCAGCCAAGACATGGGGGCAGGGTTTTGGGTGGGATCAAAGGAGTGGAGTTACATTTTCAGTTTGCACTGTTGTTACTCCACTCCTGTTCAGCAAATGTGAAAATCAGATCTTGGTGTATCAAGCTGGGCTTCCTCCACTTTTCTTCCCACTCAAAATAGATGTCACTTGTGAATATTTTATCTTTGATCTTGGTGACCCAGTTTCCTCATTTGCAAAGTGGGGTCAAACGCACTCTCCTATACTGCCAGTGTGAAGCTTTGTTCATTAATGTTTTTTAAAAAGGTGGCACTGGTGGGGAAGACGCTTTCAAATCCTAGAGCAGGAGGCACTTACAAAGTGTCAAGCACTTCCCAACTTCCTGACAAAATCCCATCACTGTTTCTGAGCTGCAATATCTGTAAGAGCAGCTTCCAATGGAGAGAAACCGCTTGACACCTTCCCCCTAACACACAAGACAGTTGAAGTTAAGCAGGAGCCATATTATTGTATTTTATATTTCTTTTTTAGAAATATTTAGAAAAAAATTTTTAGAAGCTCTCATTTAGCCCGCAAAATAAGATTCAGATTTTCAAAAATGCTGAATCCCCAGCGCCTATTGTGGTGTGCCTAAGACTGGATATTGAGAACAGTCCAACAAAGCAAATTCAAGTTCTTTCGAAGGCCCTTTTTACATGAGACACACCCACGCATGGCGATGCAGATATCTGAGTGAGTGAGTCCTATGTGTACAGTGGTGGCAGTAGTGGTGGCAGCGGGTGGGGGTGCATGCGTGCTCTTGCAAAACACTCATGCCCACCCACCTCCACCCAGCACCCACACACAGAGCAACTGGTGACAACGCTGGTTGCTCTGTGTGTGGGAATGCGTGGGGGATGGGTGTGCACCTGTGTACACCCCCCTACCAGCGTGCACATTGACCACCCCCTGGCATGTTTAAAAAGGGTCGAAATCTAGCCACAGTTTTGGGTCCCATTGTGTTTCTTTCAGCTGAAACTGAAGTCACTTGCACCTTCGAATGCCTCCCCTTTCATTTCCTTCCCTGTTTAAAACTATACAGGTGTCTGAAAGAGGAGTCAGGAAAGAGAAAAGTCTCAAGGGAAAGTAATTTGGCAATCCTGAGCAAAGAGTTTCTTTTTCATAGATTTATAGCTGGGTGTCAGCAATGAGGGGAAGGTCCCTTGCAGGGCAAACTCATACATCCAAGCTTTAATAAAATATATATGTATAATTTATGCAATGCTTCTGTTAGTCACTCTTTCTACTTAAGATATCCATTAAAGCCCATCACATTAATTTAATTGAAAAATTCTAAAGGAATTGTATTATTCCTCCCCCATTAAACTGACATTACAGCCTTTCAATAATAGGCACCCATTGTTGTGAAGAGAATTATTATGCAAATTGATATCTGCCCTCTTCTAATTTGACCATGGACACCTCCTTCTCTCTCATCCCCTGCCGTATTACATCCCTCCACCACAAATTTAATTATCTTTCACCCTCATACTTTGAGGGCCATTCCCCTCCCCACACCCCCAGCATTTGTAGGGCTTCCGTCTCACAGAGCCCTCCCTTCTTTTCAGTCTGGAATGAAGCTGCTGTTGTGTTTTGGTGCTGGGAGTGCAGTCTGACAAATATCCATGTAGGCGGGTTTTACCACACGTGGCGAGAGGATGAGTAATGGGGGGGTATATTTATGCCAGGCTCCCAAGCTCAGTCTCTTTCCCCCCTAAAAACAAACAACAACAACAAAAACACAACAACCTGCAAGAGTTTTCTTTCTTAATATACATAAAAATATACATTTTATTTTTATTTATTAAAACATTTCTATACCACCACCACCCTGCCCAATGGCAGCCCGGGGCGGTGTGCATAATATAATAGTAAAAATATAAAACAAATAAACATATAATAAAAATCACATTTAAAATCCCCCCAAAAGAGGTCTGGGAAACCCTAAAAACAACAAACCCCATAAAAAAAATATGATGAGTAAAATAATTTTTAGTAGGGATAGGCGAACGTGGTTCGGAAGTTCGGAGTTCGGACCGAACTTGGTCTGTTCGGTCGACCAAACCGAACTTCCGAACCGAACTCGAATTTCAAACCGAGAACCGAACCGAATTTCCGAACTCCGTTCTGTTCGTCCATCCCTAGCGGCAACACACATCAAAAAACCTGGTTTTGAATGACCAAACTTGGTTCGGAAATTCGAAATTCGACCGAACTTGGTTTGTTCGGTCAACCAAACCGAACTTCTGGACCGAACTCGAATTTCAAACCAAACCGAACTGAATTTCCAAACTCGAATTTCAAACCGAACCGAACCAAATTTCCGAACTCGGTTCTGTCCGCCCATCTCTAATTTTTAGTAACACATGTAAATAAAGCACCAGTGTGGTCTCCAGAAATTGATTTTGAAACTTTTGATCAAAAGCAGGGGCTCCCCAGCTTTCTAGGATATACTGGACCCCCAAATTTCCCTCAATGAGCCTCTTCCTATTCAATATCTTTATAAATGATATTGTTGATAGTTTACAGGACTGTGACAGGCACCCACCAGCAATTGGAGGCAGGCCTGTCACAATCCTTCTTTACGTGGACGACATGGTTATTCTGTCAACCTCTAAAGTAGGCATGAAGCGGCAACTGGATACCTTACATCACTACTGCACTAATAATCATTTACGTGTTAACCAGGACAAAACAAAAATTCTGTTTTTTTCAAGGAAGGCTAAAAAGTATCATTGGGTATTCAATCTGGCCCCCCTAGAGCAAGTTGATACATACAAATATCTGGGAATCTGGTTTACCCGCATCGGTAGCTGGAGAGCCCATTTGGACTGTCAAATTAAAAGTGGCGCATACTTCAAATGGGATATTGAAATTCTGGATCTCCCGGGGTGGAAAAAGAATAGCCCCCTTGCTTAAATTCTTCCGTGAGAAGCTGTTGCCTCAGCTGGTATACGTCGCTGAGATTTGGGGTTTGGCATATACTGAAACACTGGAAGTTGTGCAGAATAAAATACTCAGAACTATTCTTGGTGTCCCTCGTGGCACCCCAGTTTCCTTTTTGAGAGCTGAAACTGGAACAACTCCAATTGCTTCTAAAATAAAATCTCTTTTCCTGGGTATTGGTTCTGGGTTCGTGCCATGCCACCTGACCAGCTCCCAAGACTCTGCTGGCAGGAAAATCTAATTTATTTGTGGACTACCAATGTTATAAAGCAGTCCAAAGTTATTTAGACCAGATTGGCTTATCTACTATCAGCCTGGAACACTACTCCTGGCTTCAGGCAAAATCTCTGATTAAAGCTAGGCTCTCTGATGTGGCTCTTCAGTCCGAAAGAGCGACTCTTAATGATCAGAGGATAGCCCCTTGGTACCCCTTGTTTAAACTGGGTGTGGACTTGGAACCTTATCTTTCAGACATATCCAATTTCAAAACAAGAAGGGCTTTGACCCTATTAAGATTTAACATGATGGACACCAAAGTAATGGAAGGTCGTTTTCGGAGTATTCCATCAGAATTAAAGTTTTGCCCTTGTGGGCAACTTCAGGTCGAAAACCTTTCCCGTTATTTGTTATTGTGCCCCTTGTATGCCAGTCTGCGTGCTGAGGCCTTTGGAATTTGGTTTAAGGGCAAAGATCACTCGGATCCCCTCTTCCGTATTTCCTTCCTGTTGGCTAATCCTAACCAGAATACAAGTAAGCAAGTTGCTGTACTTGCATTTAAGACTGCAGTTGAAAGAAGGAAATTTGTTGAGGTAAACTAATCCCCCTTATTGGAGTGATTATTATGTCAAGTGTTTCCGGTACAATCTACCAGGGCAAGTTAAGAGGATGGGATTTGCAATTGTAGTATTATGGTTTATTCTAATTGGAAATAATATCTAATCCAGAGGTGATTCCTCTGTGTAACTCTTGATTAATTTTGTCTATCCATATCAATATTTCATTATCGCAGGGGTCAAGTGTTGCCACCATAAGCCCCAGGAAAGGTTAGGCAAATTTTGAAGTGATTTTAACTTTAATTTTATTTAAGTGTTAGGCTTATCCTTTTTTCTTTTTAAAATAATTTTTAAATTAATACCAAGGATGCATGTTATTTTAACTTCTAATGATTCTATGGTACTTGGAATTCTGTTATATCCGAAGTTGTAATTAATCTTTCAGGCCTGTGCTGTCCAGCCTAACATGCTCCCGTGTGTATTTTCATATATTTGTTTGATGTTTTATTGTATTTTGTTATGACCTAATTGTCAAGACAATAAACAATTTTACTTACTCTCAATGGGCCTGGGACTTTCACTAGGAATTTAAGACACCAGAACTAGTTAATTCAATTTTTTAAAAAAACCCAGAAACAAACCCATAAACCCTTCTTCCTATTATAGATATTTATTTATACTAGTAGCCCACACTATCCCAAGGACTCAGGGTGGTTTACATCATGTAAACAAAATTCAGTACAAATGTAACTCCCCCTCAAAACACCATCCCCCTAACTTAAAACCTATCCCAGCCCATCAAATGCTTGGCTGAACAGCAAGGTCTTACACTGCCTCCAGAGGTTGCTCGGGGTTGAGCTTTGGTGAACTTCCAAGGGAAGGGAGTTGCTGAGCTTTGGGACAACCACCAAGAAAGTCTCATTGTACACCTTGGATGTATACATTTGGTGTCACGATGGAATTAGCAGGAGGCTGTTCTCTGCTGACCTTAAGGACTGTGATGGAATGTAGGGATGGACATAGCACAACAGTTATGCCAGTTATTGGCCCGTCTCTAACCTTCACTTTTTAGGGAAGGTTATTGAACAGATAGTGGCTCGGCAGTTTCAGGGGCATCTGGACTGCGTCAGTTTTCTAGATTCCTCACAGTTCGGCTTTCATCCAAGTTATGGTACCGAGACTACACATGTGACTTTGGTTCAACCTCCACCGTGAATTGGATCAGGGTCGCTTGACCCTACTGCTTCTGTTAGATCTGTCAGGTGCATTTGATACCGTTGACCATGAGATGTTGGTGACTCGCCTGCGGGACCAGGCTGGGGTGGGCGGGACTGTTCTTGCATAGTTCCGCTGATTCCTGACCAGAACTCAGCGAGTGGTGCTTGGGGATTGTTTGTCACCTCCCCAGGACCTCATGTGTGGAGTTCCGCAGGGTTCCATTCTGTTCCCTCTCCTGTTCAACATGTATATGCAGCCATTGAGTGAAGTCGTGAGAAGGTTTAATGTTCAGTGTCATCAATATGCTGATGACACCCAACTCTACCTCTCTTTTTCATCTGACCCAGACTCCGCAGTCTCGGTGCTTGCTCGGTGTTTGGCAACTGTTGGGGACTGGATGAGGGCAAGCCGAATGAGGCTGAATCCTGACAAGACAGAGGTGATGCTGGTGGGTAAGGCGGTGGGAGTGGCATCCCTTGTCATCAATGGGGTTTGCCCTCCATTGGTCCCTCAGGTTTGGAGTATGGGGGGGGGGGGCTCCTCAACTTCCAACTCCGCCTGGATGTCCAGGTGGGGGTGGTGGCGAAGAAGGCATTCTGCCAATTACCTCTGGTGAGGCAGCTTTGGGCATTTGTCTCAGACTCTGACCTGGCAACCATCATCCATGCTTTCATTGCTGCCTGAATCTCTCATCATCAGCTCAAACTTAACATGGCTAAAACTGATCCTTCCCCTCTCTCTTCCTTCTCTGTCTTTGTTGATGGGGTCAACATCCAGCCTGTCCCTCAGGCACGTAGCCTAGGGTTCATCTTTGACACCTCTCTCTCCTTTAAACCTCAGATCGATTCTGTTGCCAAATTCTGTCATTTCTCTCTGCACAACATTGCTGAGATTCATCCTTTCCTCACTGTTTCCTCTGCTAAAACCCTTGTCCATGCCTTGGTCATCTCTTGCCTTGACTATTGCAACCTCCTTCTCACTGGCCTTCCTTGCTTTCACTTTGCTCCTCTCATTTCTGTTCATAACTGATGCCAAGGTCACCCACCTTTCCTGTCGTTTTGACCATGTACAGCCCCTCCTCTCTCCACTGGCTCCCTCTTCCTGAATGCATTCTGCAGAAACTCCTGATTTTTACCTACAAGGCTCTTCATGGCCTTGCTTCCCCCTATCTCTCAGCACTCATTTCTCACTACAACTCTCTCCAGGACCTCCGCTCCTCCTCTGCCACCATCCTCCCCTGCTCACGGCTCCCCTGCTCCTCAAAACACACCAACCCCTTTTCCCTGGCAACCCTCCATGCCTTGAACTCCCTCCTGGAACACATTCGCTTGGCTTCCTCCCTCCAAATCTTCAAATCCCTCCTCAAAACTCACCTCTTCCATCAAGCTTTCCCTGGCTCCTCGTTCCCCTCTCCTCCTCGCTGACTTATCCTGAATCATCGTATCTTGTGTAACATTTAATGCCTAACTACACCTCTGTAACTAAGCCAAGAACGTGCACCTGAGACCTCACGAGTTCATGTTGTATCCTTGTCTCTTCCTCTGTGTCCTCTCCCTCTTTTTCTCTCCCCCTCCCCCCTTGTCTCTCTTAGATCGTAAGCCTGCTAGGGCAGGGATGGTGTCTCTTTCTTACAACTGTAAAGTTCCAGGTACATTGCTGGTGCTATATAAATGCTTAACAACAACAATAATAACAGGGGATCTGCAAAAGGCAGGCCCTTGTTACAGACTGCTTCAGGTTAATCCATAACAGCCTCTTACAGGCAGTTGCAGATTAATCCGAATCTGAAATGCCCATCCTTATGCACTTATGGACATAGGATGTGGCTCTTTCCCTTTCTTCCCTGTAAGTTCCTCCCTCTCAACACCACAGAGCTTGTACTAATATTCAAAGAGGGAAATTAAGTATGAACCTCACACTGCCCTCACAGGAGGGAAATGGTTCTCTACCCTTATTTAGATTTGTCCCAACCAGCAACAACAGGTGTGTCATGGGATTTCTTAATCCTCACCACATAGCCTGTCTTAAAAGTAAAAATCATTATCTCTGCAAATTTTCTCCCCATATTATTGCACTCCTCCTCCTTGCCCTGAAATGTAGAGGTGAAGTCCTTTTCTTGTGCTGCATGATTCTATTTTATGTGGTAGCAATAGAGATAGAGTCCTTCAAGGAAAATGAGCATTGGCCAAACTGTTTTGGCAAGTGGCAATTTAAATGTACTGGGGTAGTAAGGGTACAGCTTGACCTGAGACCAGCATGACAGGTGCCACTGTACATTCAGGAACTCTGTGGACATGGACACAAGAAAGAAGCTTATCTAATGCCCAGTTCCTGCCATTTCATAACTTGACATAGGTTTTTCACTGCTCCTTGGTTGAACAGTAAGCTTGTGACTTTCAGTTTGATTATCATCAGCAGGAATGTGTGATGGTTTACACTTATGTTTTGTTGCTGGGGCACATTTTAGACAAAACAGTGCAATATTCAGTGTCAGGGGTGCAACCAGCATGGGGGACTGAGCCCTTCATTTAGCCATTCCCTCTAAACCCCAAGAGTACACATTCCCTGCCCTTCCCTCATCCCCACACCTTCAGGTGCTGATTGCTTCCCAGAGGGGGTGGTGTACACTGGGGGAAGGGACAAGGAGTGCATACCCTCCAACATTTGATGGAGAGAAATAGGTATCCTTCATGCCACCTCCAATTTGCATAAATTTGCATGTTTATGAAAATTTGTAATATTCCACTGACAACTTTGGTGCTGAATGGGAAAAAAGGATGTCTGTGTGACAGTCTCTGTGTACACATACATTTGTATGTGCAGGACTGATGGTTCAAATTAAAACTTAGCATATTTAAAAGTCAACGTTCTCCAGTGTGTGCCCTGACTTGACTCTAAAGTTTTCATTGTAAAGTAACTCAAAGGATCACAGATGGAAGCAGTGGCAGTCCCTTTCAGCATGCTAAATAATTATCTCTCACAAACACACTCACACCCCTTACCATTTTTAATTTTCATCTTGATTCCAGGCACATAGCCTCCTCCTGCCTGGGTGTTATCTTTTTTGTTGTTTGATTGCAGTGCTTATCCCATGCTTATTAAAGTAAAGAAAGTAACACCCTTGCCTCCCAGCAATAAATAAACAATAGGCAGGGGAATAATAGCTCTTCCTCCTGCTGGATTAATGAGATATTAATTTACCTCCTTTGTCTGCTGAACTAGGTACAAACCTTACACTGCTGGGAGCCTGGTACAAGATAACAAAACTGTATTGGGCAATAAACTACTGTTGGAGGGTATGGGAGTGGAGCACAAGCAGGAGGCAGTGTTGTGCCATATAGTGAAGTTTCTTGCTTGTGCCACACATACCTTATCTCTTTCCCCCACTGTGAGGTTGGGGGAACCTCACGCGGACGTGCAAGGGGGGGAAGAACCTCACATGAGGATAGGGAATTCGTAGGATAGGAATAACCCCAAACTCCCCACACCCCGGAGCGTTTAGTTGCAAGGCAGTGCCTGAAGTAACTACCCTCAGAATAGAATAGGGCCTCAGAATCCAAGGATCCCCAGCCTAAATCATCATTGGGTATCTGGGCAGAGCGCAAGCCTTGAACCGCTCCCGGGTTCCCACGCACTCGGGGGACCAGGACTGCTTTGGACACCAAGGGACAGGGCGTGAAGGTACAGGGGGTGAGAGTCCCAGAAGAAAGCACAAGGAAGGGATAGGGCAAATGCACGAGGGCCTCAGGGACACCGCAGTGCAAGGAGGAGGGGAAGTCACTTACCAGAATCACGCTGCCTACTCGATCTCACTCACCCACCACTCACCCACACACTCACCCACTCTCTCACTATAACAAACTATGAAGTAGGCATGGGCGAACAGATCGCGGTTCGTGTTCGGCCGTTCGGTTCGGCCGCGATCGGTTCGTGTGTTCGCGTTCGGCTGTTCGGTTCGGCCGCGTTCGGTTCGTGTGTTCGTGTTCAGTCGTTCGGTTGTACCGCGCGTTCGTGTTCGCCCGTTCGGTTCGGCCGTTCGTGTGTCGGCCGTTCGTGTTCGGTTGTTCGGGCAGGTCGTACGTTCGTGTTCGGCCGTTCGGTTCGTTCGCCATCGGGTTGTGCGTTCGTGTTCGGTCGTTCGGTGTTCGGGTGGTTCGCGCGTTCGCGTTCGGCCGTTCGGCCCGAAAAAAACAATGTTTTTTAATATA
>QEPC01004381.1:107791-127156 GCA_003113815.1 Sphenodon punctatus | reverse complement strand
GACTCGAATTGAACGAACTGTTCGGCCATTTCGTAGTTCGGTGTTCGGTTCCGTTCGGTGTGTTCGCCATTTTCGTCGTTCGGTGTTCGGTTCCGTTCGGTGTGTTTGCTATTTTGGTGTTCGGTCCGTTCGGTGCGTTCGTGTTCGGTTGTCCGAACAGGCCAAGTTCGGGCCGAACACCGAACTACCGAACCGCGTTCGCCCATCCCTACTATGAAGCACAAGATACTGTCACCAGGGGCCGGTCTCGCAGGCAGAGCACTGTTCACCAGCAAGGTGAGCTTCTCTCTTCCCTGCTTATAAGCCCTACGATAGGAGGAGACGCTCCGAACGGCGTGGCCCTCCCAGCAAGGATGGTTGAGGTGCAGCAGCTGCGGGCGCTGGGGAAGCCCTGCTTCCGGGTCTCATTGAGGCTGTGGGGGGTGGGGGTGGGGGTGGTTTGTCTCCGTTGTGCGTGTGTGGGACCAGCCTGTCCCGCACTTCCGGGTGTCTGCGATGGCGCTGCTTCAGCAGGAGTTAGAGGGTTCTGGGGCCGCCCCGAGGTTTGCTTTGTCGGCCCTTGCAGGCGGGGCCTGACACCCACCCTCTGCTCACAACCTCCTCCAGAATGAAAACAGTACCTAGAATGGGGGAAGAGTCGTGGAGCATCTTTTCAGTGGAAAGTGAGAGACATGGCCAAGAGGGAGGGGGCAGGGCACATCTCCCTCTTAAGACTATCATGGTTGGGCTGGATTTGACACTTGGACCATGTGTTGTCCCTGGCAGGCCGCTTACAAGAATGCAAATCCACACACGTAGCTGAACTGTGACAGGGCTTCTTTATTATAATCTGTACCAGAGCTGAAACTCGCTTCTTGGATTCTCGCTTTTCTTGGCGAGAATCAGGGTTCCCAGATTGTTCATGCAAATGAGAATAAGCCGAAAATTGCCCTGACTCTCACCAAGAAAAGTGAGACTCTCACCCTCCCACTTCTTCTTCTTCTTCTTCTTCTTCTTCTTCTTCTTCTTCTTCCTTTTAAAAACAAAAAACAAAAAAAACCTTTTACTCATCTGACTGCCTCTCACACAGACATCTTTTTTTTCCATTCAGCACCAAAGTTGTTAGTGGAATATTACAAAAAAAATTGTGAGATTCTCGCAAGATCTCACAACATTACTTAGATCTTGTCAAGATCTCGGTAACATTTCTTGATTCAGCACTAATCTATACATAACTTTGGGGAACTGTCACAGCCACTTAGCATCTAGAGCCCAGCCAAGTTGGTTAACCTGGAAACAATCTCTAGGGTCATTTTTCTGTTGCTCTTAAAGGGGCCATGCACCAGCTATTTGACTAAGGATGAATACAGTACAGGCTAGAGGTTCCCCAGGCCTGGACTAGAGTCAAGGGTAAGTTTGCAGACTACAAAGCACATGGCTGTGGGGTTTTCTTGTTGGTGTTGTAGGGTAAGGAGGGCATTATTTTTATTTATTTATTTTGTCTTGAAAATAGAGAAGGCCTTGGTTTCAGGGCTATTTTTTGCATAACAACTGCATTTCCAGTGAGCAGCTGGGGGGAGCCGCCTGAGTCAGCAAAGCTGTAATGCTAAATGTCAGAAAGCACGCTCAGGTAAGATTGGGGATGCTGTAGTGTAATGGGGGTTGGGGAAGTACATATCACACCTTCCCTTACAAGCACTGAAATGAGTCCATATGGGCAAAGGTGTTCAGTAAAGAAGAAAAAATGTTTTGCTCTTAGCCTCTTTGTTCTATCACCTTATTGTGTGCACATATGTTAATTGTATCCATTGATGTGTATGTTAAATGTATCCAAAGACATAGGGCTTGATCCTACAATGTGCTGATGACCACATCACTTCAGTGCAAGTGAGGAGATTCTACACACTCCTGGATTTGTCCTATGGTGTGTTGTATCCACCAAAAGCTTTTAGGGAAGGTTACTGAATGGGTAGTGGCTCAGCAGTTTCAGGGGCATCTTGACTGCATTGGGTTTCTGGATCCCTCGCAGTCCAGCTTTCGCCTAGGCTATGGCACTGAGACTGTGCTTGTGGTTTTGGTCAACAACCTCCGCCATGAACTGGATCAGGGTCACTCGACCCTGTTGATTCTGTTAGATCTCTCAGCTGCTTTTGATACCGTTGACCATGACCAATGTTGGTGACTCGTTTGCGGGACCAAGCCAGGGTGGGCAGGATTGTTCTCATATGGCTCCACTCCTCCTGGCCAGAAGAACTCAGTGAGTGGTGCTCGGGGATTATTTTTCATCACCCTATGACCTCTCATGTGGAGTCCTGTAAGGCTCCATTCTGTCCCCTCTCCTGTTGCCCCTCTGTTGGGTGAGGTCGTGAGATAGTTTGGTATTCAGTGTCATCAATATGCTGATGACACCCAACTCTACCTCTCTTTTTCATCTGACTCAGACCCGGCAGTCTCAGTGCTTACCAGTGTCTGACGGCTGTAGGGGGCTGGATGAGGATGAGCCATCCGAAGCTGAATCCCGACAAGATGAAGGCGATGCTAGTGGGGAAGGTGGTGGGGTTGACGTCTCCCATCATTGATGGGGTTCACCCCGTTTGTTCCCCAGGTTTGCAGTCTGGGAGTGCTCCTTGATTCCCAGCTCTGCCTGGATGTCTAGGTGGGAGCTGTGGTGAGGAATGCGTTCCACCAATTACATCTGGTGCGGTGGCTTCAGCTGTTTGTCTTAGACTCCGACCTGGCCACTATCATCCATGCTTTCATCACCTCAAGACTTGAATTTTGTAACACGCTCTACGTGGGGCTAGGCATGGTGACTGTTTGGAGACTGTAGCTGGTGCAGAATGCAGCAGCCTGTCTCTGTATGGGGATGAGACACCAAGAGTTCATTACACCAGTGTTTCGTTCTCTTCACTGGCTGCCTATAGACTTCCGGGCCTGATTCAAGGTGTTGGTGCTTACCTTTAAAGCCCTAAATGGCCTGGGCCCCACTTACCTGCCGGACCGCCTCACTCCCCAGGCCCTGGATTGATACCTGTGATTGGCTTTGGGGTGTCTTTTTCGAGGTCCCCCGGGTTTCTCAGGGGGCTACTATGGAGAGGGCATTCTTGGTGGGTGCACCAAGACTGTGGAACTCCCTCCTGGCAGAGGTCAGGGTGGTCCTGGACCTCTCCTCTTTCAGATGACACTGTAAGACCTGGCTGTTCTGTGAGGCCTTTGGTGAGGGAGATGGGTAGGGTGGGTGGGTTTTGAGGGTTAGGGTGGAAGGGTTTGGTTGCTTTTTTGTTTTTTATATCTTTTTTGATGTTCCCCTGTATAGTTTTAAGATATTTGTATTTTTATATGGTTTTATATTTGTGTTTTATAATTTGTAAGCAGCCCTGAGCTGCTTTTGCAGGAGGGGTGGGGTATAAAGTTGTTAAAACAAACAAACAAACAAACAAAAAACCAAATAAATAAATATGGTGGACCATGTGCTGCCATGAAGAAGCAACTGGGTACTGCCTATGGAAATTAAGCCACTGACTGCCTCTCCTAAAATGAGGAAACTCCTCTTAGTTGATATTGGTTCTTGCCCATGTTTATGTTTTTAAACTCACGGTGGGGAAACAAACATGTAGGTCTGAACATGGGCATGGGATTAAAAGTGTCATCTGCTGCATCTCCCATTATTTGTTTTTCAATCACAGATGACAGGGCTCAAAATTCAGTCCTATCATCTGCCTCAAATCCTCTGCTCTGCGCTGCAGCTAAACAGCTCATTCTTCACTGCTCACCCCCCTCCCCTGGGTGCTTTGGGAGAGCACAAAGACAGTGTGAAGCAAGGAACAAGCTACTTAGCAGAGGTGTGGAGTGGAGGATTCAGTGCAGACAGGGAGGAATCAGGGCAGACAGACCGGAAATGGCTGTGAATGCACCACCCAATGTCTTTAGACACAATGGGTGTTCTCAGACGTTATGGGGCCCATTGGCCCTGTACCGAAAACACCCTATCCATTCCCTGCCGGGATGACCCCGTCACGCCGTATCAGATGTGCCGGGGGGATCCCGGTGGGGAATCTGGGAGGGGGTGGGGCCGCGCGGTGCAATGTGTGGCCCCGCCCCCTCCACGCGCCCCGCCGCCCACCCTCTGGGGAGACGGGCGGGCGGCGGGGCCAATGAGGCCACAGCGTCAGGCAGGATTCGCCACAGCCAGGGATCCCGCCGGTGATCCCGGGCCGTGGCGCACGACCAGACGAGACACCGGGGTTCACCCCGGCGTGGAATTGCATTCAACACGCGACAGCCTCCGGCCCCACCACTTCGGCCGCTCGCGTGGTGAATGTAATTCCACGCCGCGGTAACATCTGGGGAGAAACATCCGTTTCCCCCAAAAGACGTTACGAGATATCAGCCACCACGCGCAATTGAGCGTGGTTGACTGTGATCTCGTAACGTCTGAAGACACCCAATGTTAGCCGCAGAGAGAGGGAAAAATACTCAACTGCTGCCCCCAAGACATCCAACCCATGAGGAGTTAATGGGAGACTAAAAAGGGCAGACCAGTAGCCAAAAATAATTATGGTGCTTAGACATAATGTACAGTCACGTGCCAAATGTCTTAAGCACCTGATCACTGTTGCACCCACTGTCTCATTGGAGGATCTCTTCTAACCCATTTCCTCCTCAGAGATACTCCGTGAGGTGCCAGTCCCACTCTCCTCCCCAGAGATATCTGAGCATCCGGTCCTTCTCCCCACTTCATGATCCACTGGATACCAGCTTGTGATCTACCAGTAGAACCCAATCTACCTCTTGGCAGCTAAACAGCCAGTAGAACCCAATCTACTTCTTGGCTGCCCCTGATATAAAGTGTTTTGCTCACCCTCTTCACCTAGTGGTGGGAAGTTTCAAGGGCAGCGTTTTCTGGATTGGTTTTAGATAATTTTGATAAAAGGTTTTGGTATCAAGTGTATTTTGGTATGTGAAGACCAAAAGAAAAATAATAAAATAAACTGGAAATTTGGGGCGGAGGGATAAAAAAATTCAACAGAAATGTTTTGGCTTTGAGAAAATGCTGGTTTGTCACTGCTAGAGGCCCAATTACCTAGACATCATTCATTATTTATTAATTATTATTATTATTATTATTTATTAGCAAGCATTTATATAGCACCATCAATGTACCTGGTGCTTTACAAAGTAATGGAATAGACAGGGTCCCTTCCCTAGGGCCTACAATCTGAGAGATTGGGGGAGGGTGGAGGGATATGAATCACTCATCTGCTTGTGCCCTGAAAAAGCATCTGGATAAGCAGAGGTGACTTCAGGGGTGTGGCGAGACAAAAAGTGAGAGACCACTCCTTCCCCTAACATCCATTTATCAGTTGAAACAAACACTACTGAATTCAAGGCAGTAGTTAGTGGGGAATGGAGGTGGAAAAGATCAACTCCCCCCTCAAGCTGAAATTAAGTACTGAATATTAGAAACAACAAGCTCCTCCCAGGGTTCATTCTAAGGTAAGCAAATAGCATTTAACTACAGCTAAGTTTTTGTATTTGCAAATAGTATTTGCATTTTGAGATAGCCCACCAATGATCTAAATAGTTATTTACCATGGAAATAAATATTCACATATCCATTAATGTGTGTATTTTGGTTTGGTTCTTTTGGTCACTTTGGTGTTTTGGTAACATTTAGTGCTATTGAGCACCAGTTTGGTCCGATAGTGCCTACTGTACCTAAAGGAAGCAACTGAAATACCAAACTGAAGTGACTAAGGCTCCTTGCCTACATGCTGATTTTCATGTGGGATTCTATCCCATTGTTAGGTGTAGGAGAGGGAAACACGTGTCCGCCTCTACAATAGCCACCCACCCTAAGATATTCTGAAATGGCTAGTTCACCCCTGCCATGAAACAAGAGCCCTCAGGATCTAAGGTGGGCAGTTCGTCTCTATGAGAGATAAGCCCAGATCATCACAGGGTGGCAGGAGCAAAAAAGTCAGATGCACATCCTACCCTTCCAACACACACGCTAGGGTTCGAATCCTCAGGGAGAAGGGAGGGGACCCCAGAGGGACGTGCACCCCAGAGATCAGGGGGAAGGGAGTAAGGAGCCCACGGGTGTGGGGGAGGGGCAGGTACTCCCATGCCTGTTTCCAAAGACCTGTGGGGAATAGCTTGGAAGGAGCAAACACAAGGAATGTCAACAAACTCACTTTGTATGCTGGCCAAGCTAAACACATACACACACACACACAAACCATGAAGGGGTTTGTGTTAAGTAACACTAGATGAGGGGAGAACAGAAGCTCCCAAACATCCAGGCCAGTCTCTCAGACTCCTGATAATTGGAGGCAGCTGTCTCTGCCACCGGAGTTGTTATTGCCCTGCCCCCCTAACGTCTGCAGCATCCCCACGCTGGACACAGAAGAACGCCACACACCCTGCAGGCCATGGGGGCCATGTCACTGCCTGCTGCCACCAGAGCCGCTGACAAGTGGCGGTGGACACACGGCCCTCCCACCAGCCGCACGGGGAAAGCGGCGTTCAAGTGCAGGGACCTGACACCAATGCAAAATCAGCAGCAATGTACGATTCCTGCTGGGCTGCATGCCCACATTATTTTCTTTCCATTTCCCCCCTCTTGTTTAGTCACATAGCCATGAAGAGAGAGCAGGTGCTCTTTTTCCAGCAGAAAATATCGACCTTTCAGGAGCAAGGACATTTTCTGTGATTTTCCGCTATTTTACATCATTTCAACAGTTTGAACAGTTTCAGGCAGTTTCCAGTAATTTCCAGTATTACCGATAATACAGGAAATTACAAAAAAAAATACAGATACTGAAAATTACCAAAATGGTGGAAAACAACAGAAAATCACAAAAAAGTCCAAAATGCCAGTAGATTTCCTCCTCGTGTGAATGAAGGCAAAAGAGCTATTTCTGTCGGAAACAGCACTTACAGAGATTGTTCATTTCAGAAGTAGTAGTCACATGACCTTAAGGGATCTATTAGATGATGCATGTACACATTATAATTTTCACATAAGTTAGATTCACGTTTAATTCACCCCATGCACACATTCAAACCTCACATGATACACAACTCACGTAAGTGTCAGAGCTGGATTTCCCTGCTCTGACATCCATGATGAAACTCACATTAATTTCCCTGCAAAATGAGTAAAGGCACATGCACAAGTTACATAATATGAATAAAGGTGCATTCACAAGTTACAAAGTATACAAAGTAAAGTGAAATTGTGTAATGTGACCAAGCAGCCCAAGATAACTGAACTGAAATAAAGATGTGTTTCCAAAAACAAATTGGGACTTAAATAGAAGTTTGTATAACGTTCATCAGACATGAGGAGAGGATGAAATAATTGGATATGATTAGGGCTAAGAATTTGTCACGATCATGACAAAAGTAATGTTTTTAGTGACTTTTGCCTCCCTCCATGACTTTTGAGATCTTCCCATGACTTCCATGATTTTCCCGTTTTTCGAGATTTCCCCCAAACTGAACAGCAGAGCTGGCAAGAAGCTGGTGAGAAGAGCATATTCAATGGTGCTAAGAAGATCCACGGTGTCTCCCTGGAGCTCCAAACCCCTCCCTGGCTGTGGAGACGTCGTGGCATGGCAAGAAGCCACTGAGACTAGCACGTTGAGTGCCACCAGGTAAAACCACGCCCTCTCCCTGGAGCTCCAAACCCCTCCTCCTATGATAGTCACTGTGGATATTCATTTCAACTCTTTATTCAACAGCTGTACTCATATTTTTCATCCCCATCCTGCTTCCCAAATCCAAGCTCTAGCCCTACAGATACCTACTCATCAGGATGCTTTTCATTCCCCTGTTTGGTGGGATGGTGACTCTTTCCTCTCTGACTCTACAAACTCACAGTCAGTCACATACCCCTTCTTCCTTCTAGGGTTTGGCCTTCTTTGGCTCAGTCCTTTTCCTCAGGCTGAGGCTTGACAGCTTCCACATCCTTGTGGCATTCACCAGCTGGAGTGAGTCAGCAGCTGACCTGTCCCAGAGGGATCAGCACCTGATAGCAGGGTGCAGCGTTTCAGCTAGACCCTACCAGGCTCATTCATTCCCCTTCCCTGCAGTCCTCACCCCCTAGTCCACAGACTTTCCTGGGGTTAGAGGCTGAACTGCATTTTCCCCTGAAGAGTCCAGGGTCCAGCCATTCCTTAACAGAGAGAAATGGGGAGGAGGGTGCAGGGGGAACAAAGGCTGGTGATTGTCAGTGGGACTGTTCCCTCCCCTTGCCATCCTGATTTGAGCTCAGTGCCATCAGCAGCTTCCTTGTACTCTACATGTTTTGGCCTACATAACACAATAAATAATGCCTTGGAGCAATGTGACCTATGGCAGGCAGTAAATGATGGCACTGTCAGACATACACAACTGTTGAAACAAACACAAGCTGTAATCATGTCGTCCCCACAGAAAGACATTTGGCAAATGAGATTCTATTTTCACATTGGTCTGTACTGAGCATGTAAATTTCCAGCGGGACCAACCGGCATTAGAGATGTGCAATTGATTGTCTGAATTATAATAAACAAGCTGTGACAGGTGATCATCCATCATATTCCCGCTGAACCTTGCAGCACCAGAGTATGAAAGAGAGAGGAAGACAGCATGGAGGAAGAGGGAGACAATGTTCATACAGGAGATAGTGGAGATAGTATGGGAAAGGAGATGGGCGGAGGCAGCCAGGAAAGGGTGTACAAGAGACAACTTGCATTTGGGGGGAAGAGATCAATTAATTCTTTGAGATTAGACATTGAACGCAATTCAATACTGTGCAGATTCCGCTGTGTGCGCACACAGCTGTGCGCGCTGAATCAATGCACATTATGCTGCGCATAAACCGCGCATGTGCAGGCACGCATATGCACGCAGCTCCACGCGAGGATCTGCACAGCATTGGATTGCAGTCACTGTGTTCTTCTGGATAATGTCTTGGATCAAGAGGATCCCTCTGCAGTAATGGGGGAGGATAAAGCATGGAGGGAGGGGGGAATTACTAGGGACTTCCAGAACTGAGTGTAGAGGGGGAAGTACCTCTAGCTGTGATGAGACAGATCCAATTACAATAAACAGGTGCGTGGTGTGTGTGTGAGAGAGAGCGTGTTAACAAATGAGATGGTAACCGACACCAGGTGGGTGTCCACATTCCCATTTATTAGGTATTCACCCACACTGGCCAAGTGGCCACCACCCCCTGCCAGGGGAATCCTAGAGCATGCAGAGCCCACCCTGTGAGCAAATATGGGCTAATGTGTGCCCACATGTCCACATCCTGTCATTTAGTTGCATGCAGCCTCCATGTGTACAGGTCTGCCAGCACCATACAGTTGCAGGCAAAAACCTAGAGCATTTTGAGGAGTGATCACTTCGGGCCCCTCTCTCCGCTTTTGCTCTCACTGGTGTGCACATAAAGTCTGTTTTAAAGTCTGTACACAGCACCATTTTCAAGCATGTGTTCTCCCAGCTCTTCCTGGTAGGCAGTACATGCCCAACACTTGCTCTTTCCCAGCCATTGCATTCTCCATAATGACTTGCAGATAGGGGTGGGACTCCAGGGGGATTACCGGATACTGGATTTATCGGTATCGGAATACCATATTTTTAACAATGCCGATTTTACGGATTTTTTAACATTGCAGCTGTTGTTAAAAAAACTGGTAAAGCCGGCAATGTTAAAAATCCGGTATTCCGTACTGGACATTATTGGTATTATCGGTTTAATCTTATACCAGCCATTATCGGTATTATTGGATTAATCTGATACCGATAATCCCACCCCTACTTGCAGAGGATTACCATCACTGAGGCCATGGCTCAAACCAACAGCCAGGCAACAACCAGCACTACTACCACCACTGCATAATTGCAATTGCTCTCCTCCTACTGATCCACCCGCCAATGCTGCATTCCTTGGACTGAGGAAGAGACCAAGGTCTTTATTGCTCTATGTGGGAAGCAAAAGATCCAATATGCCCTGTGCTTTTCTCCTTCAGTCTCTCTGTGGGTACAGCCTTGCACATGGTGTAGGTGTCTGAAGCTGTGTTGTAGCAGGGAAGAGTCCCTGTGGGCTAAGGGTTCTTTAAGAACAGCTAGCACAGGCTGCTTGCCAGTGCTGCTGGAGCTACTGGTACTGTACAGTAGGTAGGACAGTGCCTAATTAGAAGGTAGCTGGGTTAGAGCGTGACAGTTGACAGCCCAAGAAAGAAAAGCCTGAGCTTAGTTCACAGCTGGGAGAGACAGACAAGGAAGGAGGCTACAAGGAAGGCAACAGGAAAGTTGGTAAACTCAGAGGGATTTTGACTGAGCTGGGGGGTTCTGTAGGGCTACAGAAGGGGTGTGCCTGCCCCATAGATCCAGCATAGAGTAAGAGACTATGGGCGCTTTTACAAGAGCGGGTCACCGTGGCATGACCCGCTCGTGAGATATTTCAAAATCCTGCAAGACGGGATTCGACAAGACGGAAGTACGGGATCATGCGTATTGAAGGCGGTCGCACATTGTTTACAGACCGCAAATTAAATACCTCGATTGCGAGGTATTTAATTCACGGTCTGAAAACAATGCGCAACCGCCTTCAACGCGCATGATCCCGGACTTCTGTCTTGTCTAATCCCGCCATATATATATATATATATATAATATATATATGTGTGTGTATATGCTGGGTAGAGACTTAATACAGAGAAGGAGGAATAGACAATGATTAAATACACTTGGAACTAAACCCCTATTAAGGAGTGTGACTGGGGCCCCAATCCTGAAAGGACTCGTGCCAGACAAGGCCATTCTTTTCACTTGCATCTCCCAACAGGTACCTCATCGGTTGGCCTTGTAGGGTTTTGATCCTCCCCAGCGTGGTGCATTGTTGCTGGAGGTAGGCAAGTGCAAGGTGCTGAAGCAGGATTCACCTCCATGGTGTGTTGTGCCTCACTATCCAAGCCCAAGATCAAATGAGAGCCTTTCTGTGCACATGAGGCACAGATCCATGATCTGTCCCTTCTCTTCCTGAGTGCACCCATTGAACACTTCCAGCCAACTCCCATGCAGCCCTCAGAGCTTGTACTCATTTTCAAAGTGGCCCCTGGGAAGAAAAAGGTTCATCACCCCTTGATTAGCCTGTACCTCTATTCCTGGAATAATAGTGAGCAATCTGCTATGTCCACATGTTTATTTGCTAGCTCAGAATTATTTGATTAAATTTTCCGTAAGTGCTTTTAACTCTCTGCTCTCATGGCAAGTTTTCTGCAGGTTTCTGAGATTTGAAATTCAAGTTGCGATCAGCTGTAGTAACGTTTAAATCCACCAGTTGGATACATTTTGCAAACATGCCACCCAACATTTTACATATTAAAGATGGATGGAAATGGCCCCTCCCACTGTTGCCCTGGAAGCTCTACCTCCATTTTCAATCAATTCAAAAATAGTCCCAATGTTCAGTAAATGTAAAAAAGGGCAAATTTGAAATAGCCCATTTCTTAACTTTTGAGTAAAAATCAAACTTTAAACAATCAGTAACATTCCATTACATAAGCTCCCGATCTTCAGATTTCCATTTTGAAGCTCTGCCATTCAGGCTCCAGAAGCAATTGGTAATTGCTCTTTCTAATTCAGTATCAAGAAGGATTCTTCATTTTGCCCAACAGTTCAGCTTCTCTAACAGCATTAGTAGTGTGGTTGGGTAACTAGCATTGGGACAACAGTGCTAAAAGTCTTGGGTTCTATTCTCATAATGCCCTGTCTTTGCAAGCTTAAGCTTATATATAAAATTAAGCAGAAGATCCTAGTTCCTTACCTTGAAGAAAAGGTGTTGGTTGAAAGGGTGACCTATGTAGGAATCACAGTAAGGAGAAGCAAAATTGCTGTGGCACATTCTCCAAGGCTACAGCAGATCTGTTGTTAGAGAATTAACAGGCTAGGAATGTTTCATTTACTGATGTGCCATTAAGTAGCACTTACGGGAGGGCCTATTCTGACAAACCCATTCCTTTGGTATACCTTAACCCACTGTAATTTCACCCTGAGCAATCTGCCCCACTGTAGAATGTTCACACAGCATATAAGCTTCCAATGTTAGGCATCGAGCCCAGGAAGTCCCAGAGCCAAATGGGGATACTTTACCTTAGTGTAACTGTTCTTTCCTTTGTAATTTTCCCTGGAAGCATGTGAATTCTGCAAGGAGAATCACAGGCTAAAGGCTTTTCACAGCCTGGTGAATGTTTTCTGTGCACATAGTCTTGGTTGCTATCCAGGAAAGATGTTAATCTCTTAGTGTGTGCTAGCCAAGCTCTGGGCTGCTTCCCATCTTTGGCTCTCTTCTTGCTGTTAGATTTTCACAGGGTGACATTTCCAGTGGATTTGACTTATCTTGGCAAGAGACCAATGAATCAGCAACCAAGTGCCCTTTGTGTTCTTGGACATCCAAGTTTTCTGTGCAAACAAAGGAAAACACTAATCTCTGCACATAGGAATAAATCTTGTCTCCCTCCTCCCGCCCCTTCCCTCCCTGGGACATTTTGCAGTAATAGGAATATGTTTACATTGTAGTATTCTGGAGCCTGCGAAGGGGTGAGCCTTCTGCATGCAGAGTGGCCCATCAGAGAAGCTGAGAGCTGCGTGCTGAGTGAGAGAAAGGAGAGGGGGATAGGGTGGGGCTGGTTGATTGACTGCTACACAGAATACTTTTCCATGATGTGGTTAGCTAAGGAGCCATCTTTCCAAGCCCATCCATCTGTGTTCTGTTCTGGGGCAGTTGCTCCTGATGAAAGTAAGGCAATTGCCCACATTTAAGGCCATTTTTACACGGATGGAGGTGGGGGGGATGGGTGTTTGGCCGCGGTGGGTGGAGGTAACAGACACTCACCCACCTCCAACGGAACCTCCTCTAGTTTTCCAGAGGGCTCTGTGGGTGGAGATGGGTGTGCAATGGGTAGAGGTGGGTGTTGCATGGGAACGTGCACGCACTTCCACCCATCTCACTCAGTGTTCACACGGACAAAGACAGAGCAGACACCCATCCACCCACCCACCGCTGACCACTTAAGTGAACGCTCCCCCTCCAACACCCGCCCAAACACTGAGTGTGTGTGTGGGGTGTCCATGTAAAAACGGCCTATAACTTTCACTTAGCCCAGGGATGGGGAAGCTTTTCCCTCTTGCAGGCCATGGAAAGCACAAGCAGTACAAGCTGCATGGGTTAGATAAGAGTTGGGGATGTGAGTGAGGATAGTCCAGGATGGAGAAGAAAGGGGAGGGTTTAGATCATGGATGTATGCTAGGGGTGGAGGACCTCAGGCTAAGGGGACAAATACAGTCCATGGCTAGCTTTTATGTAGCTCCTTTCCAGTCCCTGGATCTGGCCTCTAGAGATCCATTTCCTACCCACCAACACTGAAAGGGTGAGCTCCAGGTAAGGGTGTGGGGATAAGGGCATGCACACAAGGATAAGGGAAAGATCCATGATAGACCCTCCTCCTCCTGAGTGCACTTCATAAGCATCCCTCCCCCATCTTCTATGCAGTCCTTGAAGCTTGTACTAACTTGCCTCACCCTGGGAAGGAAAATGTTCCCCACCCTGAACTTATGCCATGGATTTATTCCCTATCTTTGAGTGCATGCCCTTATTTCCACTCTTCCCCTGAGCTAACTTTTTCCAGTGCTTTAGGATATGGCTGAATTCATGTGTCAGATCCAGTAACGGGAAAGTGGCCAAATGAGAAACGGCTGTGGACCAAATTTGCCCCCTGTGCCACAGGTTTCCCCACCCCTAGTAGCTAATGTAAAGGGTCAGGTGGGTCCCCTCAACAGCTACTGTCATTCCCCATTTGGGGCTGCTGCAGGCGGACTGGGATGGTGCTGCTGGTATCATGATCAGCTGTTTGGTGGCTAAACATTCTCTGCTGAACAGCTAATTGCCAGCAGGAGGAGCACACCCTCCTACTGTGCCCAGGGTAGCCCCAGCTGTGGGGAGAAGCCTGCTGCCATTGAGGATCTACTGTTTGGCAAGGACAGTCTGATCTGCAGTAGTAGTAGGACCAGCATCCTTCTCGTCTAGGCAGTTGCCCACAGCAGCGTGGCTCTAGCCCTAGTCTCTCCCCATTTGGGGCTGAGCAGGCAATGCTTTGGGTGGATCTGGAGTGCTGCCGCATTATCTGATGCGTGTTTAAAACCACTGGGACTTTACACATGCACCACTCCATGCCCTTGCTATGGGTACAAAGTAACTAGTGAGAGCACCCACAGATTACTGCATAGAGTAGGAAATTGCTGTGCAAACAGCATGGAAACCACTCCAGATATGAGGCCCAAGCAGTTGTCGCAGCATAGCTCTGCTGCCACCGCATTAGCTGCCAGGGCAAGAATTTCCATTAGCTGGCTGGGCGGCACGCAGCTTTCCTGCTAAATCTGCACACTGCTGGTGCGAGGATTTTTGTCCTTACTGCAGAGCTAGAATGAAATGAGGCACTGGGGATGGAAAAGCCTTGTTTTAGGTAGAGTGGTCTCTCTCTCTCTCTCTCTCTCTCAGGCTTCTAGACAAGCTGTCTCTTTCTCCCCCCCACCCCTCCTTTGGCCTTCAGAGGCAAATCTAAGCCCACACTACCAGGGTGGGAATTTTCTGTGTAGTCCAGGGAGATGGGGGGTTGATTTTTTCCCCAGAAGTTATTTAGGAAATCAAAGAGGACAAACGGGATTGGATGATGGAAAAAAGGGGAGCAGGAGGGGTGTTTTTTGAAGGACTTTCACTTTGCAAGGAACGTGGGAGAAGGTTCAGGCGAAGGAGTTGTAAGACTGCTATGATGCATGAGGTATTGACTATAAGTAACTGCAGCTGGCATGGCAGAGGTTTGTCTTGGCCCAGGACTTCCCTGAGAACAGCAGAGCGGATCACACTCTTGGAAATCTCTCCCTTTATGAATCACTCAGCAACTTGGCCTCAAGATACATTTTTTGCGGGGGGGGGAGCGGGGAGAATAAGAAAGAAAGAATAGGAAATGCATCCAAGTGTCCAAGCCAAGGATTGTGTGTGAAACTGTGAGCAGGACATTAGTGATCCAGCAATATCTGGCTTTTACGAGTCTGTGTGTTATGATGAAAATGGTGGTTGGGAGATCACTGGATTTGTGTGTCATGGCTTATATTGGGCAGAGCCTGCTCAGCCCTGGGTGAAATAGATTTGTGATCTCAGGGGTGCACTGTCTCTGCCCAGGTACCCACAAGCTCTGCAGCCTCATGAGTGGGGAAAGGAAGCACAGAATGAAACTATAGAGCCCTTCCCTTTTGGACCTTTTTCTAGTCTATGGTGCAAACAGCATGGTCACACAGATGCACACACAGGCCCTTTTTATACGGGATGGTACCACTCATGCCCACACAGCAGATCTGGGTAGGCATGAGTGGTACCATCTCATGTAAATCCCACAGGCAGTGAGTGGGGGTGAGTGTGCGTTCCCGTGAAACACACATCCCCACTCACCACCGCATTCCCAGACATGGAGCAAACGGGGAAAACGGAGGTTACTCTGTGCGTGGGGATGCGTGGGAGGTGGATGTGCACCCATCTGCATTGGCACTCACATGCAATGCGCACCCCCACCCATGAAGCTGCAGCCCGTGTAAAAAGGAACACACACACACACTGATTGCATAAGTCTTCTTTCCATAGGAAACCAGACTAAAACAAAACAAAACATTTTGTACCTAGTTTTAGAATCTGGACTCAATTAATTAATTTTTTCACTATGCAAACTGCCCCATTCCTGCATTCTCTGTCTTTCCCACTGTAGTGCAACTCGGCTTGTGTGTGTGACAGGAATGTTCAGACCCAGGGCAATACAGTTCTGGGAGAAAGCAGAAGACTGCTCTGAGGGACAGTGGAGTCACAACAGTTCTCTCTCTGTGTTTGTGTGTGTGTATATTTACAGCGCCTCACCTATGATTCTCCAAAAATTTCACTCTGCCCCACAAAGTGGCAACGAGAAAGTGTTCTCAATGGCTGCTTCATAGATCTGGAACTCCCTTCCCCTGGACATTCACTAAAGTCTAAACTTGAGCATCTTTCAGAGGCAATGCAAAATCTATCCATATGGTCAGGCATTTGGTAGACAGGGTTAGGATTTGGGCATAATTTTATGGATATTTTGTATATGATTTTTATTTTCATATTTTATATGTAGTCTCTTTTGATGTTACCTGACCTGAGCCTTCAGAGACAGACAGGCTAAAAATCAAAATCAATCCATCAGTAAGTAAGTGGAGGTGACTCCATCCATTTTTCCAGATGTCTGGAAATTCCTGTGCCAATAGTTAGCAGAATGGCACAGCAACCATATCCTCAATTTTGGCCTTCTAAATTCTCCTTTGTGGCAGACACAGGGAACTAAAATGAAGATGACCTTCTTCACCAAAAAGGGTGTCACGTAGTGTTTCTTTCCTTGGCTGTTGTTTCAAATTAGAGTTGTAAACTTTCCTTCTCCCATCTGTTCATGCTCTCGACTAAACCATTTCCTCTTGGATGATACAAGGAAACTTCCTTGTACTCGATTCCATTGCTATGAAGGTACTGCCACATTTCAGCAGAAGTCATTTGCAGCCCATTGTCAGTGACTAATTCTTTGGGAATTCCCTCTCTAGGAAAGAATGATGACATGACTCTGATCACTCTTTAAGTGGTAATCTTTTCAGAAAATGTAATTTCAGACCACTAGGAATAATAGTCTACCAGCACTATGGCATATCTTTGCATGATAGGCGGATCTTTGAATGGTCCCATTATGTTGAGCCAGTTTTTTCCAAGAACTGTTGAGATATGTCACTGGTGTTAATGGGATAGTAAAGGTCTTCCGTGATTTATCACTTGTGGCACAAGGAATGTAATTCCTAATTACTTCTTCAAATTGTTTGTCCATTCCTGGCCACCAGAAGTCTTATCTCAGTCGTCTTTTTGTTAGACTCATTCCCAGATGCCCTTCATGGGCTAAATGAATTAATATTTCTTGTAGAGAAACAGGCACCACAAATCCAGTCATTGATGAGGGACAGTTCACTGGATACTTTTCCATATGGTTTCAGATGTTCAGGTATTCTCCTGCAAGGCCATCCTTTAACTACATAAGTCTTTAGTCATTTAACACCTGATTTTTGCTCATAGATGCTGTCCATTCTGAAGATGTAATCAATCACTCCTTGGATGGTTGCAGCTACTTGTGCAATGACAATTTCTCCATCCTCTTCTTCCATGGTGTCCTCTTGGCATGAACTAGGTAGACAAGACAAGCAATCTGCAGTAGTATTCTTTGTACCTGGAAGAGACTCTGTCTGGAAATCAAAATGCATTAGTTTAGTGGCCCATCTGGCCATCCTTGGTGTTGCGCGACCTGAACCTCAGGTGGAGTGCCGAGAGAGGCTTGTGGTCAGACCTTAAGATGAACTTTCTTCCCGACAAATAAGTGTTGAAGTGTCATACTTCCCAGAAACATGCCAGAGCTTCCTTCTCAATGACAGAAAGTATTCTTTTTTTTCTGGATCAGTCAGTGCTCTGGAGGCAAATGCTATAGTGACTTCTTGCCCATTTTTAGTTGGGTCAAGACAGCACCTAGGCCATATTCAGAAGCATCTGTTGTGATAATTGTTTGTCTCTCTGTATCAAAAGGACTGAGAGCTGAGCTCCCAGAAATTTCTTGCTGGATTTTACAAAACCTGTTTCTGCATAACTCATCCCATTCAAACTTCACATCCTTTTTCATGAGACAATGCAGAGGAGCTACTTTCATGGCTACTATTCATGTTTAACAAACTTTGAATAATACTCACACATTCTCAAGAAGGATCAATGTTTTCCTTTGTTGTCTGGCTCTGGTGCTTTACAAATGGCTTTCACCAAGTCTTGTTTTGGTAGGATGCCTTTCTGAGAGATAGTGTGTTCCAAATATGTCACTGAATCTGTACGGAATTGACATTTCTTCTCACTGACGGTAAGCCCATGTTGGCAAAGTTTTTCTAAAACTTTCCTTAGAATGGTATCATGTTCTGCTTCATCCTTACCATAAACTAAAATGTCATCTTGGAAGTAACACCTCTCATTTCTCAAAAAATCACATGCATCATTCTTTGGTACACAGATGCAGCAGAGACCAATCCAAATAGCATTCATTTGAATCAAAACAGACCGTCTGGAGTGATGAAGGCTGTGTACTTGTGGGAGTCCTCAACTAAAGGGATCTGGTGGTAGGGTGAAGATATGTCTAAAGTTGTAAAGATACTAGCCTCTTTCAAAGTAAGCAGTATTTCATTTATGTTTGGTAGGGCATGACAATCAACAACAATGTTAGAATTTAGATCTCTCAGGTCTGCACACATGCGAATGGTTCCATTTGGTTTCTGGGCAAGGACAATAGGGGAAACCCATTCTGAACTGTCAGTAGGTTCAATGATACTGGCGTTTGCATAGTTTCGAGATCTCTTCCCTGAGTGGTTGCCACAATGCTATAGGTACCTTTCTTACTTTATGTTGTGCAGGCACTGCATTTGCTTTCAGATGGATTTTACATTTAAAATTTATTACAAGGCCAGGAGTGTCAGCAAAAACATCTGTAAATTCAGCAATGATAACAGCATATGGCCTATCTGTCAGTTGCAACACAGGTTCTGCACTGTTGGGATCCAATATCATCTGAAGGTCTCACTAATGGTTCTATCCCAGTATCAAAACTTCCTTTTGTGCAACATACACTTTCCCTTGGGCTGTGCGACCTTTATACTCTAGAATGGCAGTAAAATATCCCTTGATTGAGATGGGGGAACCCCCATATCCTCCTGGGTGTATGTCTGGAGGATGCAAATCAGGATTAAGCCTGGCAAACAGCACACTGTAAAGTTGATCAGAGACTATGGTGTATGGTGTGCTAGAATCAGCTAACAATCTCAACTCGTGGTCACTGATTTGCACTTTGCAGTGTGGAGAGGTTTGATGATCTCCAGTCACACTCAGAACATTGGGTATTTTCAGACGTTACGGGCGGGCGGTTCACCACAGCGAACCCCCAGGGGGGGTGAATAGCACAACCGGGGCCCGGGGTGGAAAAATGACCCAAACAGACATGACGGGACCGGGACCACGGCCGGGAACCGGGCCGAACCATCGCGGACCGGGTCAGCACAACAGACGTGCAGCCGAACCCCCGCCGGTGCAAAACTCCCACAAGGCACCGGGCAGGGGCGGGACACAGACATGGCCGCCTGAGGGCAAACGAAGCCAAAAGGCACACAAGGGAACGCCCACACAAGGGAAACGGGAAGGGAGGGGGGAAGAGGGAGAACAGGCTGACAGGCGACACACACAGCACACGCACACACACACACACA